>OY998244.1:16455705-17055705 GCA_963922005.1 Cornus suecica
TGTAAAATATTGTTGACATTTATGAAGTAGTATATATGTAGAATATGTTGGGTATTCAAATAATTGTGTCATTTTTTTTTTCCCTTTCATATATTTATTGCTACTTATTTTATAAAGAAAAAAATTTACTTATAATTTTAATAAATAAAAAAATTATTAATCATTTTTATGGGAATGTGTTGTGTGAATTTTTTCAATTCTAACACTTATATGCAAAAATTTCAGTAAAATCTTTAAAAAAAAACAATTCAACTGCCAAACATGTTTTTCTGTTTTTGTTCTCAGAAATTCAGAGAACACAGACGCTGCCAAACATGTTTTTCTGTTTCTGTTCTCAGATTTTTTGGTCTACCAAACGTGTTTTTTTGTTTTTTGTTCCCGAAATTTTTTTAGACAAAATTCACAACCAAACGTGTTTTTGTTTCCGGATTATCCTTAGAACAAGAACAAGAAATTTTTTTGTTCTCAAGAGAAAAAAAATGAAAACGAAAACACTAATTTCCTAACGCACCCTTAGTAACAAATAATTATGTGTTGTCAAAAATAAGATTATAGTAGCATTTTTAAGTACTTTTAGCAGCCGATAGAAAATTTGCTGCTAAAATATAATTTAACACAACATTTTTTTGCAATTGCTGTCAATATTTGTTGTTAGATAACCTTTTTGTTGTAGTGTTATTCTATAAAATCAAACGACAGAATTGAGATCACTGCGTCTCTCTTATCTTTTCTCACTCCACCATTTTCCCGGAAAAATGGCAAAGAGAAAGAAAACGTAGTAGTATTCCCCTTCATGGCACAAGGCCACATGATACCCTTCTTGGCCTTGGCTCTCCAAATAGAGCAAAGAGGCTACAACATAACCTACATCAACACCCCTCTTAACATCAAGAAGCTCCAATTTTCTCTCCCGTCAAACACCTTCATCCGCCTCCTCAAGATCCCCTTTAACAGCTCCGACCACGGCCTCCTTCCCGTCACCGAGAACACCAACACCCTCCCTTACTCCAACATCATCACCCTCTTCGAAGCTTCCCTCTCCCTTGAACCCGCCTTCCAAAATCTCCTCCTCAATCTCATGACGGAGGACCGCAACTCTATATCATCGCCGACATTTTCTTTGGCTGGATTGCCGACGTCGCTCGCGAATTGGGCATCTTCCACGCTATCTTCAGCTGTCTCCTACGCATAGCCCTACGCTTGAGCGTAGGCGCTATGCGTAGCTCCCCATCCTTATGTGTCCTTGTGCGTAGATTTGATGATGAAAAATTATGAAAATCATAAATTTGATACTATCTGCGTAGCTATGCGTAGAAAAATCATGAAAATATTTTTTTCCAATTCTTCCTCCGTTTGAACCCCCTTAATTTCGTTAGTATGTTTCCCGAAGTTTTGGCTCAGAAATTTTTTATTTTTGCCCTCCGGGAGACGCTTTTTGCTTGAAAACTCATATTTTTCTCTCTTTTCGGGTAGACACAAGTACATTCTTGGTTAATTCACCAAAGTTAGGTCATTTTCTTCATTAAGCTCTTGAAACATACTTAGACATGCAAACCGCATAAAAACATCAAGTAACGGAATGATAAGACGTAACAATAGAGATTTAAGGGCCTAAAATGGACGTCATTCGGCACCTATCACACCCTAAACTTAAATATTGTTAGTCTCTTAGCAATGAACTCAAGAGAACTTTGAAAACACCTCATGATGATTATATATCCTAACTATTCTACACTAACCCCTTGTTTTTGTGAGGGTCGACGATTATACTTACCATGTGTAACAAGTCTTTTAAACCCCTAAACAACACCTAGTGGACGAATGAAGTCTCGTGAGGGTTATATATACTACCCATAACTTCTTCATCCTTCATTCTCAAGCATTCATGCATTCACATACTCATTAACCAAATCATGCTACAATATACAAGATAATACGGATACAAGTATTCCTACCCTACCAAATAACAACTATCTAGAGTTAATGTTGAGAACGGTCCCCACTAGAGTAGACAACTTTGTTAATCTCTATTCCCAATCCAGACAACCTTTTGTGTGTAAGTGAACCCCCCCTACATCAAATTAATCTACTTTTCATATCTCTTTATAATTTGCTTCTTTTGCTATGTTTTTCACTTCATCTTTTTCTCTTTTTTCTTTCTTTTTTTTTCCTTCTCATTTTTTTTCAGGACCTAGTGGTTTTAGCAGACGTTGGGCCAATAAATCCCAAGCTAGAAATCTTTAGGGCACCAGGTGATAAAGCACCCATCGGGCTTAATAATCTAGACCATCTAGGCTAGACTTGCAAAGACTTTCTAATACTTCACTTCTTTTTTTTTCATATAAATATATATATATTCATAGCATTCAATTTTTTTCCGACTCAATACTCAAAGATCAACTAATTTAACAGTAGGGGTCATGTGCATATGCGTATAGGTCAAAATCGTCATTCTCGGTTTCGATTTCACTAATTCATTAACCTATGTAAAACCACATCACCTCACAACTCAATCTAATCATTACTCTCATGAGCGGGATTATCGCATCACATACTACTCATAAATCATAAACACATACTCAACTTGTAATGCAAAACATTCATGCATGAAAACAAAGAATTTATCAAAAAAATTCATTTTTTTTTCAATCATTCCTTATAACCAACTATACCTCGATCCCCCTAAACTTAAATGAAACCATGTCCTCATGATTCACAATCATACTCATGAGAAATAATATAGTTACCCTTGAAGCGTAGTTCTGAAATTTTCTCTCTTCATGCACGTTCTCTCCCCCAAACTTGAATCGAGATTCCTGTAGATATTCAACACATATCACATACCAATATCATAGCAAGAGATGAAGAAATACAACCATTGCTTTCCAGAAATTATTACTCAATATAGCACAAGGAATATTTTTTTATTTATTTTATGTAAGAACTTTGATTTGGCCTTAAGGGCCTACAATCCTATGAATTGAAATTGCAAAAATTAAATGACAACCTATTCTAAAAACCGATCCTAGAAACTAACTTTCACAGCTTAGAACCAATGGTTAACGTCTTTGGCACAACTTTCTGCAAAGGGCTATCCAACACCCTTCCTCTCCGCCACACTTCCACCACATGTCGGAGCAAGTGTGGGAAGTAAATTATTCAATGGTGTCCATTGTGAACATTCAATAATGAGCAAGACATCAAGCAAATAATAATCATCATATAATTTTTCTCTTTTGTCAAACTCTACATTCACCTCATGTTTAGCACTTGTGTCCAATGATTCTTCTATCAACGAATAAGTGAATGGGTCATTTATCACCTTATCAATCCCGTCAATTACGTAGTACTCATCCCCTCCTTATTTTATCTTCAAGATGCGGCACCTTGAGACATTGGGTAAATAGTGTTTTAGGTTCATATGGTGTCTCTTTTGGCTCTTGTGGTAAAGGAATGGTTTGCGCACACTCGTCCTGTGATATGTCACTCTCAATGTCAAAGTATTCCTCTGTTTTACTGTAACCGTCCTCCTCATCTTCAAAATTAACTACCACTTGATTTTATAATTCCTCCATTCTTAAAGTATTAGCTAGTTGCCCTACTTGGGTTTCTAACCTAGATAAGGCTCGAGAATAAGAGTTCAATAGTGGGATATACGAGTTCAACAATTGGATGGCCGCCTGAATTTGGTTAGATTAGTTTTAAACTCTCTTAAGGCACTCATCATTTCATCATCAGAATCATGTGGTCTAGACGGTGGATTCTGATTTTGAAACTGTAGTTGATCTTGGTTGAAGGGTCGGAATGATTAGGTGTTATTGGACTGAAAATTTTGAGTACTGAATGGTTGTTGGCTTCTATTGAAACTTGGTTGAGGATTTTCAGTGTTAAAAAAATACGAATTATCTCTATTGTATGTGATCTCCTCACAATTCTGAGTGGTTGCTTCGATTTTGCTCAAAGATGCTAAGAATTTATCTTTAAAAAATAATGGTTCCAGACACGAATATGCAAATTGAAATTGATTGGATGGTTGAGGATAATAATCTTGACTATACGGTCGATAACCTAATCCGTGATCGAAATATCATGGATCCTCATTAAAGCTTTGATATGAATTTTCTATACCTGGTTGTTGGTATTGAAAATTGGGATGATTTATCCAATCCAGGTTGTATAAATTGTAATACAAAACATTCGCCTAATTAGTATATATACATTTTAAAAAAAATATAAACTAACTACTTCTAACTATTTTAACTATGGATAGAAAATAAAGCTAAAATTATGCATAAAATTAAGCTACACTAAAACTCACAGGTGGTTTAGCAACGCAATTGTCACTGCTTCACTGGTTCCTTTCGCGCTTTTCAATGTACCTCACAAAAATAAATAACCCAACTTTAGATATAATACAATACAAATAAACAATTCAAGTATACTAAATTACTAAAATTTAGAATATCCGTTAGTCCCTGGTAACGGCGCCAAAAACTTAATGCGGACAAACTAGGATTAAAAATAGTGATTAAAAATAGACCCTTGAAATGACCTAGTTTTACCTATCGCAAGTACACGAATCATATTGTAGTATAGTTCAGCTTGAGAAAGGTTATCGAACCCAAGGGACTAAGTCGTATTCTGAACTCTCATGAAATAATACTCTTGAATTGCTATAAAAATATGATTTGTGGTTTGTGATTTAGTAACTAATTAACTAATAAAACAAGTAAAGATAGATTACGACAAGAACAACAAAGATAAAAATTAGGGTTTTCATGCTCCACCACTAACCACAGAATATAGCTATCTATTTTATAAATTGTAAGAGGGCGATCCATCACTCGTGAATCAAATTATATCGCAAATAGTCGAATATATCCCAAAAGAAATACCGTCAACCGGATTCCCTACAACTCATCTTCGGATAGAGTGTGATTAGTGCATGTCATCTACTTTACTATAATATACTCCTACAACATGAAATTAAACTAAAGCTTGTCTATATCACCTCGTCGAGGCATGACTTGTGTAAATCTAGGGTTTCAGGTGTTAAACACCATTGTGTAGAAAATTATGATATGCTAGAAAACACTAGATAAACATGATAGATTGAGATAATACATTCATTCAATCTAAGACAAAAGTATGAGATAATATAATCTCTTTATATTAAATAACTATGGTCACTTATCTACACAATAATCACAGGTGTGGTCTTTAGTTTCCCTTCATTATAATCTAAACAAATAAATAAACTACATTAATTGGCTAGGGTTTTGCTAGAAAACCCTATATACCGGTTTAGTTGCTCATGGTGGAAGGAGACTGCATCGTTGATGTAGAAACGCTATACATGATCGTATGCTTCGGATCTCTAGGTATTGAATGACTCCCTTTTTCAAAAGATGTAAATCTCCAGAGATAGTGCTCTGAAAATTATGTAATTAGAAGCTCCTCGGATCTGAATCAGACCTTGGTATTTATAGAAGAAGATGAGAAGAGTCTTGCTTGTATTAAACTTGTCCCACTTGGAGTAGGATTCCTCTTTGATGTGTTTCCCTCAATTCTAAGCCACAACCCTTCAATATTATGTAAATATACATTATACACGTGCTTAGAGGTGTTGGAGTCGAAGATAAGTCAAAGGAAGTCGAATCGGATTGGGACTCAAATTCTCAGTTATCTCCTACGCATGGCCCTACACTTGAGCGTAGGCCCTATGTGTAGCTCCCTAGCCTTATGCGTCTTTGTGTGTAAATTTGATGATTCTAGCCACTTTTTGCTTCATATCTGCGTAGTTATTGATAGGTGCTCAATATTGGTCATTTTTTGCCCCTATCTTATGTTTGTTATATCTTTACATTCCATTACTTGGTATTTTTATCTTTTTTGTTTGTGTAAACATGTTTCAGGAGCTTAATGAAGAAACAGAACTAATCTCGGTAAATTAACTGAGTTCGTGTTCGTTTCTATCTCAATAAAGGAATCAAGAGGTGCCCTAGAGTAAAAAAGAGCTACCAGAGGGGGAAATGTTATTTTCAGACATTATTACTTCACCGAAAAGCATCGAGAGTCAAAGATGACCAGTTTAGCTCAAATATAAAAAGATGGATTTTTACAGCAAAAGTGCATGATACCTATGTCACCGGAAAGAAAAATGGGCAAGTTGGACTAAACCTACGCTCCTAAGCTACACTGTGGTTTTGGACCCTACGCTCTAGACCTACGCTTGCGTAGGTCTCATATGTTGGTCGCGTGATCCCTCGACATGCTGAAGTTGTTTCGGAGTTGTTTCAGAATTTTCCAGTTTTGTCCCTACTTCGATGTTCTAAGTGATCGGTGATTCCAGTCCTATACGTATAATCTTATACACATATTTACATATGATTTTATGAGATTATTGATGTATTATGAAATTACATAAAAGGGCAACCATTAGGGTTTCCCTCACTTGTCTATAAATATGAGAGGATTAGGGTTTAGAAAAGGAGATGTTTTTAGGGTTATATTTTTTGGAGATACACGTTCATTCATAGAGTTCTCTTCCATTGAAGATAACCACCATTAAAGACCTGGAGATCCGAAGAAAAAGGCCATGGAGAGCGTTTCTACACCGACAATGCAGATTCCATCAGCCATGATCAACTAATTCAGTATCTAGGATTTTCTCGCAAAACCCTAGCCAAGTAATGTAGTTCTAATTTTATATTCAATTGTAGAGAGGGGAAGTGGTGACTATATTGTGATGATTGTGTTAGATGAGAGACTGTTTTTATTCGTGATACAAGTTTATATCTTTGAATTCATTCTTGTCTTAGACTTTTCAAATATATTTATCTTACACAATCACAATTATTCACTATGGGCTGGAACTCGGATACTTAATCTATGATTTTCTACACAATGGTGGTCATAAAACTCAAAACCCTAGGTTGACACAGGCCATACCCTGACAAACTGATATAGACATGCCTTAGTTTATTTTCATGCTTTAATTTATTTCTTTAATTTACTGCTTTAATTTACTTTCCGTTAATAGTTGGCATGCACTAATCAGTTTAGTCTTGAGATGGGTTGTCACAATCCGGTTGAGAGTAATCCTTTTTGGGGTCAAACTGCTAGCACGGTGCGACCTGATTCACAGTCAATGGATCGCCCTCATGTAATTGAAATAGAATTTGGACTATGTTATGCGGTTAGTGGTAGAGTGAGGAAACCCTAGTTTTCTCTCCCTCTGAATCACAAACCAATTTACTTTGTTATTTTGACTAATTTAAGTAATATTAGATAATTTATAAAAATCAACTCTTTTTGGAAAACTATAATTCAGTGTTTTTAGATTATTAAAGTGAACAATCCTCATCTTTATGGGATCGATATTCCCCTACTCAAGCAAAGCTATACACAATTGATCTGGGCGCTTACAGGAGGGTAAAACCTAAAGTGTCGTTAATGTGTTGTTTTTTACCACATATTTTATACACACCTGACGACCACCAATTATGCGTAGGGAAAATCATGAAAATCTTTTTTTTCCAAATTTTCCTCTGCTTGAACCCCCTCGACTTTGTTAGTAAGTTTCTTGAAGTTTCGGCTCCGAAAAATATAGTTTTTGCCCTTTAGGAGACATGTTTTGCTTGAAACCTCCTTTTTTTTCTCTCTTTTCGGGTAAACAAAAGTACAACCTTGGTTAATTCACTAAATTTAGGTCATTTTCTTCATTAAGCTTTTGAAACATAATTAGACATGTAAACTACATAAGAACACCAAGTAACGGAATGATAAGACGTAACAATATCGAGTTAAGGGTATAGAATTGACAATATTCGGCACCTATCGCATATTAATTAATTTTGTTTTTTGAAAAAAGTTTGAAAATATTCCTAACCCCTCATACTTTTAGAATAATATAGTGATAGGTGTCAAATATTAGATATTTTGACCCCTTAACTCACTATTGTTACGTCATTTCATTCCGTTATTTGGAATTTTTATGTTGTTTGTGTGTTAAAGCATGCTTTAGGAATTTAACGAATAAATGGAACTAACTTCGGTGAATTAACTAAAGTAAAAGTTATTTCTATCCAAATAAGAGAGTCAAGGAGGCAATCCAAGACATAAATGGTTCCTAGAGGGCAAAAATGACATTTTCAGAAGCCGTCATTTTCATCAAAAAGTATCATGGGTTTAAGGCTGTCGTTTCGATGCATTCACAGAGAAAAGTAGTTTTTAAGAAAATACCTACGCTTTTAGAAGCAAAAACTGGCTGGAAAATACATTTTTACGCTTAAACCTACGTTTGGGATGTACGCTTGAGCCTACACTTGAAGCGTAGGCCAGGTACGCTTGAAGTGTATCTGCGGCAAGTTTTTGTGATTTTCGATGGTTTTTGCCTGTTCTACCCCCGGTTTGATTCAAAGACGTGCATGTGACTTCAGACCTCTGTATACATGTATATACACATATATATATCAAAAGTTGGGGTTTACATGAGTTGGAAAGTGAAAGATTAAAAGGACATCTCTACACCATTGCCTATATATACACGATCATAAATCATTCAGTGGAGGTTGGTTCGTGGAAAGATGTTCATTCAGAAAGGTTGGTTGGTTCATGCATAGAGTTTCCTCATGTTCAGACTTACTGCTGTTGAAAGCCATATTCAGACATAGAGATTCGGAAAAGAAGACCATGGAAAGCGTTTCTACATCATCGATGCAGTCACCTTCCACCATGGCCAACTAACTCGGTATCTAGGGTTTTCTAGCAAAACTCTAGCCAAGTAATGTAGTTCTTTAATTTTTTCAATTATAACGAGGGTAAACTGTAGACCGTACTGTGATGATTGTAGTAGTTAAGAGACCGTACTGATTTGCAATATAAAATTCTATGTTTGTTCTAAATTCTTGTCTTAGATGGAATAAATGTATTATTTTACACAACTATGATTATTCAATATGAGCAGGAACTTGGATACTTAATTATAGTTTTCTACACAATGGTGGTAATGAAACTTAAAACCCTAAGTTGACACAGGCCATGCCTTGACGATTTAATATAGACATGCTTTAGTTTATTTTCATGCATTAGGAGTAAATTAGAGTAATATAATTGGCATGCACTAGTTAAGCCAGTCATGAGATGGGTTGTCGCAATCCGGTTGATGATACTCCTTATTGGGATCGTATTTAGCTATTTGCGATACGACCTGATTGACAGTTATGGATCGCCCTCTTATAGTTGATATAGTGAAGAACTATATTATGCGGTTAATGGTGGAGCGATGAAAACCCTAGTTTTCTCTCTCATCTGAATCACAACCAATTTACTTTACTTTCTAGATAATTTTAGTTAATTTAGATAATTTGGTCTTTGACCACCCAAACAAACTTATTTTTGGAAAATATAATTCAGTGTTTTTGAATTGCTAAAGTGAACAATCTCAGTTTCTGTGAGATCGATATCCCTTACTAAACCCATTGTTGTTCTATAATTGATACGTGCGTTTGCGTAGGGTAAAACCTAGCATCGTTAAGGTATCATTTTTAACCGCATATTTTGTACACACCTGATGCACATCATATAGATAGATAGATAGATAGATAGATAGATATAGAGAGATTGGGTTGGGTTTGGGCCTTCAAATTATTTTTGAGATAATTACACAAATTTCCCCTGAACTAAGACATAATTACATGCGGTTCCCCTAATGTTTCAATAATATTAGAAACCTCCATTTGTATCATCAGAATATTGGTCCAACAAGAAATAATAGAGAAATAACGTATATACCCTCCAATCTTTAGAGATGTTTAAATAATCTTCTAGAGGATGGTGAATTTACTACATTACCCTTAAATATATTGGCGGGAATAATGTGTACCAACAACTGTCATTTCATATGCACCCCTTATCTTTCCCAAGTCATGATAGAAGGATTGTAGAGACATTGAGTGATTTTTAGAGAGAAAGTAGGTATAAACAATCACTCAAGTTGATTTATATATAATACATATGAGGGCAATCTGATAAAAGAAGTTGGGATATTCTAGTAATTTTAAATGCAAAAGTAAGGGTTTAAATATAATTGCAAGAATAGTAAGGGTGAAATAGGGAGTTTAGTTCATAATATGCCATTATTGATCAATAAAGTAAATTTTCGACGTTGACTTTGAACAAAAGGGGTTAAATATTACAACGAATGTACAATTAAGGGAGATTGATGATATTATTGAAACATTAGGGGACCCACGTGCAATTATGCTATAGTTCGGGGAAGGTTTGTGTAATTATCCCAAGATATTTTTTTTGTTTCTCCTTAAAAAAATTTGATCCTTTTATACGGATAGCCCAACCAAAAATTAATTTTTTCACCTAAAAAGCCAAAAAATACATCCAAATAGTAGAATCATAACAAGATCATAGGATCAATCTTACGATTCTATGGCGATCCTACATCCATGAGTGATTTTTGTGCGACCCAGATCGTTGGGGGTCATAAGATCATACGATACTACCACATAGGATCACGATCCTAACAACTATGATATTAAGGCTTTGCATTCGGGCCCGACCCTGGACCAAGGTGACACAAGTGGTCGCCTAGAGCCTTCGGCCCGGGGGGACTCAATTTTATTTATTTTTTATTTTTTACTTTTTTGTATTTTTTTGAAAAACAATTTGTAGTACAATATTAAAGGTCTAGGAGGGTTTAAGCATTTACATTATATTGCCATTAGAAACTATTAGTACAATATAATTGAATAGATTTTGATTTCTGAAAAATGTTAAAATTATAAGGTCCTAGAACTATTAATTGGGGAGGAAGGGAGAAAGGGATGAAGAATTTAAAGGAGAGCGAAACCCATTAGGAAGAGACATTGGGTCAAAATTAGGGGTGTTCAAAAATTCATCCAATTCGAAAATTCAATCCGTCCAATCCAATCCGAACATATTGGATCGGTTTCGTTATGGATTGGATTGGATCCAAAAATACCCAATCCAGTATTTGACGGATCGATTCTGGATTGCATTTTTAATAATCCGGTTAATTCGGTCAAGTCCAGTACTGTTTATATATATTATTATTTTACTACATTATATTAATAATATATTACATAATATATTATTTTAAATTAAATTATAATAACTTATATCAATAATATACTATTCAAACCTAAATCATAAAATCTTGTTTTATATTAAATAATTATCTATATCTATCTATACTATTATAAAAGTGTAAGTCATTTCTAATATTTCTATACATCAAAACATTCATCACTATTGTAATTCTCAGAAAAAAAATTGAAGACTTCCTATTAGTTATTTACTATTATAAAAGTGTAAGACCTTTAAAATATTTTTATATATTTATTTCCTTTAAAAAAATAAAACTAAAAATTTAATTTAATAAATACTTTAATAACAACATTCAAAGAAATATTGTTAAAGTGCATTAATATATTTTGATTATTTCAATGCATGTATTTTCTTTAAAAGAATGTATAGTTAAAGACTTAAAGTATCCACAACAATTATAAAACAAAATGAATGAATGCCCAAATTTTTTTATTTTTTTTAATTTCATAGTTAAATAAATATAAGACACGATCTTCTATAATTATGCAGTATAAGTTTACGTGCCCAAAACTTCAAACGATTAATTTTAAAGATGCATGTATTTTCTTTAAAAGAAAGTATAGTTAAAGACTTAAAGTATCCACAACAATTATAAAAAAAAATGAATGAATGCCCAAATTTAAATTTTTTTAATTTCATAGTTAAATAAATATAAGAGATGATCTTCTATAATTATGCACTATAAGTTTACATGCCCAAAAATGCAAACAATTAATTTTAAAGGCAATGTAAATTTGAGTGTTACAATTGGATCAAAGAGCCACTTGAAGCTACTGATCCTAGACGTAGAGCAAAGATTATTGTAATTAAAATTGAGTGTTATTGAGTTACTAATTTTCAGTGTTACAATTATCTCAAAAAAAAGCCTCTCCAAGCTACTGATCCAAGACATAGAGCAAAGATTATTGAAGCTACTGATCCTAGACATAGATAAAAGATTATCGCAGACATAGGGTAAATAATTTGGCTGCTATTAGCTTATTTGTATTCTATGCTATTGAGTTACTAATTTTAACCAATTAAATTTTTTGTTTTGATTGTAGATGGCGTGTTAATGATGCAAAGAATCCTATTGATATTCATGAGGAGCGTATTGCTTTGAATGAAAATGTACGGGAGAAGGTGTTACATGTAAGTATTGTAATCAAACTTATCAATGGATAAGTGAGAATGAGATTGTTCGCTCCAAAAAATAATCATCAACCGAATATTAGGGCCGATAATATTCTTCTTCGTTTTTGTAGGGTGCGGGCGTGCCAGAACCGGTAACGGAGTTCAACCGATTCAAAAGGAACGGGTTTTAATCTCTATTGAACATGTGGAATAGAATCAGGCGATTTGTACGTGAGAGAACTCAACTCACACGAATGAGTTCTGATTGCCTCAACAAAGAAGACTTTTGGGTAACCGAAAGAAAATTAAAAAGAGGGATAGAAAATAATTAAAAGGTGCGATTGCAAGAAATTAAATAGACTGGAATTTAAAGGAATTGAAATAAATAGTGCTAATAAAATAAATATTTGCATAACGAAAGATAAAAGGATGTTAAACGCGGAAAAAGAACATTGTTTTAGTGTTTTGTCGGGGACCTCTAAAAGAGAGGTCTACGTACATTATTTATAACATAAAATTGTTTGTGAAATATAACCTAGAGATAAATAAATAAAAATAAAATATAAATCAACCTAAATCTAAACCTATCTAAATAAAACACTAATCAATTACAACTCATATTTCTTAGAAGTGTCCAATACTCCACCAATCTTCTAGTCTTCATCAACAAGGTTACTTCACTGATTTGGTCTTTCAATTTTGGTCAACAAGAATTCTTCGAATCAAATGGGCTCACAACTGGGCCAAAAAGCTTTTATAAAAGAACCCATATTATCGGCCCATTTTATCATCACATGACCCAAGTTTAAACCCATTTTTCTGGCCCATTCTCTGCCCCAGTTTCTGGCCTATTTTCGCAGCTCAACTTCGGCCCAGTTTCTGGCCTATTTCTGGTCCATTTTCGGCTCAGATTCTGGCCCAATTATGGTCCGTTTTCAGCCCATGTCATCACCTCTTTACTTTGCCATATGTTTGTTAGGGTTCGCACACCCTATGTACGAAGCCGTGCACACCTGCAAATCAGAAAACGCACATAAACACACCAAACAATCGACACAAGAATATATACGTGGTCTAGCCAAATAAGTCTACGTCTACGGAGAGCACCGTTTCACTAAAATCACTGAGAGGATTACAAGGGGGTGATTACACGCACACACACTGTGTATACTCATGCCTGTATCACTGGAATAATATAAACGTATATTATTTCTAACTCTCACTCTATTTCTGTGTGTACACAATTCAATAGGAGAAACCCTATATTTATAGGTGAGGATATAGAGGTGGGTTTCCCAATCTTCCGATGTGTGGACAAGTTAATATAACAAAGTAGTCATATTATATATATATGCCAATATATAACAATCTCCCACTTGACGACTTTGCCTTCATCAATCAACTCCATCAATGATCAGTGCTCGGTGCCCTCATTTCTGTCTTCAAGCTTGAAGACCAACTGAAGTTGCGCACAACTTCAGTTTCTCTGTTGTCACCACTTTGGTCAACATGTCGCCCGGATTCTCGCTTCCTTGAATCTTCTTAGAACCATCATGTTAATCTTTGACTTTGTAGACCCATTTATTATGGAGAGCTTTTTTTCCTACCGGCAGCTCGGTTAGCTTTCATATCTTGTTGGAAATAAGGGACTTCATCTCATCTTCCATCGCAAGCTCCCACTGGCTCGCATCTGCTGCACCGCATACTTCATCAAAATACTCTGGTTCACCTCCTTCTGTGAGCAACAAATAATTCATGTATCTCCGATTCGGCACATGCTGCCGTGAAGACCTCCTAGGTATAGGAATAGGAGTTGGAGACTGCGGTGTATCAACCTGTTGAGTATTTCCATCTGCAATATGTTCGTCTGATTGAGTACTCTCACTGTCTTGAACATCATCTAACTCAACACACACAGGATCACTCTGTGTTGTAGGCTCTGAGGTTGTTGTGTGTTTGTCCTTGTACATAACCTTTTCATTGAACACTATATCTCTGCTTTGGATCAATTTTCGGTTCTGATCATCCCACATGCGATAACCATACTCGTCACCACCATAGCCAATGAAAATACACTTTTGTGACTTGGGATCAAGCTTACCCCTCATAGTGTCACTAACATGTACATATGCAACACAACTAAAAACTTTTAAATGTAAAAGTGTTACCTCTCTACCGCTCCAGCCCTCTTCTGGTATTCTGTACTCTAATGGTACTGATGGACCACAAATGATTAAGTACGCTGTTGTACTGACTGCTTCTGCTCAGAACTATTTCGGCAACCCTGCCTGAATGCGCATGCTTCTGGCTCTCTCAGTCAATGTCTGATTCATCCGTTTTGCAACGCCATTCTATTGTGGTGTACGTGGAACAGTTCTCTCTAATCTAATACCGTTCTCATAGAATAATCTCTTAAACCCGGTGTCCTGATACTCTCCACCATTATTGGATCGTAATCTCTTGATCTTCAAACCCGTCTCATTCTCTATCATAGCCTTCCAACTCTTGAACACACCGTACACTTCAGATTTATGTTTCAAGAAATAAACCCATACCTTTTTGGAATGGTCATCGATGAAGGTGACAAAATAGGACTTTCCGCCAATAGATGAGACATTTGCTGGACCCCAGACATCAGTGTGAACTAGTTCAAGCTTCTCATTTCTGAGTTCTCTGCCGCTTTTCTGAAAACTAACCCTCTTCTGCTTACCGAATATGCAATCCTCACAGAAGTCGATATTAATCGAATTTAGACCTGGTAGCTTTCCCTTTGTGAGCATAACCTTGAGTCCCTTTTCACTCATGCGACCTAGCCTCTGGTGCCATAAATTATAATCCTCCTTGCTTTCTGCAATTGCTATAAATGTGCTAGCCTTGGTGGTAGTGTACATCGTACCTATTTTCTTTCCTCATCCTATAGTCATAGCCCCCTTGGAAACTTTCCACTTATCTTTACTGAAAGTGGTCACATAACCTTCACTTGCCAATTGGCCTACTAAGATCAGGTTCTTCCTCAAGTCTGGAATGTGTCTGACATCCCTCAGCTTCCATATCGATCCGTTGAGTCTGATATGTACTTCACCCTTGCCAACAACACTACAGGGTTGATCGTCACCTAGATAAACCTTGTCGAGGTTTCCAGGTGCATAGCTCTCAAAGAGCTCTCGACTTGAGGTGGCATGGAATGATGCTCCAGAGTCCAAAACCCAAGACTCTGCTTTGCTCTCCAAAGAGCATATCAGTGCATCATCTGCTTCTTCTAAGACAATATTTGTCTCTGTCTTGTCATCCATTACCTTCTACAGGGATCTACACTGGTTCCTTAAATGACCAGTCTTGCCGCAATTCCAACATTCGATTGCTTTGGAATTTATGGGACCTCGAGACTGTGATCTTCCCTGTCTCGACTTAGAATGGCCATGCCTTTGGTTTCCGCCTTTCTGTCTGTTCGAACCTCTGCCTCTGGTGTCGACATTCAATTTCGTGCCACTGCTTGAAGAGTCTAACGACTGTCTTCTTATCTCTTATGTGAGTACCATACTCACAATGGTATCATACTTCAGCGGGTCTATCCCTGAAGAATTACTGATTGCAGCCACTGTGGCGTTCTAGCTCTCTGACAATTGATTAAGGAGAAAAACTGATTTCACCTTGTCTTGAAATACTACTTCAATTGATTCCAATTGCCCATAAATGTCATTAAGTTTATTGAGATGTTCACCAACATTCCCATTCTTGGACATCTTCAGCTTCGTCAATTTGCTGATAAGATGTAATGTATTTGCTCCAGACGGTTGTTCATACATCTTTGAAAGAGCTTTCATGAGAGACTTTGCAGTCTTCTCTTTCCTGATATTGAAGGTAACAGATTTTGCCAACATCAATCTGATCGTGCCAAGAGCCTTTCGATCTAGGATATTCCACTCATCTTCTTTCATCGAATTTGGCTTCGTCCCTTCTAGCGATAAATACAAATTTTTCTGGAATAACACATCCTCAATTTGCATCTTCTAATAGGTAAAGTTTGTACCATCAAACTTGTCGATCATTACTGTATTTTCTTCTCCCATAGCTCTCACTGAGCCTATTAGAGATATTTGGAGTCTAATTACACAAAACCGAGTATACGGTTGCGTCGGAGGCGGTTCAAAACCTTAAGAACGCCTCTGACCGCGTCCAAAACGGGTCAAAAACTACTCCAAACGGGCTAAAACAAATTCGCACAAAAGACAGAAATTTAATCACGAAGTCAGTACCTTATCGGGGTGCGTACAGGCGCGTCCCAGCTCTGATTGGGCTGATTCTTGCGCCAAAACGTTGGGCCTCGAATTCTCTTACCGTAGTTATATTATAAGCCTCGTTCCGATAAATGATGCTCCGGAAAATCACGCTGAATTGAAACTACTGCTCGACGGAGCCAAAAAACTGGTCGGAACTTCAGGTGGCGCGTGGGGCGCGTGCGGCACTTTCCGACGATGTGCTTGACACTGTTGGCTTCGTCTCGTCGAGCCAAAGCTCCTGGTGTGGTCGGTTTATGATTTAGGGCACTCAAAAAAATCAGATCTGGACCAGATCGTCGGGCTTCGTGATTTGCTCCAACCTGAGGCTTTGATACCACTTGTTAGGGTTCACACACCCTATGTACGAAGCCGTGCACACCTGCAAATCAGAAAACGCACACAAACACAACAAACAATAGACACAAGAATATATACGTGGTTCAGCCAAATAAGCCTACTTCCACGGAGAGCACCGTTTCACTAAAAATCACTGAGAGGATTACAAGGGGGTGATTCGCAGATCACACACGCACACACACTATGTATACTCACGCCTGTATCACCTTAATAATATAAATGTATATTATTCCTAACTCTCTCTCTATTTCTGTGTGTACACAATTCAATAGGAGAAACCCTATATTTATAGGTGAGAATATAGAGGTGGGTTTCTCAATCTTCCGATGTGTGGACAAGTTAATATAATAAAGTAGTCATATTATATATATATGCCAATATATAACAGTGTTGGCTCATTTAGGGTGTCAACAATGCCCCCCAATTCCAATGCCATTTTGCTTCAAAAATATGGTATGTTGAAATTTTTCTTTAGCCCAAAATGATGCCAGCGTATTCTTGTTTCAACCTTTCTTGCCCCCCGAGTCTGTCACTTGGAAAGAAAATTATTGAGTTGGCTCTAGTACTTTATTCATTTAGGACCAACATTAAAGTGTTTTTTATTCCCCTATTCCTAATCCTAACTAGGTAGAAAATTGTTTAGCGTTCATTGACAATGGATCAATGAACTCATACAAGACTCCAACACTCAAAACTTTAAACTCTTGTAGTAAGGAACAAATACAATCGGCCCGGAATTAAACAATTGTGCAAAGTCATGTTAGTTGATTTTATTGTCGGTTCCATTTGAAGAACAACACAATACCCATGAATATTTTCTGCAACAAGTGTTTTTGAAAGTTTATATCTCTTTATAATTTTAGTCGAATCGGCTGAAACTATAAAAAAACGAAGTTCCATCTTCTGTCAGATTTTTCTCATATGCCAAAACCTGATGAGCTTCGACCATTTTAGAGCCAATTTTTGCCACTGTAAATCTGACACCAAGGTATGTAATTCTAACATCAGCTTCTGCAATTTCAGTCGTTGCACACTAGTTTCGGTCACTGCAAATTCAGACAGTTTTTTAGTCACTGTAGTTCTGACCAGATTATTACTACTGGCCGAAACACTATTAATTGGCTTAGTTTCGGCCAATCCTTTTTCAGCTAGATTGGTATCGACTGCCTTATTTTTTCCTGCACCAGCTCCAGACATTTTGGCATCAGCCAAAGTGGTTTCGGCTACCTCATTTGTTTCTACCAAAACTTTAATTTTAACAACAATAATTTTTTCCTCAACCGATGGGTGTGTATGCAAGTTGACCGTCTGTTGCCCCCCGTGTCTCGGAGGATGTAGTGGCCGACTTGAGAGATTCGCATATGTTTTCTCCTCATCAATATATGCTTCCATTCGTCGAGCAAATTCCCTCGACTGTTGTATGATTTCAGGCGTAAGCGCGGCCTTTAAACCTTGTGGTGGCATATTCGCAATCTTCTCTCAGCTACCTAATGGTGTCCCACCAGGCGTGTCAAAATATGTTCGCTCCAAAAAATAATCATTAGCTGAATAGTAGGACCGATAATATTCTTCTTCGTTTTCGTAGGATGTGGACATGACAGAACCGGCGACGGAGTTCAACCGGTTCAAAAGGAATGGGTTTTCGTCTCTTTTGAACATGTGGAATAGAATCAGACAATTTGTGCAAGAGAGAACTCAACTCACACGAATGGGTTTTGATTGCCTCAATAAATAGGACTTTTGGGTAACCGAAAGAAAAATAAGAAGAGGGATAAAAAATAATTGAAAGGTGCGATTGCAAGAAATTAAATAGACTAGAATTTAAAGGAATTGAAATAAATTGTGCTGATAAAATAAAGATTTGCATAACGAAAGATAAAAGACTGCTAAACGCAGAGAAAGAACATTGTTTTAGTGTTTGCTCAGGGACCTCTGAAACAGAGGTCTACGTACATTATTTATAGCCTAAAATTGTTTGTGAAATATAACCTAGAGATAAATAATTAAAAATAAAAGATAAATCAACATAAATCTAAACTTATCTAAATAAAACACTAATAAATTACAACTCATATTTCTTAGAAGTGTCAAATACTTCACCAATCTTTTAGTCTTGATCAACAATGTTACTTCACTTATTTGGTCTTTCAATCTTGGTCAACAAGAATTCTTCGAATCAAATGGGCTCACAACTAGGCCGAAAATCTTTTATAAAAGAACCCATATTATCGCCCCATTTTCTCATCACATGGCCCAAGCTTAAACCCATTTTTCTGGCCCATTCTCTACCCCATTTTTTGGCATATTTTCGCAACTCAACTTCGGCCCAGTTTCTGGCCTATTTCTAGTTTGTTTTCGGCCCAGATTTTGGTCCGTTTTCGGCCCATGCCATCACCTCTTTGTTTTGCCATGTGTTGGCCCAATTCTAGTACATTGAGAAAACATATTTTAATGTGTTCTAGTTATCCTTACAATATGGATAAGTATTGTTTAAGTACTAGTTTCCATCCATTAAAGTTTTGATTATTTTTTAATCTTTGATTATGCGAATTCGATCCGAATCAATCCGGCGTGGTCCGGTTTAAATTGAATTTGTTGGACAAATGAACTAGATTGAATCCATAAATAATGAATCCGGTATTAATAGATCGGTTATAAAATATCTTTAATCCGGTACCGTACGATCCGTGAACAGCCACAAGTGATAACATATGGAGAGTCACATGCTCCCAAGTTTCAAGTTTCAAGTTTGTCTATATTATCAATGATGTTACATAGACAATTAAATAAAAATTAGGTAGAAAAGTTGTCATTTTCTTTGTCTTGTGATACACATTAGTAAATTAAAACTAACCCAAGGACGGACTGACTTGAGAAAATTTGAAATTTGAACTAACATGGGCCATGGGCATCATTAAACACTTCTTGGAGGTCCGCTCGGGTTACCTTCCTTGATAAACTTGGTTTTCTTTTAGTCTATAAGTACCAAAAACTTGGTTTTCTTTTAGTCTATAAATACCAAAAACCTGAAGCGTGTTACGAGGCATCTTACCATATAAACACTGGTGTGAGATCTACCCCTCTTATCTTTTCTCAATCCCACCATTTTCCAGGGAAAATGGCAAAGAGGAAAGAAAACGTAGTAGTATTCCCCTTCATGGCACAAGGCCACATGATACCCTTCTTGGCCTTGGCCCTCCAAATAGAGCAAAGAGGCTACAACATAACCTACATCAACACCCCTCTAAACATCAAGAAGCTCCAATTTTCTCTCCCGCCAAACACCTCCATCCGCCTCCTCGAGATCCCCTTCGACAGCTCCGACCACGGCCTCCCCCCCGCCACCGAGAACACCGACGCCCTCCCTTACTCCGACGTCATCACCCTTTTCGAAGCCTCCCTCTCCCTCAAACCCGCCTTCCGAAAACTCATCCTCGACCTCACGGCGGCCGACGGCGGCGATCCGCCGCTCTGCGTCATCGCCGACATCTTCTTCGGCTGGACTGCCGACGTCGCCCGCGAATTGGGCATCTTCCACGCCATCTTCAGCGGCGCCGGCGGTTTCGGACTCGCCTGTTACTACTCCATCTGGCTCGGCCTCCCTCACCGGAAAACCAACTCAACCCAGTTTCTGTTGCCGGATTTTCCCGAAGCCGGCGAAATTGAACTGACCCAGTTGGCGCCGACCATGGCAGTGGCCGACGGTAATGACCGATGGTCAGTTTTTGAACGGAAAACCCTTCCGGCGTGGTTGAATTCCAATGGGCTTTTGTTCAACACAGTCACAAACCTCGACAGCATCGGATTGACCTATTTCAGTCGCAAAATAGGCCGACCCGTCTGGGCAGTCGGGCCGATTCTTTTATCGATTGATAATCGAGCTCGAACTGGTTTAGAATTGGGAATCGCTCGGGATGTATTAACGGAATGGCTAAACACAAAGCCAATCAAATCTGTTATATACGTCTCATTCGGTTCGATGAACACAATTTCTGCTCCCCAAATGATGGGATTGGCAAAGGCATTGGAAGCTAGCGGAAGAAATTTCATATGGGTAGTTAGGCCTCCACTAGGAAATGATATTAATTCGAGATTCGAGGCCGAAAAATGGTTGCCGGAAGGGTTTGTGGCGCGCGTGGAGAAGGAAAAAAGAGGGCTGATTGTGGTGAAATGGGCACCACAGGTGGAGATTTTGTCACACAAAGCTGTGGGTGCTTTTTTGACTCATTGTGGGTGGAATTCAGTGTTGGAGGGGTTGAGCCAGGGCGTGCCGCTGATGGGGTGGCCAATGCAGGCTGAGCAGTTCTTCAATTCCAAGTATTTGGAGGAGGAGGTTGGGGTTTGTGTGGAGGTTGGTAGAGGGAGTGGTTTTGAGGTTAGGCATGAAGAGATGGTGGGGAAGATGGAGTTGGTGATGGGTGGGGGAGAGAAAGGGAGGGAAATAAGGAGGAGAGCTATGGAGGTTATGGAGATGATTAGAGATGCTACTAGAGATGATGATGAGGAGGGGGGTTACAAGGGGTCTTCTGTGAGGGCTATGGATGAGTTTCTTAATGCTGCATTATTGATGAAAGAGAATACAAAGTGTCAACATTGTGGCTAGATTTGGACTTTTTGGTTTAATAAGCAGTGATTGCCTTTCTTTGCCAAATGTTTACCATTCATGTATGAGTTTTTGGTTAGGGATGTACACTCTTCGATTCCATTTGTTACTGATCTTACAAAATTTGGAACCAAATCATTATTAACGATTGTTTGAAAACAAGAATCAAAATCGGAACTATTAGTTAAGGAACCTAAATCAGGAAAAACAATTTTGCCAATTTTAAAACTAAGAACAAGACTCTTAAACCGGCGATGACAATGAATGTGAGAGATGAAAAGGGTTATAAAATATAAAATTTTTATTTATATGTAAAATCTGTTTGGATGATAAAAAAAATTATTATGGTAAACTTGTAATTTTATTTAATACATTTATTTGTATTTATTTAGTGTTATAAGTTTATATGAATTTATAATTTTATTAAATTGTATAAGTAAGTTATATATATATATATATCTATATACACATTTAGTTTATATCGGTTCGATTTGGTTTCAAAGAATTTGAAACCGAAACCAAACCAAGTTAGAACGATTCTATTTTTTGAGAATCGGAACCAAACCAAACTAATTTAAAATTGGAACCAAAACACCGGTTCTACAGTTTCACAATTTTTTTGTGAACCCCTACTTTTGGTAGTGGTTAGGCGCCTAATCAAATTTAGTAGGTCATCACTAATTATTTATAGCTTTGTAACCTAGATGCCCTCAACTTTGCCCTAATTTTAGGTAGACCCCCTCACTTTTTAATATTCTCACCTAGACCCCTCAACCCAACTTCCGTCTATTTATTTAACGAAGCATTGTGAAATTATTTTTTTGTCCTTCATTATTTAATTTTAAAGAACCCATATTATAGCAGATGTTAAATGACAAAGTTACCCTTGATTGGTCTATACCCATGTATACATATATATAACAATGAGGGGTAATGTTGTCTAGATTAGTTATTATTTAAGGGTATAAAAATAAATGTACATGACGGAATATGGACAAAATTGATTATTCACTCACTTTTTTTGGATGACATCAGCAGATTCCTTTAGTAAACTCACAATCAACTAACGGAGGGGTTTAAGTATTGCAACGGGTTAGAAGTAAAGGGGTTTAGGTGGGAATATTAAAAAGTGAGGGGGTCTATCTAAAATTAGGATAAAGTTAAGGGGGTCTAGGTGAAATTAATCTTTTTTTCTTTTAAATTAACGGTACTTTCTAAGAATGGCAACGGGTCGGGTTTGGCTAATATCATTACTATCCCATTTAAAAATTACTAATACCAAATACACCCTAAAATTGTGATAGGTTGTAATCGGCAATACTATTACCGTCCCGTCGGATTAAACGGGTTACATCGGGTCACCATCGATTTTACTAAATTATTTCTACGAAATTATAAACTTAATTTTTTTAATGGAGTAACATGATAAACAAGCACCGACTAAAACATTAATCCAAAATTTTTCAAACAATAGAGAATCAAGAAAAAGACTATTAGAATCATGTAATTCTTGGCCATTTAAAAGTCATTCTATAATATTGTAAGTTTATTGTATTCATTTCAATCTATTTATCATAGTTTTACAGTTTGATTGCATTATTGATAATCAAACTGGTTTGTGAATTCTCATCTTTTGAAGATCGTGGCTTAGAGAGAAGAGAATTACACTTTGATTTTTTTTATAAAAAGTGTGATTATATATTTTTGAGTCTTAGGCATATATATTTTTTTAGTTACATGGGCTCTAACTTAATATATATATATATATATATATATATTTAAAAAATGCATTAACAGGTCGTGTTACCAACGAGTTTTGCGGAAAACCCGAATTCGCTTCGGGTTTTGATGCTAAACTTGTTTATAAGCTTACCAAACCCGCCTCATTCGGGTCGGGACGGGTCGGAACCCACCCGGGTCGGATCATTTTACCATCCCTAGTACTTCCAAAAGAAAAAGTCTATTTTCTAAAAAAGGTCTAACCTCCATAGTCCAGGGAGTTCGTCATTTGAGAGTGTTATACGAACCGGTTCCACAACCCATGTAACATTAAATCATCGTACACAAGTAAGATTCGAGTCCATGCCAGGGTTTGCCGAACCGGCCATAACTACCGGTTCGTAACAGTGTTTTGGTGGTACATTACCATTACACACCGATATATTGGTGTGGCCCCGTTCTCAGAGTAGAACCAGCCATTACGGCGACCATAACCCCGATTCTAATCGCTTTTCAAAACACCGTAAGGATTGAAGACACAGTTGGAAGTTTTTGTAGAGACTTGGGTTAAGAAGTTTGGGACATTAAATACATATAAATATATATGTATATTGTATATGGACAATGAGAGTATGTGAGTTAGTTTTGAAGTTTTTCTATACTTATCAATCACAAAGAGAAGATGATCTACTAATGATGAATCAAATGACCACTGAAGATACAGCTCAAAACTGACAATCCTTTTATGAACCCCAACCAAAGCAACAAGATCCGCCACGAAATTCATTTTGGTGGTAAACCATGTACCTTTTTAAAATTATTTTGCATTGAATTGTAAATAAATTATATATTTTATGATTTGAATTTTTTATTTATTTAAATTTAAATTTAATTAAATAATATTATAACAATTATAACATAAGCATTGAAATAACGACGACACCATTACATTTATTAATAACTCATTTTTTATACTAAATATATTTAAAAAATTAAATAAAATTCACTTAAATCTACCAAAATATCATCTTTATTCATTTATGTTGTCAAAAGTATCCAATTAGTACATTTTGGGTAATATGTGAAAGATTTTAAAAAATTCACGATTGCGATAACCTAGTCCATTACATAACCCCGATACTGACCCGAGTTCGTTACACTGATACCGTTACCCTTACCGCGATTGCAAACCTTGGTCCCCCCTCTAGAATTTGAATACGATTGATCCAAAATTTAAGATGTCCATCCATGCCAACTATGCTACGCCCAGGGGTTGAACCATGTATTGGCGAAGGGGGCCATGGCCCCTCCCATAATTTTAAAAAAATGCTTTTACCACCACAAAAAATTATATATTATATGAATAAGTCCATAAAAATTGCATATGGTCCCTCCCAAAATTTTCAAAAAATTATATATTTTATGAATAACTTCATAAAAATTGCATATGGCCTCCTAATACTTTTTAAAATTTCTTTAATAAGCCACAATATTATGTATATTTATAAAATAAATATTATTCCTAGCTCAGCCTCTAGGGCACCTATTTTCTATAGTTTGCAGAAATTTGGAATTATCATTCTTGATTTGATTTACAGCTCTAAACTAAATCTCAATAGATCTGTCCGTCCTACACCTAGAGCACATGAACATGCCATTATTTTGAATTCAATGGTGATTTTGGAGATGAAAATTATGATGGGGATGTTTTGTTTGAATTTATGAATTCATCTCCATCATTAACTTCTTTTGGCCGACTAATATGAGGAGGATTATTTTCATTAGTCTATGTTAAGTCCGAGCGTGATGTTAATGTCATTAATGCACCTTCAAGAATTTCATTTACACCTCCTGAGATTTGCTGAAATTTATTTACACCTCTTATTTATATTTATACACATCATTTACACCCCATGTACCATGACATTACCCTAAAATTTAAATTTAATATCTAAACTACCCTCATTATTAAATTAGATGGTGTTTGAAAACAAGAATTCCTTATTTTATCAATTTGACCCCTACCAATCTTAAAAATCTATAAATAAAAATTAAAATATATTTTAAAATAGTTATATAATTTGTTAAATAATTTTAAAAAACTTATAAAAAAAATGATATTGATTAATTAAAATGAAGCCATTAAAAGATATACCTAAACAAATGTGTCAACTTTGAATGAATAAATAAACCACAAGAATAATCATATCACTATATAGGCAACTTGCAATAACTATTAATTAATGGCAGTGTTGATAACATCATATCAGCTTAATTGTAATAAGCATTTTCAAATCATTTTTTTTTTCTTTTACCCCTGATTTGTTTAACTATTTATTAAGTTTTGCAAACATATATTTTATAACCTTTATCTGTTACTGCTCTTGTCTGATTCCAGTAACCTAAATTGAAGCAAAATATACACAATGATGCACCCTATTTCTTTGGCGTCTGAGTGGGGGTATGAGTTTGGTGATGGTGATGGTGATGGTGATGGTGATGGGGGAGTATGGTGGTGGTGCGGCGGCAACGACGGCATTTATAGTTGTAGGAATATTTATTTGTAATGATATGATTCTGATAAAAATTATGTTGAGAGTTGTGAAGGAAAATTGATCGGAAGTGGCATTGCAAAGAAATAAATAGTTTGATTTCTGAAGCTGCTGAGTACTCGAGATTTGGTTACCGAGTACTCGAGATTTTGATTTATCGAGTGCTCGAACTATTCATTACCGAGTACTTTTAGATTTGCGCCTTGGCGCGGATGAAAGAGTGAAAACAGCGGGTTTGAGGCGCCATGAGTACGCTATGTTGCGTTATCAGACATTTATCGAGTACTCGAGATTAGGTGTTTGAATACTCGAAGTGCAGTTATCGAAAACTCGAAGTTGCCGACTTCAGTTTTTAATTAATGATTATTCTGATATCTTAAAGACTCATATTCACTTAAGGACATGATTAGGAGTTATTATTAGTATATTGGACTATTATTGGTATATTAGTCTATATTTAAAAGATTTAATGGTGGAAATACGAATCCTGAAAATAAAAAAATTCTTATCATTAATTGAAGATTCTTCTTTATTTATATGAGTTAAACCAAAGAGAAGGGGGTGACTTTTTGTGAGATTTCTGCGATTCTTCTTAGATCAGATCCGCTTGCAGAGAGAGAAAAAAAGATTGTTTGATCATCTTATATCAAGGTTTTCTCTATTTTGAGAAAGTTATTCAGTTGTGCTTCAACACTGAAGATCTTTATGCACAATTGAATGATTTAGTTGTTGAAAGATCATCACATCACCTTGTGCAACTCGGTTACATATATAAATCCGTTGAGAAGCGGAGCCATCAGAGTACGGAGCGAAGCGAAGGTTTTGTGGAGAGCGAGTGATTCAAGAATTTCAGACGTCGAGTGATAAACAACGAATCAAAAATGATTGTAAGTCATAACTTCATAGAGTCTGTGTACTTCTTGATTCATAGTGCACCGATACCGGAGGGTATCCGTGGTTTTTACTTGAAGCGTTTCCAAGATTTTTCATGTAAAAATATTGGTGTTGTCTCTTGCTTTATTTTCTGCACTTATATTTATTATTGTGTGGTTTGCATTATTAAAGAATTTAATTAAAATTAACAATTCCACAATTAATATTTTAATTTGTCAATTAACTCTTAAAAAGTCTATTCAAATCCCCCCCCCCCCCCCCCCCCCCCCCCTCTAGAATTAGTTCACCGTTTTCTAGGTAATTTCAATAATGGGGATGGGAGTGGGGGTGAAGATTAGAGTACGATTGAGGATGATAGGGTTTTTTTGTAGTTATTTGGATATGAGAATACAATTAAGAATAGAGTTGTTTGGACACCGAATTTGGACTATCCTGCAATTAGTTAGTTTGACTTAATGACATTTAAGATATTTCATAACAAATTTTATTAACAGGGGATGTAAATGAATTTTGACAAACCTGAATAGGAGTAACTGATGTTAGAACAAACCTCAGGGGGTATAAATAAAATTAACCCTTTCATCATTTCTTTTGAATGCCGTTTTTTCAGTAACGTTTAAATTTGCTTTAAATATAAGGGTAGAAGAGGAAAATGAAAGGTAGAGCTTACAAATTTCATGGGAAACTATTATTTTATTTATTTATTTTGTGTGTGTGTGTTTTTGTAGGAAACATTTTTTAAAAATAGTTTAAAAAAATTAGTTTTCTAAAACTTTTCCTTAAAAAAGAAGTACTTTTGTCATTTGATGAGAATGCTCACTAAAAACTTATTCCTTTCTCAAGGATCCTATGTAATCATGCAAATCTAATGTTTCTAAAAAATGAATAGAGAAACAATTATTTATGATCAATAGAATAATAGTGTTTTGGACTATAGAATAACCTAAAAAATTAACTTGAACTCAAAATAACTTTTTTTCTCTCTCTTTTTGCTTTATTAGTATGATTTCACATTCTAACTTCGTGTAGTAATGGTTAATTAAATTTTATTCAACATATTTTCATGATGGTTGTGTCACAATGTTTGTGCAGATACATAAAGGTATTATAAGTGTGAAGCTTGGTAATATGTATAGAAGAACAACCAATAACATTCAACATAACTAAATTGAACAGAACACACACTTGTATGAAAGATTTCTGTTTCAATTCTTTCTTAGTAATATATGGGAGGAAATTAAACAGTAAAGAAAAATGGAAGAAAGAGAAATTTATCCAACTAAAATGCTCAATAAATTCTCTCTTACTTATATTGTAACCCAAAGTAATACCAAACACCATTAGTTTCTTGAATCTTTTATACCTATCATTAGTTTCTCTGCTTAGACAAAAAACAATGTGAATTATGTAAAATCAATGATAGTGTATAATGTAAATTCTGTAATTATCACCATTTCTTTATAATAAATTAATACTAAATATGATTTAAGTTGCTTTTTTTTTTATTATTAAAAAATTTGGATAGGTAATGTTTTGTATTCATGGTATACTAGTTGTAAGAGGGTGATTGGCGAAACAACATAATGGCGAAATGGCTCTTATTGGGATATGGCCCAATGATTAAATTATCTGGGATATGACCCAAACTTTAATTATCTGGGATATGGCCCAAGATTAGTATATTTGGGGAAACCGGCCCAGATAAGAGATTATTTGGGAGATTGACCCAAATAATTGATTACTTGGGGAAATAGCCCAAATAAGGTTTCACGTGAGAGCTTGCATTATACAGAGGGAGGTATGAGGGGCTGATGTGTTTTATAGCTCGCATCAGAAACTCATAACCCTATATGCTGCTAGCGTAGCGGGTACTACTCGGAATCTAGGGGAAATGCTTGGGATAAGTAAATAGTGGGTCGCGACCTTATTTACACTATCTTAAGCAAGAGTACCTTAGAGAGGCCGATAGTATTCAGGGACATGACCAAGGCATGCATGATTGGTCATGACCCAGCAAAGCTATAACAACATCCTTGGCTAAGGATAAATCAGATCTGCGATGAAACAGGCGCGGATCATAGGGTATGGCGCACAGCATGACCCATGCATGAGATTATGCAAATACGTTTCGCTTAGTCGAGCGCGAGATTACACTGTGCAAGGTATTTATAGTGCACTGTATAAATCCGTGTATGAGATTACGCTAATCCGTTTCGCGTAGTCAAATGCGCGAGATGATACTGTGCAAGGTATTTATATCGCGGATTGGTACGCAGGAACCATGTCGCGAGACAGGTGCTGACGTGGCAATACAATTCGCGAGGATTACTGAGCACTCACGTCTATAAATAGAGGTGCGAAAGATCACTTCGGAGGACTTTTTCCGGAGATTAAGGGAGATAAATTCTTAGAGAGAGAAAGTACTTCACAATCACTTGTACTTGCTATCTTTTCTTCCATTTCTCTTTCACTTTCTGTAAAGCAAATCAAAAGCAATAAAAAACATCATTACTGTTACTTGGCTGACGAACTTGCGCATAAACTATCTTCACATCAACTAATTCATTCGAACCCCCTTACATTAAAGGCGACTCTGCTAGGGACAAGATGTCTTCTGAACAAGTAGAGCCTCGTCAGACTCGGCGGAGAGGTCGTCCACCGACCCAGCGTACTGAACAAGTTGAAGAAGAAACAGTGGCACAAACACAAGGAGGAGAACGAGTCCAACCAGCACGAAGACAACGTCGTCGCGCGAATGTGGGTGCGGATCAGGCAGAAACCCCTTCGATGGCAGAGCCGGTACAGAATTCAGCAGAATTGCCATCAATTCTGCTACAAACTCTTCTCAACATCCAAGAAACGCAAAAGGCCATACTTCACTTCATGGAGGCCTCGCACGTTTCAGCACCAAATATTGAATCGCCAAGAATGGACAATCAGACTTTTCCAGAGGATTCGACACAAGAACTTGTTCACGAGTCAGTGAGAACTGAGCCCCTGGAGAAAGAGTCATACATCACCGAGGAACAGCTGCGGGCTATCCTGAATGAAAAATCTGAAACAAAAGAAGTGGAAATTGCCCCACCATACCATCCTAGCCTTATGGCCTTGCCATATCTGGAAAACTATGGGGCACCAAGCTTTCATCAATTTGATGGAAAAAAGGGAAACGTGAAAGAGCACATAGCCAGGTTCGCGGATGCTCTAGGACCTCACAGAAACAATGAATTTTTGAAGCTTAGAGAATTCTCTAAGTCTTTAACTGGAACAACATATACATGGTATAATGGCCTCGCTCCGGCTTCAGTGACTAGTTGGACATATATGGTGCTCAGATTCTATACCAAATTCTTCCAAGCTGATGAGGAGGTCTCAATGATTTCACTTACAAGGCAAAGACAACGCTTTGGGGAAGAGGCGGCAGCTTATGTCAGGAGATTTCGCGAGGCTACTTTGCAATGTCATGAACCAATTTCCGAACTGCAATTGATCAAAATTTGTATAGAAGGAATGTTGCGGGAATACAGAGTGCATCTGGTCAATCATGAGGTCAAAACTTTTTCTGCACTTGTTGATAATGCTCGTAGATTGGGAGAAGTTTTGGCTCCCCCGACGCGACCAAATATCAGTACTAGGCTGATACCGATGGTAGCAGCTACGCAGAATGAAAGGCCCAGGAAAGAGCGTGCTGGTAGATCTGAACCACCCTCTTTACCTTTCAGTGAAAAAGAGGTAGTTGCTCTGCTGAATCAATGGATCGGAGATCATGTCATATCGCTACCTCCAGTGCAAAAGGTGTCGTCAAGAGAGGAAAGGATGATGAGCAACTACTGTCCCTATCACAGGAGTATTCGGAATTCGCTGATGGGCGTTTCGCGGTTTGGTGCACCAAAAAATAGCATCGGGAGATTTAGAAGTGGCGAATAATGTAGTTCATGAGCCCTTCCCTGCACATGTAGCTGTAGTGACTGCTCGAGACAGTACTGAAGAAACAACCAATACCATCAGGTATGAATGCCCACTAGCGTGTGAAGCAAAGGAGAATGACAAGATAGACATTTTCTTCAATGAGCTCCCAATACAGGAACACATGAAGGAATTTTTGAAAGAGCAAACAGTTACTGCTCTTAATCATACTATTGTGATTCCTCAGCATGAGAGGAGTTCCAGTAACATCACATTTTCCGAAGCAGACAAGCAAGTGCCATTTTCCCATAATCGACCTCTGTATGTACCAGCTATTGTGAACGGTCGAGAGATGAAACGAGCTTTCTTGGACGGAGGAACGTCAGTTAATTTGATACCGCTAGCCACTTTGCGTATGATTAAATTTCCTAAAAGCAAGATCGTAAACCACACCATCACAGTTGCTGGTTTCAATGGAGACCAGCAGGCCACTATGGGATTCGCAACATTGGATCTCAAAGTTGGGAAAGTAAGGGGGCCCACCAAGTTTCATGTCATTCAAGGGGAACCCTCATATCAGTTGTTGCTGGTCAGACCGTGGATACATACGCATGGATTAATACCGTCATCCTATCATCAAGTGATGAAAGCCAATTGGGGAGAAGGGATTATGACTGTAAAAGCATCCAAAAATCCATTTTGCGCATCAGAGACCCATTTTGCAGATGCAGTTTATTTTTTGAAATACAGTGAAGAGGATGGACCCGGTATTTTTGCCACACTGTTACCAAAATGGAAAGGATCGGATGATGGAAATTCAACTAAGCGAAGGCTCAAGGAGGTGAGCTGGTCGCGGGTCAAAATGCCCGATGGGTGAGTGGTGTACAAGTTATGACATGATTGGGGGTCAGAAGCTTGCGCAGTTGGCACTGACCCCGGGAAAGAAGATATTGAACAAAGAAAGCTGGACACAGACCCTGAAGTGATGAAAGTGAATCCGCGACCAGAGCACGGCTTGTGTGAAGTGGACATAGGCGATGGTACAGATCTGCGACCTACTTTCATAAACAATACATTGCCAGAGGAGACTAAGAACGCTTTAATAGAATTGCTCAAAGATTTTTGGGATGTATTCGCTTGGGACTATAGTCAAATGCTGGGACTCAATGTTGGATTGATTAGCCATCATCTTCATGTACACCCCGCATCAGAGCCGAAGAAGCAAAAATAACGAATATTTCATCCATATCTTGAAGTACAGATTAAGGCAGAGGTCAAAAAATTGTTGAAAGCAGGGTTCATCAAGCCAACTCAACATTCGACATGGCTCGCTAACATTGTGCCTGTGAAAAAAAAGATTGGGCATATCCGCGTATGCGTAGACTATCATGATCTCAATAAGGCCTGCCCAAAGGATGACTTCCCCTTGCCCAACATTGACACCATGGTGGATGCAACCTCAGGACATGAAATCTTTTCACTTATGGATGGATTCAGTGGGTACAACCAGATTAAGATGGCACCGGAGGATGCGGAGAAAACTGTTTTTCGCACCCCAATGGGGAATTTCCATTATACAGTCATGCCATTTGGGCTTAAAAATGCTAGAGCTACGTATCAACGTGCCATGATAGCTATATTCCATGACTTGATGCATAAAACTGTGGAGGACTATGTGGATGATTTGGTGGTGAAGTCCAAGGCTGTGTAGGATCATGTGGATGATTTGCGAAAAGTATTGCAACGGTGTCTCGAATATAATTTAAAGATGAATCCCCTGAAATGCGCCTTTGGGGTACCAGAAGGAAAATTATTGGGTTATGTCGTACATCGGCAAGGGATTGATATGGACCCGACAAAGGCTAAGGCAGTATTAGAAATGGCCCCACCTACAACTCGCAAAATGTTGAAAACTTTTATGGGGGGAAGATATCTTATCTGAGGAGGTTTATCCCGACACTGGCAGAAGTAACTCACCCACTTATGCCTTTGTTGAAAGAAAAATATGTATATAACTGGGGGAAAGAGCAGCAAGAGGCTTTTGAAAAAATAAAAAAGATCTTGGCTTCACCAAAAACAATGGTAGCGCCCGAGTCAGGGAAACCGTTGATAATGTATCTCACTTCCACCAGTAAATCCGTGGGAGCTCTGTTGGACCAGGAACATGAAGGGGAGGAAAGGTCTGTTTCCTATATCAGTCGGGTACTCAAAGGACCAGAGTCGCGGTACACATCGTTGGAAAAACATTGTCTCGCTTTAGTATTCGCGGCTCAGAAGTTCAGACATTATTTACTGGCACATCCGTTGGAGTTAATCACCAAAAGTGATCCCATACGGTATCTGCTCACGAAACCCATACTCAGTGGAAGAACTGCTCGGTGGTTATTAACACTATCTGAATATGAGATCACATGCTCTAGACCGAAAGTAGTAAAAAGTCAGGCCTTGTCATATTTGCTAGCTTTATTTCGGGGGGAGCTGAGCCCAAGGTGGAGGAAATAGGAGTAGCAAATGTGGCACAGAGCGCGGAATTCACTTTAGAATTCGATGGTTCATCCATAGAAAAAGGAGGTGGAACTGGTTTTGTACTGAGGAATGAAGAAACAAAAGAGGAATTAGTCATGGCCTATAAACCTGACTTTCCTTGTACCAACAACATTGCCGAGTATGAAGGATTGGCACTGGGGTTGATGATGGCTCAGCAGTTGAGGACAAGAGTACTTCATGTTAAAGGAGATTCCAAGTTGGTCATTAAGCAGATTAAAGAGGAATATGCAGTGAAGGAACCTCATCTGGTGTCTTACAGAACCTTTATCCGTCAGATGATAGAAGGCTTTGAGAAGGCGAATTTCAGCATGAACCACGAGAAGGCAACCGACGATCCGACGCATTGGCGACATTGGGCTCGCGACTACATTTCCAAGGATTAGAGTCTTCTATGCAAATAGTGCGAAGATCCAACTCTGTGATCAATAGTGGGAGTAAATCAGAGGTGTATGAAGAGAATGATTGGAGAGCACATATAACACAAGCTCTACTAAAAAATGATAACAATGCTTTGAAACGAGAATACCATATCATAAAAAGCGTGTTATATTACAGAGCTGTCGGAGGGATTCTAGCCTTATGTGTGGCAATAGACGAGATAGGAGATTTATTACAGAAAATCCATAGGAAGATATGTGGTCAAGCAAATGTCACTCTTTATCGAGTGTTGCAGCGGGAAGGTTTCTTTTGGCCAAATATGAAGGCTGACGCAAAAAAGTTACAAGGCAGCTGTCAGAATTGCAATGCATATCCCTCCGCGAACGAAGGAAATGTGGCAGACATGATAGACTGGCGAGATAAATATGTGCATTATCTGAAAGAAGGGGTTTTGCCTGAAAAAGATCATCCTCGGTTCAAAAAATTGGCCTCGCGATATTTCCTACAAAAGGGAAGGTTGTTCTACAAAAGTTTTGAAGGAAGACTGATGAGATGTGTAAGTGAGGAAGAGGTAGGGGAAGTATTAAAACAAGTTCATGTGTTTGGTCATTAAGGCCCTAAAAAAATGTTTCAACAGATGCTATCATCCGGGTATTACTGGCCAACAATGGAAAGGGATTGCAATGATTTTGTCAGGAAATGTCATGTGTGTCAGGTGCACAAGGATCTCATACATGCGCTGGGAGCTGAATTGCACAGTTTAGCTACACCCTGGCCTTTCCATACTTGGGCACTAGACATAGTCGGACCAATCATGCCACAAGCTCAGGGACATGCATGGATTTTAGTAGCAACTGAATTATTCACAAAATGGGTAGAGGTTATCCCGCTACGACGGACGATAGCAGACAATGTGGTTCAATTCATAAAGGAAAATATCATTTGTCTATTTGGGATACCAAAGGTGATACTGTCAGATAATGGGACGCCTTTTGTCAATAGTAATGTCGTGGATTTGTTGGGGAGATACTCAGTCATTCATCACAAGTCCACGCCTTCCTATCCAAAAGGAAATGGACAGGCTGAAGCCTCTAACAAAGTGTTAATTCGAATCTTGTCCAGGCTGGTGCATGATAACCAAACGAAATGGGTGAAAAAGCTCCCAATAGCACTATGGGCACATCGAACCGCTTACCGGAGTGCGACAGGCATGACCCCTTATGCATTAGTCTACGGAGCAAAGGTTGTGCTACCTGCGGAGATAGAGGTGGTTGTTAAAAGATTGGCATGCAAAAGTAGTTTAGAAGACAAGCAATTGGAGATAGAAGGATTGGATGAAACAAGGGCCGAAGCCTTTGCAAATCAGAAAAAGTATAATAAGAAACAAGCAAAAAGTTACAATAAAAAGGTACGGTACAGATGGTTCAAGGAGGGGGACAGAGTGTTGAAAGTGGTACCGACAATCATGAGGGGACAAAAGGTAAGAAAATTTGAAGCTAAGTGGGAAGGGTCGTATGTGATTATAAGTGAGAGTAAGAGTGGGTATTACAGGATGGAGCATGAAGTCACTCGCGAGAGGGCTGTACCTTTGAATGTGAAATGGATTAAATTGTATCAAGCATGAAGTTTCAAATAAGGACAAGGCAAATCAAATAAAGCATCCCATGTGTATAAAGCATGTCAACATTTCTATCACAATACAAGGGTATACAGCAAAAATGTGGTTACAAGTAGAAGACAGTACAATAAAACAAATTATGGGCTAGAAAAGGTTTCGAGTAATAGGATTTGACAACTTGAAACCCTCATGCTCCTCTAAGTAAAGACGGTCCTGCTCAAGATGCTCAGCTGAAGCCTGAAGATTCTTCTCATCCTCCTGAAGTAATGCTAACTGTCTACGAGTCTCTGCAATCTCTGCCTGTTTCTTTTAAGAGCATTGCGACCCCTCTGCTCGACAAGATGATGATCATAGAGTCTCTGAATGACAACCAGACGGGTCTCCCACCATGACACATCCATCCCTACCTTCTTCCAGTCCTTTATACGGGCATGACATCTCGCAAGGGTATCAGGGACGAGATCCTGAACGGCAGTCTCTGAAAGGGTCCTAAACACATCTGCAACAAGCTGGAGGTGGACCGTCTGCAAAAGTGGCTCATGAACCTCCATATGAGCAAAGGTCTCAGGATGAGCTGCCTCTATCAGATCTAACACTAGAATGTCACGCGGATAGCAAAACCACTGACGCGAAGGTGTTCTGAAGAAGCAGCATCATAGACAGGTGCAACAACAGGCATGCGCGAAGTGGATGCAGGGTCGTGAATGGACTCGGGGGGACCAGAGGTAGAGGCGTGAGTAGGCTCATAATAATCCGGTACAACATCGCGAGATGGGGATGGAAGTGCCTCTGTGTGTGCCGCAGCAGAAGTGTCCAAAGGGAATACTGTCTGACCCTCAGAAATCCTCTGAGCATCATGGAATAGCTCATTAATCATCTCTTGAGTTTCGGAGTTTGTACCTAAAAACAATAAGGAGAGAAGAAAGGGGAAATGACACATGTTAAAATCACATTTTTTTTTATGTTAAAAGTCAAATAGAAGGGTAAAGTAATAAAAGCAAATTATCTCCGTCTCCTCTCTCAACCTCTGGGATAGGGGCGCCAAAAATGGATCTCTCTATGCTAGGATGGTCTGCGAAGGTTGCAGCAACCTCGGATGCAAGATCACTATCAAGAGGCTGCAAATGTCTATCATCAAAATCTGGATCCATTGCGCTATCATCAACAGTCTTTGGGGAAACAGGGTTGGAAGGCAGTTTGGGCAAGGCCTCGCGAGACACTGTGGTCTCCTCAGCCTCGCGATCTGGTGATATCTCGCGATCAGCTTCAGGGGTTGAAGTCGCAGAAATAACACTATCACGAGAAATGAAATAAGTATCATCATCCCCTTCTTCTTCAACAGTAGGCTGAGAGGACTTGCTGAATAATAAGTTGATGGTGAGGTGGTCCTCATCATCAGATGAATCTGCAACGGAATGAGGACCACCTCTAGAAGAGGCTGGGATATGCGGAGATGAGGCTTCGAGAGGGCTTAAACAAAAGACAATTGTGAAGTATTAGAAATAAGAAATCCGAAGCAAAAAGTAAAGTAATGTTGGAAGCTTACTCTGGGAAAGAGTTGTCCTGGGTAAAGGAGAAAGTATACTAGAAACATCCGTCTCCTCCGCATCATCATCAACCCGCATATCCTCGACCACGCGAGCAACAGTTTCCAGCAAGGTTGAGGTGGCAACAACTTTCTTTTTGTTCTTTAACTTTTCCAAAGCAAGCCTGCGCCTTTCGGCCAATGAAGCCTCTTCTGAGGCAAGGTCCGAAGCACCAGGTGGAATATCCTCATGAGAAGATTTTTGTTTATGAACCAGAGGCATTTCCGAGTCTGCAACATTAGGAGTCTCTCTTGCTACATGAATTATGGAGGCTTTGGTGAGTTTTCTTTTTCTCTTCGCGAGAGGAACGTTGTCCAGTACTGCTGCATCAGAAAGATTCTTCAGACGGATAGCCAAAGGAACATGTTCTAGAGAATCAGCAGAAGCACTGGTAGTACCTGTAGCCTGAGCACTAGAACACTGTAGAAGAGCAGGGAAGTTAGTACAAACACATGAAATTACATAACACATCAAAGAAAAAAGGAGTTAAAGATTTACCAGACGCCTCGCAATAGGCTCCTCACGGATGGGGTGCTCGCGGATAGACTCCTCGCGGTTTGTTGGTCTCGCGAGAGGAATCTCCTCGCGGAGAGATCGTTTGCGAGTCGCTGCCTTAGTTTTTTGGGGCTGTGAAGGATGAGCATGCTGCTTTGGTATAGACTTATCCCTAACCTTACGAAGCTTCAAAGAAGGGTCTGCAAGGAAGACTGGAACTGGAAGGGGAACAGAGGGAGTTTCAGCCATGAAACTTTGGAATCTCACAAGTTGCTCCTTTCAGAACTCATGATAAGTCGCAGTTACTCCACCTCTGCGAGTTTCGGGATGAATAAAAATAACAGTAGAGAAAATGCGAACACTCCTTTCAATAGACTCGCGATAAGCAATAAACACCTGTCAAAGTTATCCTCGCGATATAAAGGAAGTGGAGGGGGGATGGCCTGATCAAAGCCTAACTGTCTTGCTACACGTGAAGGGTTATAGGATGTGATAGTATTAAAGGTTTCACTGAATATGGGGAGGTGACATTTATGAGTGATGGCCGAAAAGATAAGGTGATCATCTACCGCTATGTCATACGAAACTATCTCCTCCTTTGGGTAAAAGTCAAGAGAATAGAAACCCTCAAGAGGAGTGGTGTATGGACGCCAAGAAAATTCAGAAAAGGTATCAATGAATGAAGAAAGGGCTTGTGAGGATGAGAGAGAAGTCCAGCGGGTAGCCCGCGATTTCAATGGGATAGGGACATTGGTTTCCAAAGATTGAGGAGAAATGGAAGTAGGAATGGGAGCATAATTAGGGAAACGCTCGAAAAGAAAAAGTGTAAGGAATGTACATGAAATATGGGTACTAATTTCATACCTACCCAATGAACGTGCGAAATCATTCACAAGAGTGTCCAGCTGAGAGTACAGGGTGCCAAGAAATAGTGGGGCTAGGGCAATGCGCACACCTCGCGAAAGCATGCTTGCTAGAAGGAACACCATGCGACTGGGACCATCCTATGGCTTGCCCTGAAATATGTAACGGTCTAGCCAATATGCAAGGAAACCCGCGAGTTCCAAAGGTCCGTTGAATTGAGGCCCAGCAGCAGACTCACGATCTTCACCAGGAGCTGGCTTTCGCGAGGAGTACTTGCGAAAGAAGTGGTGGCACCAAGCAGCATAGGACAATTTCGGATGACTGGATATGGCCTACTCAGGAAGAAGTATGCCCTTGGCAAACCATCTTCCTCGCTTGCAAGCGTACTTGCCACAATCGCGAAGTTGATTAAGGATTTTCTTATCTTCTGGCTCAACCAATGGCGCCTTGATGGGGGTGCGAGTCCAGGACGGGGAGCCGAAATAGAACTACCACATCCTCCAAAGTAGGTGTGAACTCGCCCCAGGATGCGATGAACGTATGAGAGAAAGTGCTCCAGCGCAAAACTAATGTATTCAGTGCATCCACATCGCGACGGACATAGAAGTCCGAAAATAGCTCTATGGACTCAAGAATGCCAGCCTGGGTAAGAACGGCGGGGTGACGATCTTGGCTGAGAATGTGGTTAGACCACATCTTCCAGTCTGTAATTGGGGCTACATATCCCTCATACTCAATAAAGGAAAAAGGGGCATCACCTCTTTCAATAGAAAGGCGAGGCACAGAAAGATGAGGGACGAAGGCAATTTCTGCCTCATTATCTGGGTCAAGGGTAAGAGGTTGACTTGTAATTACTGGAGAAGGAAGATCTCGCATGGACGCCCAAAATGTGTCTTGAGAGTCTAAGAAAGGTGTTTTCTTCCACTCTGAGGCATCAGGAACAGAGGGAGCAATCCCGGAAGGAGGTGCAAGAAGTTTTGGTGTGGAAGCCTTGGTCATAGTGAGACAAAACTTGCAAATAGTTTTTTTGGAGCAAATGGGGTGTATGCGAAAAGAAATGGGATGCGAGAAAAGGGGTGCAAAGTAAGAAGCCTGAAAAATAAGTGTGTTGAGGAAAAACATTAGTGTGAGAGGTAAAAATGACACTACAGAAATATATAAGTGATGGGCGCGGAAACCGAAACGGCGCATTAAATGCGCGAGGAAGGAAAAAGGTCGCATGGCCAAGCTCATGAAAAAAGTCGCGGATCCAAATATATGAGCAGTTTGGAAAAAGCAAAAAGGACAAGGTGAAATCCAAAATATGAACATGCAGAAAATTGGCTAAAAAACAAAGAAACATAAAAGGAATGGTCGCGTATTGGAAAGAATGTCGCGGATTGGATAGATATTCGCGAGATGTGGGAAACATATATTAGCCGCGAGGGAAAAAGACAAAACTGGCATGAAACCACAGGTTATTGCACTATAATACTTGGCCAGATATCAAAGTGCAATGGGGAAAAATGTAAGAGGGTGATTGGCGAAACAACATAATGGCGAAATGGTTCTTATTGGGATATGGCCCAATGATTAAATTATCTGGGATATGGCCCAAACTTTAATTATCTGGGATATAGCCCAGGATTGGTATATTTGGGGAAACCGGCCCAGATAAGAGATTATTTGGGAGATTGGCCCAAATAATTGATTACTTGGGGAAATGGCCCAAATAAGGTTTCACGTAAAAGCTTGCATTATACAAAGGGAGGTATGAGGGGCTAATGTATTTTATAGCTCGCATCAGAAACTCATAACCCTATATGTTGCTCGCGTAGTGGGTACTACTCGGAATCTAGGGGAAATGCTTGGGATAAGTAAATAGTGGGTCGCGACCTTATTTATACCGTCCTAAGCAAGAGTACCTTAGAGAGGCCGATAGTATTCAGGGACATGACCAAGGCATGCATGATTGGTCATGACCCAACAAAGCTATAACAACATCCTTGGCTGAGGATAAATCAGATCCACGATGAAACAGGCGTGGATCACAGGGCATGGCGCACAGCATGACCCATGCATGAGATTATGCAAATACGTTTCGCATAGTCGAGCACGAGATTACACTGTGCAAGGTATTTATGGTGCACTGTATAAATCCGTGTATGAGATTACGTGAATCCGTTTCGCGTAGTCAAATGCGCGAGATGATACTGTGCAAGGTATTTATATCGCGGATTGGTACGCAAGAACCATGTCGCGAGACATGTGCTGACGTGGCAATACAATTCGCGAGGATTACTGAGCACTCACGTCTATAAATAGAGGTGCGAAAGCTCACTTCGGAGGACTTTTTCCAGAGATTAAGGGAGAGAAATTCTTAGAGAGAGAAAGTATTTCACAATCACTTGTACTTGCTATCTTTTCTACCATTTCTCTTTCACTTTCTGTAAAGCAAATCAAAAGCAATAAAAAACATCATTACTGTTACTTGGCTGACGAACATGAAACTATCTTCACATCAACTAATTCATTCGAACCCCCTTACATTAGTTAGAAAAAAATGTCAGTGGATGGGCCCAAAGCCCCCACTAGGCTCACAATGCGTCATTCCAATTCTTCTTATCGGACGTACTATTTTTTTAAAATATGTTTAATTTTCGTGTTTGAAATCTCCCCGGCACCCTTTACATAATGCGCACATAACACAAAATGAGAAACAAAGAAAAGTGGCACAAGCTTGCCCGGGAGATCCATTAATGGTGTTTTTTAACCGGGGTTAATTTCATTTATATTATCTGATGTATGTCTTTATTTTAATCATATTTTCTCATGTTTGAGTATCTTTATTTATACATTCTTATGGTATGAAATATCTAAAATACCCTTGATCCAAACACCTCTTAAATCAATTTAATTCTAAAATGAGGTTAATTCCATATCCAAACAGTCATAACCATCTATCTCACCACCACCACCACCACCACTTGCCGCCACCACAAGCCCCACCCCATGCCACTGCAACCCACCCCCCGCCACCACCACCACCACCACCCCCACCCCCACCCCCAACCTCCAACCCCTAACCGTCACCCCACTTCCAAACCCTAGTCGTCACCCCCACCCCGACACACACACACATACATACATACATATATATATATATATATATATATATATTAGCTTTAATTTCATTTAATCTTTTATTTTCAGTTTTAATTTCTTATTTCAATTTTAATTTTTAATTTTCAGCTTTAATTTCATTTAATCTTTTAATTTCTTATTTCTTATATATTTGGATTTGATTTGAACATGTCTATTTATATATATATATATATATATATATATATATATATATGGATTTGAACAAGTCTATTTTTTTTCTTCCAATTGAATAATTTGTGTATATAATAAATTTTGATCTAATAATTTAATTTTAAAAAATAAATTTAAACTTTAAGAAAATAAATTATTTTTTCATAAATTTATATCAAATATTAAATATTTATTTGTAATTCAAAAAATAAATTCAAAAAATTAGTTTTTGAATTTTATATATTTGTTTCCAATTTTATATGTTTTATTAGAATTTTATATTTATTTTCAATTTTTATAAAAAAAATTCAAATTTAATATATATTTTTTCGAATTTTATATGTTTTTGTAATTTTATATATTTGTTTTTTTATTTTTTTGTGAATTTTATATTTATTTTAGAAATTTAATATATGTTTTTTCAAATTTTATATATTTGTTTCAAAATTTATATGTTTGTTTTAAATTTATATGTATTTTTTAAATTATATATATATATATATATTTTAATTTTATATTTATTTTTGAATTTTATAATATTTTTCAAATTTTAATATATATATTTTTGAATATAATATATAATTTTAAAAATTAAAATAAATGATTAAATTATTAGAGGGAGTCAAATTGATAAAATAATATATCTTTGTTTTCAGACATACTAGGTTATCCCATTCGGGATAATTTAGGTATTTACAAAACAAATTAGGATGATGTCATCATTAAAGGGGTGTAAATAAAAATACTTAAACGTGAAAGGTGTAAATAAAATTAACCTTTTGACAATCATAAATTTGAGATTTATAATTTTTAATTGAGGAATATTTGTTTTTGATCAAATCACATAAATGGTCTGTTTTGGTACCTATTTATCTTTTAACTACTTTATTGTCCCATTAGATTTAGGTCACCGATGAATCCAATCATAAAATAAAAAAGAGGGTGGTTTTTCACATTATGTTAGAATGATCAGTAAATGGCAATTCTTTTAAGTTTGGCTACTATTCATCTTTTATATAAGGGTGAATTACTACGACACTCCTGAGATTTGCAATTATTATAGACAGGTTTAATCTTTGGCAAGTGCACTTCACTTGTCCCTGATGTTTGATAAATTGAACAAAGAATACTCAAATGCCTAACTTTGACTATATTACCCTTCTCTCAATATGTATAAATATTTGATTTGATTTAATTAGTTGGGTGAATTATAATTTGCCAAAATATATAAAATTCAAAAAAATATATTTAAAATTCGGTAAAAAAAATAAATTCAAAAAATATATATCAATTTCGAAAAAAACATATAAAATTCGAAACAAATATATAAAAATCGTAAAAATATATATAAAATTCGAAAAAATATTTAAAATTTTGAAACAATATAAAATTCGAAAAACAAATATAACTTTTGTAAAACATATACTATATACTTCAAAAATAATATATAGTGTTAAGAAAAAATAATATAATTCGAAAATAATATAATTTTGAAAAAATATAAATTTATGTGAAGATTAAAACATCATTGTAATGAAAAATTGGAACTTGGTGTCATTGATAAAGGTTAGGGTCCACAACAACTGTAGCACTTACCCAAAAGGTCATGGTATTTCACCATTTATTTAGTCTAAAACCTTATTATTAAGCTCCAATTTAAATTTATGTGAAGATTAAAACCTTATTATTAAGCTCCATTTATTTAGTCTCAAACCTTGGAGCTTAATATAAGGTTTTAGACTAAATAAATGGAGCTTAATAATAATATTTTAGACTAAATAAATGGTGAAATGCCATGACCTTTTGGGTAAGTGCTACAGTTGTTGTGGACCCTAACCTTTATCAATGACACCAAGTTCCAATTTTTCATTACAATGATGTTTTAATCTTCACATAAATTTATATTTTTTCAAAATTATATTATTTTTGAATTTTATATTTTTTTCTTGGCACTATATATTATTTTTGAATTTTATAGTATATGTTTTTCAAAAGTTATATTTTTTTTCGAAATTTATATTTGTTTTAGAATTTTATATTTTTTTCAAAATTTTATATATATTTTTCAAAATTTATATTTTTTTTCGAATTTTATAATATTTTTCAAATTTTAATATATATTTTTTTGAATTATAAATTTTTTGTCTAATTTTAAATATATTTTGGAAAATTATAATTCACCCAACTAATTAAATAAAATAATAAAATCAAATCAAATATTTATACATGTTGAGAGAAGGGTAATATAGTCAAAGTTAGACATTTGGGTGTTCTTTGTTCAATTTATCAAACCTCAGGGGGCAAGTAAAAAAGTGCACTTGCCAAAGGTTAAATCTGCCTGTAATTGTTGCAAATCTCAGGGGTGTCGTTGTAATTAACCCTTTATATAATAATAAAAAAATTTAATGTTTTCACTTTTGGATCCATTATTTAGGAAGAGAATGACACTTTCTTGGGCTATATGGTAACCAAAAAATTTAACATAAATTCAAAATAGAGAAAACATCACCGCCTCAATCCCGGTAGTTCAAGTGGTACAACCCACCCAAGGTACATGCTACTAATCCTAGGTCGGTCTTTTATCTCACATGACTCTCACGTCCATCCGGGACCCATCGAACCTAACAAATGATTTTCCCTAACATACTCATATCAATATCATTCAATGATATAACATGCTTCAACATTAATATTTCAATCACATATATAACAATTCAAATATAATGTGACTCAACAATACCCATGGTACACACACCATCCACTATGGTCGTGGATATAAAGTGTCGTCTAAATCGTTCACTTGAGAGGATATACACGCTCAACAAGGAAGATCGAATACACGAGACGACTCGTGAAGGTTGGAACAATCCATCCCTATATCACAATTCTCGAACATACTAGTTCTGTAGGTTGTAAAAACAGCTCTTAGCCAGTTGTTGCGACGATTCGACACAAGTTTACTCACACATGGTTATATGACCGGCATAGACCAACACCAATGTATATCACACAAAAATGTGTACTCAATATGCAAATAGGTCTCAATTGTACCATGCATCATCATAATATGCTATGCATCATATTATGCTAAAAAATACCAACATGCTCATATTCATTCACATATAAGCAAAATTTCACAACAATAATTTATTATCACAACATCATGCTTTTCAAGGGGCATAAGTTCTCGTCTATGTTATAATGACTCAACAAGTACATACATTGCATATATACATAGACGCATACACCCTCTTACACAAAACCAAAATGACTCGTTTTCCCCCTACCTCAAATGGAGTTCAAACAAAACGAATCAAGAGGTGCAAGTGAGGTCCAAGCAAGGTTCACTTAACGATCAAAAGTTTCCAAGAATGAGCTCAAATTAATACAATTTTCCTCAAACTAGCAATACACCATAATGCAAAACAAAATTAATATGGTGTCTTTCAATAACTTTAATCAACAAAAATGATTAAGATTACAAGAATGAAATGGAATCTCCAATAAAAAGAATCTAAGGTTCTTAAAATGAAGGTTGAAGGAAAGAATGAAGTTTACCACAATTTAGCTGAAATTGAGGTTAAAATTCACAAGGTGAACTCCAAGCTCACAATAACCGAATCAATTGGTAAAGATGCTCAATTTATGGTCCTTAACAAGATTCAAGAGTGAAGGAAACCAAAAATTAAAAGTTGAACACAATATTTCAAGAAAAACAATTCTAGGGTTTGAAGTTGGAAAACTCAAAATAGACAAGAAACTCGCCCAACGTTTACACTAAATTGAAGAGGAGAGAGTTCCAAGCAACTTTCATGTTGAAGAGATTTTCCAATTCCAAGTAAAGAAGAGTGTATTGGAGTAAGATTGGAAGAAGGAGAAAAGGGAGAGAGAAATGGGTTTGTAGAGAATGTGAAAGTTTTGCAAATGGAAGACTTATAATTGTAGACATTCTTCACTCACAACCTCTAATAATCCAATGGTTGAGAATAAAGCTAGAAAAATAAGAGGAAAATCCAATGGTCTAAAGTTAGTATTGCAATGAAAAACTAGATACAACACACACAAACACTCATTAATTTGTCAAATAAAGTCTTATCATCTAATGGTTGAGATTAAAGATGAGAAAAAGTGGGTGAGATCAAGGGATGAAAATGTGACAACACAAAAGTGATGGAAGACTTAACCTACTCCTATTACTTTACAAAAATACTTTTAAAATAATGACTTTACCCATTATATTATAGTCTTCCATCATAATTACAATAATGTCACTCATCATATATATATGTTCAACACTTGGTAAAAATCTCTACAATCTCCACTATCACTATACTAGTGGAAATTACAAAAATGTCCTTAAGTCACAAACTTTCCGAAATCATTTTTAATAATTTTTATTATTTACAAAATGAAAAATACAATATAAAATTTACGAATTTAAATATCAAGTAAAACATGTAAGTCATGTTAAGCACATAAAACACATTAAACATATAATCATATAAACACTTAATCATTAATAAAAATTTTAATTTAGACATGAAAATACTGGATGTTTCATGATGCCTGCTAACTAAGAGAAATTTTTTTTTTTTGGTGAAAAAACTAAATAAGAGAATTCATGTTTACATTAAGCATATTTTTCATGATAGTTGTAGTCACATTTTTTTGCAAATCGATAAAACATATTTTAAGTATGAAGCTTCATAATATAATAAAGCAGTCATAAGATTGAAAAGGAGTAGAGTGAGCATCACATGTTTCAACTGAAGTTTCCAATTATTTTTTAGTGATGTATGAGAGGAAACTAAAAAGTAGAAGAAAAATGCAACACCACCCATATTTCTGAATTACTCTTCCGTGGACCATTTTGAATTTAGGATATAATATAATTTAAATTAGCTTATTTGGAGAATACATTTAATCAGTTTTCAATTTCATATGCACATGTTTATTTTAGCTGTAAAAAATAAACTTTTATCAATTTTTTACTAAATATAGAAAAGAGAAATTCAAATTGCATGTTGATGGGAAGAAAAAAAAAAGATTGGGAGGTTATGGAGATTATTAGAGATGGCATTAAATGATGACGAGGAGGGTTTGTTAGGGTTTGCATACCCTATGTACGAAGTCGTCCACACCTGCAAATCAGAAAACGCACACAAACATAACAAACAATCGACACAAGAATATATACGTGATTCAGCCAAATAAGCCTACGTCCACGGAGAGCACTGTTTCACTAAAAATCACTGAGAGGATTACAAGGAGGTGATTCGCAAATCACACACGCACACACACTGTGTATACTCACTCATGTATCACCTGAATAATATAAACGTATATTATTCATAACTCTCTCTCTCTATTTCTGTGTGTTCTCTGCGCACCGCATGTGCTTTACTCACACTAGGTGTTTCACTCACATCGGTATCAACCCTCTCGCGCCAGCCTATTCTGGCTCTCTGCCAGGTACACCGAATATAATAGGCTACACCTATATTTATAGGAGAGGCTTGAGTGGATGACAAGTCAATCAATCCAATTAGAAATTGATCTCCTACCATAACTGTGATTGTTTGATGGCTAAGTTATATTCTCCTTTAACAAAGGAGTCACCAAATATAACAAGATTTTAATCAAATAGAGATAGTTTGGTGACTAAATTTAACTTTTTCTACAAAAAAAAAAATGAGTCATCATATCTAACAGGGTTACAAAGGATCTTCTGTAATTCACGTGGTACCAAGCCAATAGATTTGGATAACTTTCCGCATGGATAAGGAGGACCAAGTGTGAACATGTAGGCTAGACATGGACCTTTTGATAAGAAATAGTGTGAAGTCTTTTTTTGGGGAGGTGGATAATTTTGGGAACATATTAGAGGATATGTTATTGATGGCAAAGACCTATTTAGCCTCTTTTGTGTTCACTAGTGTTGAGAAAATCAAATTTGTACTATTTTCAGAAAGACTGTTTTCTAGATTTGCATAAAATTTGGAATGATGAATCTTGACTTCTTTTACGCCTCTAAACTAGTTTTCAATAGATCTGTTTGTCCGACACCTAGAGCATATATAAACAACACCTAGTGCATATATAAACATTCACTTCTTTAGTGGGTTAGAAGGGAGGAGTATTTTTATTACTACTTTTCGTGAAGATCCAACACGACCTTGCCGTCATCATCGCAGGGGCAATAAGTTCATTCTCTCTTTGAGTACCAAAGAATTTTTTTTTGCCTTTATATTTTCATAGCATTGAAGGATATTTGAATATTTGTATAAAATTTCACTAATAAGATAATTGAACGTGGTCGGTAAGATCATGTATTAAATCTTAGAGTGCAAAGTATGAGAAATTAACTGAAATATTTAATTGAATCAAATTTTAGAAGAGATGAATATTTGATCATATAACATATACAGAGTAGAAATAAAATGGTAAAAAAAAATTTAGAGCCTCCTTTTTTTCTACCCTTCTAACAAATATAGTAAACTATTGCTTCTTTTCTTGTGGTCATTTAAATTGGAGAACACACCCGGTGGTATAACCATCTCTCTCTTTATCTTTTTTTTTTCCTTAACAATGAACCAATCCTAAAATGCCAAAAGAAAAAAAAAAGAGTACTTCTGACATTTTGTTAGAATAGTCAATAAATGACAATATTTAATTTTTTTCTATGATTTTTATTTTATTTGAAACTTGGTAATAATTCATCTTTTATTTAAGGGTAATTTGCAGCCAGACCCCCTGAACTTTGGGTCAATGGCAGTCAGTGGCTGGTCAACGATTTTTCGGTCCCATAGCCCCCTGAACTTTCAATTTCGTTGCAATGACACCCCCTGGGATGGTGAAATGACTATAATGCCCTTTTAATTGTTTCACTTATTACATTAGGGTAATATATAAAGTGTGAAATTATCCATATGCCCAAACACTTCACCCCTCTAAAATTACTAATTACACTTCCACACCTTATTACAAAATATATATATATATATATATTACGAAAATTACAATTTAATTTTTTTTTCTTTATAATATTATTTGTATATATAATTACGAAAAAATATATATAATTTGTAAAAAATATATAAAATTTGAAAAAACATATAAAATTCAAAAATATATATAAAACTTGAAACAATATATAAAATTCAAAATATATATATATTAAATTTGAAACAAATATATAAAATTCATAAAAATTCAAATATATATATATATATATATAAAGTGTGACTGAAGTTTAAGTGGACAAGCCTCGGAGTCATTAGCCAAGGTAACGAATCTTCTCCAACTCTTTGCAGAGTTATTTCAATGGCCACGATGGCGACACATACCCCACGATGGTGATCGAAATCGAAATCGAATCGATACTTTATTAAAATATTTTAATCAAAATTAAATATATTAATATTTGGATCAAAATTAACGGTTCGGTTCCGGTTCTCATTTTTAAAGAACCGAAAGTAAATTTTTATTTGGATAAAAATTAACGGGTCGGTTCCGATACTTTCGGTTCTTTAAAAATGAGAACCGGAACCGAATCGTTAATTTTGATTTAAATATTAATATATTCACGATGCGGTTCGCTTTTGATTACAACCGAACCGGAATCGAACCGATACTTTCGGTTCTTTAAAAATGAGAATCGGAACCGAATCGTTAATTTTGATTAAAATATTTTAAGAAAGTATCGGTTCGATTCCGATTTCGGTCACCATCGTGGGGCATGTGTTACCATCATGGCCATTGAAATAGCTCTGCAGAGAGCTGGAGAGGATCCGTTATCTTGGTTAATGACTCCGAGGCTTGTCTACTTAAACTTCAGTCACACTTTATATATATATATATATATATTTGAATTTTATATATTTTTTAGAATTTTATATGTTTTTCGAATTTTATATATTGTTTACGAATTTTATATATTCATTTCGAAATTTATATATATATTTTTAATTTTATATATTGTTTCAAATTTTATATATATTTTTGAATTTTATATGTTTTTTCAAATTTATATATTTTTTACAAATTATATATATATTCGTAATTATATATACAAATTATATTATATAGAAAAAAATTAAATTGTAATTTTCGTAATCTATATATATATATATATATATATATTGTAATAAGGGGTGAAAGTGTAATTAGTAATTTTAGAGGGGTGAAGTGTTTGGGCATATGTATAATTTCACATTTTATATATTACCCTAATGTAATAAGTGAAACAATTAAAGGGGCATTATAGTCATTTCACCAGCCCAGGGGGTGTCATTGCAACGAAATTGAAAGTTCAGGGGGCTATGGGACCGAAAAATCGTTGACCAGCCACTGACTGCCATTAACCCAAAGTTCAGGGGGTGTGGCTGCAAATTACCCTTTATTTAATCATCCAAATCTAATGTTTTAGAAAATAACCAGAAACAATTATTTATGATCAATAGAATAACTGTCTTGGGCAATATAATCACCTAAAAATTTAACGTCAACTAGAAATAAAAAAACAATTCCTGTCGAAACAAATGAAGGTAGCTTTATCGTGTGATTACACATTCTAACTTGTTGTAGCAACTGTTTAAACTGAAGTGGATTCATGTTTTAATTCAGCATATATTTCATGATAGTTGTGGTCATAATGTTTTCGCATTGAACACTATTAAAGTGAACGTGACACATGTGTGTAACTTGCTTTTTCAATTATGTTTTGAAGTGATGTATGGGAGGAAACCAGAGAGTAAAGGAGAATGAATTTACCCATATATGTTTGTAGGCCCAACGTACTCACCAAAGACCACCAGATTAAAAGTCAAGGCCCAAGAAGAAACCCACAAAGACCATTTCTGGAAGTTTCAAGGGAGAAAGTTTGAATTCTCACCAACCGTCAATCCCATAAATCAAGCGCAGGCTCAATGGAAGGCAATGGTCAAACATAAATCAATCATTACCAAATTTGATTATGTATTTTCAATATAAATAAGTAGCAAGATATCGAATAAAGATATCTCATTCTGGGCAGCCTCTTCTTCATCTGTTTATTTTATCTATTCGTTCTGGTTATAAATCTCTTTACTGTCATTTTATTTGTTGATTTCGTTCGGTCACCACGAATGGGCTCACATTTTTGGCGCCGTCTGTGGGAACGAAAGTTCCTATAAGGTCACTACGAGATCTATGGCGGGAAGCGGAGAACAATCGACTATGCCACAAGGAGTTGCCAATGTTATTCTCCAGCGTTTGGAGGCACTGGAAAGGGAAAATCAAGAATTGAAGGAAAGGCTGAACCAGGCTGAACGACGGGTACCCCTCGCTGGTGATCACACGAATGATCCGAAAGACGAGGAGGAAAGTAACCGCCAACAGGGAAGTTCAGCCGATCGGTCACTGACTCGACGAAGGGTGGGAGAAATGGAGCAGAACGATGGAATTCCCGAGCGAGCCAAGCCTCTCGACATGATGGCTAGACTTTAGAAGATCATAGACGAGCTGGTCAAGGATCTCAGAACACAAACACCAACGGATATGGTAGTGGAGATGACAACAAAAATGATCGAATCACCATTCAACGAGGAGATCAGGCAGCACAGGAGGCCTGATAAGTTCCGCATGCCGACTTTTACCAAGTTCGATGGAACGCAAGATCCGATCGAGCATCTCTTCCTTGTAGAGCAAATGATGACACTAGATATGGCAGATGATGCGTTGATGTGCAAGGCTTTCTCAACTAGCCTCACCGGCCCGGCGCTACTGTGGTTCTGCCAATTGCCCGGAGGATCGATTGACTGCTTTCAGAAACTCATGGAGCAGTTTCTGGCCCAATACTTTAGGAACCGAAAGCAAAAAAGGACGATATCCAATCTTTCCACGATGAGACAGGCAAAAAGGGAAAGCCTGAAAAGTTTCATGTTGTGGTTTAATCTAGAAATGGGAATGATTCCAGGGTGCGACCAGCCGACAGCTGTGGAAGCCTTCAAGGTGGCTATAGAGCAAGGGACGAACTTTCACAGATCCCTAGTGAAATCCACACCCTTAAATATAGGACAACTCAATTCAAGAGCCTAGGGGTATCTCAGATTAAAGGAGGATGAATCTACGAGGAGACATCGATCGACATTCGTGAACGTGGAAGGAAAGTCTAAAGACAAAATAACAACCAAAAAACATAGAAGGATCCACCAGTTCCCGTCCGACGACCAACCGACAACAGGAAAAAATGCCACATTTCAAGGATCAGGAGACGCCCCTCCGAACGACTCTGGATACGCTATTCAAGGAGAATAAATCGAAATGAATCTTTCGTCCACCACAACCGTTGAGGACACCCCCAGAGCTGAAAGATCGGTCGAAGCATTGTGTTTTCCATAATGACTTCGGTCATCTGAAAAATGACTGTAGAAACTTGAGAAAACAGGTCGAAAGCATGATTGCCATAGGTGAACTCAAAGACTACATCGATCGGGGAGCCCGTGGCAACGACCGATCAAAAAGTAACAAATTGACTGATGCGTATCTGGTGAAAATCATTGATACAATTCATGGGAAATCGGAGGATGACAAAGAAAGCAAAGCCCTACAACGTTCCAGAATGAGGAGTGTGAATAAAATCAGAATGATTGGCGAGGTAAACACAATCAACACTATCCCAACAGTTTCTATATCATTCACACATGAAGACCTAAAGAGAGTCCAATTACACCCATTGTTAATCACAGTTATAATCTACAACTGTCTCGTAAAGCGGGTATTGGTGGACCCAGGGAGCAACACGAACGTATTAACCTAATCAGTATTCGAGAAAATTGGAATCAGTTCGGATCTGATCCGGTCAACGGCGAATCCTCTGGCTAGATTCGATGGAAAGAGAGTTTGTTCAATCAGAGTATTAACTTTACCAATCACAACAACAAAGCGCACTCTGACAGAGAACTTTGTGTTGGTTGACGTTCAACCATCCTACAACCTGATTCTAGGGAGATGGTAGATCCATAAAATGCAAGGGGTTTCTTCAACATTACACCAAGTCATGAGATGCATCGATCCATCTGGAAGGGGTTTCATCGATATTCTTGGAGACCAGGTGGTGGCAAAGAATGTTACACGATCGTGTCCCGGAATTTGAAAAGAGAAGAAGATAATTCCCCCTTATAGCAATTACTGAAAACCATCGTTCAGCCTGAAGGGGCACACCAACCCACGGAGGAAACTATCAAAGTTAAGTTGATTGATGGAAGGGATGATAGAACAACAAGCATTGGTATAGACTTGGAGCCGGAGGAAAAGACCCGTTTGATCGCTTTGTTAAAAGAAAATGTCGACGTCTTTTCCTGGGAACATGGAGACATGCCGGGGATCAATCCACATGTAATAAAACACAGTCTGAATGTGCGATCAGAAATGGAACCGGTGCGACAACTGCCAAGAAGGATCAGAGTGGAACGAGGAATGTTTGTGTTAAAATAAGTAGATAGACTGCTAGCAGCGACTTCATTTGAGAAGTACATTATCCGCTATAGCTTTCCAACATGGTCATTGTATAAAAGAAGAATGGGAAGTTCAGGATGTGTGTAGACTTCACTAATCTGAACAAAGCTTGCCCAAGGGATAGCTTCCCACTCCCAAGGATCGATCAAATGATTGATGAAACGACTAGATACGAACGTTTGACCTTTCTCGATGCCTATTTGGGGTACAATTAGATCCCAATGGATCCCAACGATGAAGAAAAAACGTCCTTCATCACTGACAAGGGAACATTCTGCTACAAAGTCATACCGTTCGGTTTGAAGAATACCGACGCAACATACCAATGATTGATCAACAAGATTTTTAAGGTTCAGATCGGCGTAACCGTTGAGGCATATATCGATGATATGGTCATCAAGAGCAAGCGCAAGGAAGATCACTTATTACATCTAAAAAAGGTGTTCGACTCTCTACGATCACACCAGATGAAGCTAAACCCTGAAAAGTGCACCTTTGGCGTCGCTAGAGGAAAATTCCTCAGTCACATTATCAACAAAGAGGGAATCACCACCAGCCCAGTTCAGGTCCAGGCACTAATACAAATGAAAGCACCCAGAACTGCTAAAGAAGTCTAAGTGCTGACGGGTCGAATCGCAACATTCAGCAAGTTCATTTCCAAACTCTCAGACAGGTGCAAACCATTCTTCAATGTGCTGAAGTCCGGGTGAGGACTCAAATGGGGCCTAGAACAAGAGGAAGCGTTCATTAGCCTAAAGGCTTATATGACGCAACCACCGATCCTAGCGGTACCCAAGGAACGAGAAACCTTAACACTCTATTTAGCGGTCTCAAAGAATACGGTTAGTTCCATGCTATTGAGGGAATAGATGGTTGCCAATTTCCCATCTACTACTCCAGCAAAACCCTACTCGATGCCGAACAAAGATACCCAAAAACCGAGAGGATCATCTTAGTACTTGTATAGACCAAAAGGAAGATGCGACACTATTTAGAGTCTCATCCAATCAAAGATTCCAATAAATTATCCCATTCAAATGATCCTTTTGAAGCCCAATTTCTCTGGTCGAACGACCAAGTGGGCAATTGAACTAAACATGTTCGAAATCAGCTACGAACCCAGAATTTCGATCAAAGGTCAAGCCGTGGCTGACTTCCTACTTGAATTCGAAGATGAGGAGAACCATAAGGAAGAGGAGCCTCAATGGACACTCCATGTGGATGGTTCGGTGAATCAATTGGGTGCAGGACTTGGGATTGAACTAGTATCACCAGAAGAAACAAAACTACATCAATCAATCAGATTAAATTTTCCAAGCTCCAACAACGAAGCAGAATACAAGGCGTTACTGGCAGGCCTTAAATTGGCGAAGGAACTCCATATTAAAAAATATAGAGATATACAACGATTCACAATGGATCGTTAATCAGGTGGAGATAAGTTACATAACGAAGGGAAAACGGATACAAGAATACAAAAAGGCCACAGAGGAGGAACTATCCAACTTCCTAAAAGTAAAATTCGTTGAGATTCCCAGAGCAGAAAATGTAACTGCCGACCATATTGCTAACCAAGCCTCAGCGGCAGGGGAGGATTTGATCAGAATAATCCCCATTGATGAGCTCGATCAACCATCGATCGGGAGAAAAGAAGAAACCTTTATCGTCCCCTATGAGCCAAGTTGGATAGATCCGATTATGGCTTATCTTTGAACTGGAATGCTTCCAGAAGATAGAGGCCAAATAAGAAAAATCAGAGCGTGTTCGATCAAGTATGTAGCGATCGACGACACCTTGTATCGCAGATCACTCACAGGCCCTTACTTGAGATGCCTTACCCTATCCGAGTCAAGGGAAGTGCTCAGGCAGCTCCATGAGGGGATCTGCGATAGTCACAGTGGGGGCAGATCGCTTTCACATCGGGCAATTTCACAAGGCTACTTTTGGCCTTACATGATCAGAGATACGGTATACTCGAAGGTGTGACAAGTGTCAGAGGCACGCTAGCATAATCCATAATCCATCAACCACCAAAATTATTGTACGTCATGGCAGCACCAGTACCGTTCGCTCATTGGGGTATGGACGCCGTGGGACCACTAACTCGAGCAACATCAAAATAAAAGCACGTGTTGCTAGCCACATACTACTACACCAAATGGGTCGAAGCGAAAGCTTACGTTCAGATTACACACATACATGTGATAAATTTCATACTTAATCATATCATTTACCGCTTCGGTGTGCCAAAGTTTATCATGATGGATAACGAGACAAACTTGGATAATCAGTGCGTTAGATAAGTCCTGGACGAATATGGGATTAATCAAAACTTATCATCAGTCAGTTATCCGCAAGCAAACGGAAAAACAGAAATAACAAACTGAACGATATTCACTGGAATTAAGAAGAAATTGGAAGGAAAGGAAGAAAAGGGCTTGTGGCTAAACGAACTACCCCGAATACTGTGGAGCTACTACACAACCCCAAGGAAACCGACGGGATTATCATCATTCGCAATGGACTACGGGGTCGAAGCCGTAATACCGGTAGAATTGGAGGTCCCAACAACTAGAACCCAATGCTACGACCCAGACCAGAACGAAAAAGTCCTTAAAGTGGAAGGAGATTTGATCGATGAGAAAAGAGAAATGGCATTAATCCGATTGGCAGCTTATCAGCAGAAACTGAGGAAAAACTATAACAAAAGGGTAAAACCGATATCATTCCAAGTTAGAGATCAAGTTCTGAGAGTGGTGGTAAAGAAAATGAACAAGCTTGATCCAACATGGGACGGCCCATATACGATCATCGAAGTAATAGGCAAAAGAGCATAGAGAGCCCATTGAACGAGCCTAGAACGCAACTCACCTCAAAAGGTACTATCAGTATAATAGAATTTTGTGATCAGGTCGACAAGATTTTCTTAGCCATATGAATAAAAGATAATGATTATTTATCCTTATATTGAGTAATATATATATATATATACGTATATATATATACATATCAAACAAAGACCAATGACGCCTTGGCAAAATATAAGACCAAAATACACTTTGGCAAAACAGTCACTTCAAACAAGACCAAAGATGTCTTGGCAAAATGGACCAAATATACTTTGGCAAAATACTTCAAAGACCAAATACGATTTGGCTAGCTACAAACATATTTATATCAAAATGCTCAAAACAACCAAGCAAAATAGTAAGACCATAAAAATCTTATGGCAAGACAGTTATATTCAAAAGGGTTTTCACCTGCTCCTATTAAAATCTTAGTCAAATAACATCATCATGCCATGCAAAAACCTCTCCCAGGGAGAAGTATGGCACCAATCATCTGGAGGTAAGCAAAAATTAAAGTTATTACAGACTAAAAAATTGTTCAGAAATTGTTCACTCATAAATTTTTAAGAAACTTGAGAATCTTGGATAAGGGCCCCTCCTTCCTTGGTAAATGTTTGATTGAATGAATCAACGATCTGGGCAGTACTGGGAGGATCAATGGTGGGTACCTTAGATGAGCTAGCAGGATGAGCAACCAGCAGATTACCAGATTTTAAGAAGTGAGCAAACAACTTCTCTACATCGCTGGGCTCCGAATCTTTTTACAAATGCTGAACTCCACAGGTAGCATCATGAGCAGTAGCATTTGGGTACTTCCTCTCTGAGGGATCCAACTTAAGCTCCTCCGTGCAAAATCTGAACCCATCACAACATCTCAGATCGAACATTCCCACATATCGGTGATGCATATCCATGCCTCCCCGCTGGAAAACAACTAGAGATGTCCTCAAGGAATCATTCATGCTCTCAAGGGTAGCTATACGTTCGACAACTTCTTCATTCTTTTTCCTCAGCGCCCTCACCTCAACCTCCAAATCCTTTATGGCTTTAACAGCAGCGATCTCACTGGCTTCCACCTTCCGATAAGCCTCATTTATAACCTTCCTCATGTAAATCCCAGCATTGACCGCCCTGCAAAGGGCCAAGATGTTGAAAGCAACCTGAAAAAAGAAATCGATTAGTCTTCTAGTAAAATCACTTATTTAAAAATCACAATTATCTTTACCTCCATGATTGAAACAGGCGCACGAGCCAACAGTTCATCCTGGTCAACATGCTATTGAAACAACTCATCTTTAGAAGGCCACATTCCCCTGGCTAAAGTCAGAAGAGAATCAGGATCTCCCATAGCAAGAGTACTCGTTAGGATCGAAGATCCATCGGGCTTAATGAAGGTCTACATCCATGTATTGGGAGTGGAACTGGAAAAACAGAGATCAGGCACGGTGTAGCCCCCCACAGTTTTCATATCTTGAATTGGCTCTAACGCAGCCTTATCACCTACCTCTCCCTTCTGTTTATTAGAGGTAGGTGGATCAATCTCAATAATATTCTAATACCCCATAATTTTTATTTATTTTTATTGGATATATTTAATTTAATTAATTAATTAATTATAAGTTATTTAGTTGGGATTATTAGCTAATGAGCTATAATATATTTTTGGGCCCATCGGAAGGATTAAATATATATATATATATATATAACCAAAAATAAAACCCTAACATAGCTCCTACATTTTCTATCAGCCGATTCTATAAAGGGAGAGTAGAGAGAGAGCTACGTAAAAGAGGAGGGGAAGCAACGATCGATTTGCAGTTGCATGTGATTTGGTTATTAAATAAGGCAAGTAGAATGTTCTTCTCTTCCCCTATGGACCCGTAATCTCATCCTCTATAACTTATAATTTTTGGTTAAATTCATGTGTAATTATATATGTATATATACACTGGTATATGAATCTTTCTTGATGAGTTGGCAATATACATATATAAATATATGTCTAAACCTGTGTTATTATATTAATATTATGCTTCGTATCTGTGTCGCTGCAATATTTAATTATGTACCATATGTGTTTGGGACCCATCGCCGCTATGTTCGTGTTAGGATGGTTGGGTCAATAAAAATCAAAAGTCATGTTAGGTCTTATTTTACTGTTGCATATACATATATATTTAGATTACTATATGTATAGGTGGATTGTATTGATAGTAATTAAATTCTCAATAGATACTTTACATGTACAAATGGGTGAATCAAGTAAATGGACATCCATTTATATTTTTATTTTTTCCTTGCTTGGTGGTCAACGGACCCCACCATTAGTGGGATTCCATGGATTAAGTCAATTCCATATAGCTACAGTGGTAATTTGTGTAGTCATATTCCATAAAGTCATATAGTGAATATAATTTCTGTAGTATTTTTGTCCATGATTAAATGACTAGAGTAGGAACTCTGAGGGTCTTACAAAGCATGTAACAATGGATAGCAATATGCTTTTTCCTTTATATATATATATATATATATATCATAGGTTTTGTATAAATTAATATACATATGGATAGGTAAATTATCGGTCGTGGTTGGTATCCCAGCAGGGAGTGATAATAATAATAATTATTATTATAGTTCCAGGCACATTCCGGTTATGAGGTTTCGGTCGACCGATTTGTAATTATTTTACGGGTCAAAATTTAGGAGCGTTTTATCGTTAGTAAATTTTAATCAATAGAGTGATTCTGAAATAATTAGTAAATTCTTTAATCTGTAATATACTTTGTAAATTATATATATTTTTATGTGCACGTAATTGTTTTTTTCTGTATTGGTGGAATGGAGGGAACCACGATGGGCTGACTATTAACGCAGTCTCATCTGTACCATGACATGTAGATTGGGTACATGGTTATGGTTCGGTATGGTTTTGTTGCCTATGGACTTGTGGTTTAGTTAATTATATCATTTTATTTGATTTGCCTATTTTTTTGTGATTTAATTATGTTGCACTTTATTTGTTTGCCTATTTTCAGGACGGTAGTTATTTAGGATTTGTGCTTAAAATAATAATAATAAATAAATTATAGTTTTACTCGTATTTTTTGTTGGGTTAGATGATAGGATTATAGGTATTCTGTTTGGGATCATGTAAAGTCTACTTTGCTCGTAGGTCTGACCCACTATTGTTAACATTTTAGGTCCTCGGCAGTTCCAGCCACATGGCTGAGGGTTCATCTCGTTTCTTCTTGAGTTATTCATCTTTCCGCTTTGTTTCAGTGTAGGGACTCTATATTAGTATTTTCTTTCGGGCTTATATATATATTTTTTATGGTTTTAGGGGTCCATCGATATGGGATTCCCGAGTTGTACCCTTTGGGAATTTGGATTTCTGAATATTTTTATTAATGAGAATTAAACTTTTGAGACTCTATTATTTCTTAAATATGTCTTTTGCTTCTATGCTTATTTATTATTGAGTGTTGATGCGCCTTAGTTTTCGGTATAAGTCTGGCCAACCTATGCGTGAAAATTATGGGGTATCACAGTTGGTATCAAAACACTATGGGTTCAAGTGTCCTAGGGATGTTTTTGCTTGGTTTTACGCATTATGTATTCTGATATTTATAGAGCCTAAATTTAGGGTTTGTTGTACTCTTTTAAGTTCGTTGTTGTGGTATTAATGACTCATATTATCGTTGTTTCAATATGCCACCTCGTAGGAGAAGGAATGCGAATCAGGGTCAAGGCAATGCTCAGGATGGCAATGCGGAACTTCCTCCTAATGTCGCAGCTATCATTGCTCAGGCTGTTGCTACAGGGGTGGCGACCACTCTTCAAAATCAGCAGCCTCATCCTCCGCCTCCTCAGCAGGCTCCCGTTGTTAAGCAGGAAGTACAACCTGTTACATAGGAGAAAGTTTGGAACACTTTCACTAAGGGTCATCCACAAGAGTTTTTAGGGTCCACTGATGTAATAGTATCTCACCAGTGGCAGAAGGATATTGAGCTTCATCTCTGTATGGTTGAGAATACAGAGGTCCAGAAGCAGATGTTTGTTACTTTCAAGTTAGTTGGTGATGCTTTGCAATGGTGGGACTCAGTTACCACCTCAGGGGAGGGCCACATTGACCTATGCTCAGTTCTAGGCTCACTTTGACGAGAAATATTTCCCTTTTGCAGTAAGGACAGCTCAGAAAAGAGAATTTCTTGATCTACAGCAGGGATATAAAACTGTAGCGGAGTATGAGCAGGAGTTCACTAGTTTATCATTGTTTACATCCAAGGAGTTCAACATAGAGGAGAAAAAGAAGAATTTCTTTATGCACGGTTTGACATGGCACATTCGGCAGGTGATTGTGGGTAATCCAGCTTACACCACTTATGCTCAAGTGGTGGATGCAACACTACAACATTGTCAGATCAAGAGGGACTACCAAAAAACTAAGGGGGAGAAGCGCAGTGACAAGGACTCCACTAGTTAGACAGTGGAGAAGGGAAATGGTCAGAGTGGCAGACACAGTGATAGGGGCATATTTTAGGGGTATCAGACTTCGAAAAAGCAGAAGGGTAGCAATGATACTAGTAAGGAGATGTCTTCTCATCAGGGGCAGCAGGGTGGAACACCTCAGATTGGACATGGTCAGCTACAGGGAAACTACCAGAGGAGATTTGCAGGTCCTTTCAAAGGACATTATTATGGTTGTGGGGAGTTTGGGCACTCTGCTAAGAGATGTCCCAAGGCTACTCAAGGTCAGCACGACCAGCAAGGTCAGACTGGTCAGTAAAGGCAGGGGCAGAGGCAGCCACCACCATTGCTGACACCACATATTCCACGTATTCAGGGCCCGACATACCCAGCTTTACCAGCACCCCCACCACTATAGGGGCAGCCACAGTAGTAGTTGCATTATGGCAGGGTGTACAACATCATGCCTTATAATCCTCGGGCACCTCAGGCTATTGAGGGTATGTTTCCTATTTATGGTAGACTCAATTGAGTTCTTTTTTATACTGGTGCATAACATTCTTTTGTGTCTCAGTTGTTTGTTGCTTTATCTGGATTATTGACTCAGTCTTATAGTCGACCCCTCAGTATTTCCACTCCAATAGGTGTTGATGCGGTTTTACGGGAGAGTTGTAGACAGGTCCCTATTGATAGTGGCAGGCTTAGATTTCTAGCTGATTTGTTAGTACTTGATATGCACTCTTATGATATGATACTTGGGATGGATTAGTTATCTCACTACCATGCTCAGTTGGACTGTTATGGTAAGACGATAGTCTTTGCGATACCGGGTCAGGAGATGTACTTGATTGCTATGCCTCATCCACCTAGAGGGTCTAGTACGCATTTATTTTATATTGATACAAAGACTCAGGAGGAGATCACTGTAACCATGGATAGTATCCCTGTAGTGCGTGATTTTCAGGAGATTCCAGGGTTACCACCGAGTCGTGATATTGACTTTGTTATTGACTTAGCTCCAAGCACCATGCCTATTGCTAAGGCACCATATAGGATGGCACCGATAGAGATGCGGGAGTTAAAGGAACATATTCAGTAGTTTCTTAGCCAGGGTTTCATTCGCAGGAGTACTTCACCTTGGGGAGCACCGGTGTTGTTTGTGAAGAAGAAGGATGGTTCTCTTCGTCTTTGTATCGATTACAGGGAACTGAATAAAGTCACAATCCGCAACAAGTATCCGTTGCCTAGGATTAATGATTTATTTGATCAGTTGAGGGGAGCCACCTACTTCTCGAAGATAGATTTGAGGTCTGGTTATCATCAACTTCGTGTTAGGGAGCAGGATATACCCAAGACAACATTTCTCACCAGATATGGGTCGTATGAGTTCCATGTTCTGCCTTTCGGGTTGACCAACACTCTAGCTGTCTTTATAGACTTGATGAATAGAGTATTCAAGCCATTTTTCGATCAATTTGTTATTGTATTCATTGATGACATATTGGTTTAATCTCGGTATGAGGATGAGCACGCCAGACATCTACAAACAATGTTACAAATCCTTAAAGAGCACCAGTTGTATGCAAAGTTTGAGAAATGTGCATTCTGGCAGAGATATGTGAAGTTTTTAGGTTATGTGGTGTCAGAAAAGGGGATTACAGTGGACCCAACGAAGGTCTCAGCGGTTCTAGAGTGGGGACAACCTACCTCACCTTCAGAGGTCCATAGTTTTCTGGGATTAGCAGGCTATTATCGTAGATTCATTCAGTGTTTCTCTAAGATCGTCAGTCCGCTCACCAACTTAACTAGAAAGGGTATGCCATTTGTTTGGGATGATCACTGTCAGACAACTTTTGATGAATTGAAGACTAAGTTGACTTCTGTACCTGTTCTGGCCACTCCATAGAGTGGGGTTGAGTATCTTGTCTATACTGATGCATCGTTACAGGGTTTGGGTTGTGTGTTAATGTAAGAGGAGAGACTAGTATCTTATGGTTCACGTAAGCTCAAGCCACATGAGCTTAATTACCCTACCCATGATTTGGAGTTGACAGCGGTGGTTTTTGCATTGAGGATCTGGAGACATTACCTCTTAGGTGAGACTTTCATATTATTCAGTGATCACAAGAGTTTGTAGTACCTGTTTACGCAGAGGGAGTTAAATATGAGGCATCGCAGATGACTGGAATTTGTGAAGGATTATCACTTTTCCATTCAGTATCATCTAGGGAAGGTTAATGTAGTGGCAGACGCCCTCAGTCGTCGACCCTATGCTAGTCTTTCAGCCTTGTTCGAGACTGAGTGGAATGCGTTGAGGTCAGTTGATGAGTTAGTTGACGCTTTTGCGGCATGTGTTATGGTGACAACTGTCATCATTCAAATAGTGATTGAGGCCAAACAGGCAGACCAACAGTGTATAGATAGAGTTGTAGAGTTGGCATCAAGAGAGATTCCCTTTTACTCAGTTGGTTCAGATGGGGGGTTGAGGTACAATTGTCGATTAGTTGTTCCTCCTATCGATGACTTGAGGAGAGATGCGATGAGAGAGGCTCATAACTCTCCATTTGTAGTATAAGATGTATCAGGATATGAAACGCCAATTTTGGTGGGCTGGTATGAAGAGAGACATAACCGCTTTTGTCTCCAAGTGTAATACTTGCCAAATGGTTAAAATTGATCACCATAAACCACCAGGAGCATTGCAGCCACTTCTAGTTCTTGAGTGGAAATGGGAGATCATTTTTATGGATTTCATTGAGGGGTTACCTACCTCACATCGGAACCATAACTCCATTTGGGTGATAGTTGATAAACTTACAAAGTCTGCCCATTTTCTACATGTTTGCTCAGATTACACTTCGGAGCAGTTGACAAAGTTTTACGTTGCAGAGATAGTGAAGCTTCATGGGATTCTATTGTCTATTATATCGGATAGAGATCTGAACTTTGTATCTGGGTTTTGGGCTGCACCTTAGTACAACCTATCATCCACAGATAGATGGTCAAACTGATAAGGTTAACTAGATTTTGGAGGATATGCTTCGAGCTTGTTTCCTTGATTTCAAGGGCAATTGGGAGTTCTATTTACCACTTTCAAAGTTTGCCTATAACAATAGTTATCAAAAGACTATTGGTATGACACCATTTGAGGCATTGTACGGTCGACCCTATAGATCTCCGGTGTGTTGGCTTGAGGCTGGAGAGAATAAATTATTTGGTCCTGAGTTCATCAAGGACACCTCAGAAAAGATTCCTCTTATTCGAGACCGTATGAGGATTGCCCAGACTAAGCAGAAGAGTTATGTTGATCGGCGGACTCGAGCTTTGGAGTTCAAAGTGGGCGATCAGGTTTTACTCAAGGTGTCTCCCATGAAGGGAGTAATGTGGTTCGGAAAGAAGGGGAAATTATCACCTCGTTTTATGGGTCCTTTTATGATTACTGACGGGATTGGACCGGTGGCGTACTGTTTAACACTGCCAAATTTTATGCACAGGGTTCATAATGTATTCCATGTTTCAATGTTGCGGAAATTCTTACGAGATGAGAATGTGTATCAGCATATTGATATGGGAGAGATCGAGTTGGAGCCGGATGTGACTTATATGGAGTAACCTTACCGTATTATCAATCAAAAGGAGCATGTACTTCGTAAGAAGATCATTCCTCTTGTGCGTGTTCAGTGGAGCCATCATAATAAGGCAGAGTCCACTTGGGAAAGAGAGGATGAAAATCGTGCAAAGTATCTAGAGCTATTTAGTTCAAGTATGTGGTGAATGTTGGGGACGGAATTCCTTTATTAGGGGGGGAGAATGTAATACCCCATAATTTTTATTTATTTATATTGGATATAGTTAATTTAATTAATAAATTAATTAAAAGTTAAATAGTTGGGCTTATTAGCTAATGGGCTATAATATATTTTTGGGCCCATCGGAAGGATTAAATATATATATATATATATATATATATATATTTATATAACCAAAAATAAAACCCTAAGATAGGTCCTATGTTTTCTATCAGCCGATTCTATAGAGGGAGAGTAGAGAGAGAGCTGCGTAAAAGATGAGGGGAAAAAACGATCGATCTACAGTTGCATATGATTTGGTTCTTAAATTAGGAAAGTAGAATATTCTTCTTTTCCCTTTTGGATCGGTAATCTCATCCTCTATAACTTATAATTTTTGGTTAAATTCATGTGTAATTATATATGTATATATACACTAGTATACGAATCTTTCTTGATGAGTTGGTAATATACATATATAAATATATACATATATGTTTAAACATGTGTTATTACATTGATATTATGCTTCATATCTGTGTCGCTGCAATATTTAATTATGTACCATATGTGTTTTGGACCCATCGCCGCTATGTTCGTGTGAGGATGATTGGGTCAATAAAAATCAAAAGTCATGTTAGGTCTTATTTTACTGTTGCATGTACATATATATTTAGATTACTATATGTATAGGTGGATTGTATTGATAGTAATTAAATTCTCAATATATACTTTACATGTACAGATGGGTGAATCAAGTTAATGGACATCCATTTATATATTTATTTTTTCCTTGCTTGGTGGTCAACGGACCCCACCATTAGTGGGATTCCATGGATTAAGTCAATTCCATATAGCTACAGTGGTAATTTGTGTAGTCATATTCCATAAAGTCATATAATGAATATAATTTATTTTGTATTTTTGTCCATGATTAAATGGCTACAGTAGGAACTCTGAGGGTCTTACAAAGCATGTAACAATGGATAGCAGTATGCTTTTTCCTTTATATATATATATATCATAGGTTTTGTATAAATTAATATACATATGGATAGGTAAATTATCGGTCGCGGTTGGTATCCCAGCAGGGAGTGATAATAATAATAATTATTATTATAGTTCTAGGCACATTCCGGTTATGAGGTTTCTGTTGACCGATTTGTAATTATTTTACGGGTAAAAATTTAGGAGAGTTTTGTCGTTAGTAAATTTTAATCAATAGAGTGATTCTGAAATAATTAGTAAATTCTTTAGTCATTAATATACTTTGTAAATTATATATACTTTTATATGCACGTAACTTTTTTTTATGTATTGGTGAAATGGAGGGAACCACGATAGGCTGACTATTAACGCAGTCTCATATGTACCATGGCATGTAGATCGGGTATGTGGTTATGGTTCGGCATGGTTTAGTTGCCTATGAACTTGTGGTTTAGTTAATTATATCATTTTATTTGATTTGCCTGTTGTTTTGTGATTTAATTATGTTGCACTTTATTTGTTTGCCTATTTTCAGGACGATAGTTATTTAGGATTTGTGCTTAAAATAATAATAATAAATAAATTATAGTTTTACTCGTATTTTTTATTGGGTTAGATGATAGGATTATGGGTACTCTGTTTGGGATCATGTAGAGTCTATTTTGTTCGTGGGTCTGACCCACTATTGTTAACATTTCAGGTCCTCGGCAGTTCCAGCCACAGGGTTGATGGTTCATCTCGTTTCTTCTTGAGTTATTTAGTTTTCCGCTTTGTTTCAGTGTAGGGACTCTATATTAGTATTTTATTTCGGGCTTATATTTTTCGTTTATGGTTTTAGGGGTCCATCGATATGGGATTCCCGAGTTGTACCTTTTGGGAATTTGGATTTTTGAATATTTTTATTAATGAGAATTAAACTTTTAAGACTATATTATTTTTTAAATATGTCTTTTGCTTATGTGCTTGTTTATTATTGAGTGTTGATGCGCCTTAGTTTTCGGTATAGGCCTGGCCAACCTATGCATAAAAATGATGGGGTATCACAAATCTTCTTTTAAATGAAAAGACCATTGCCCTTTATCGGAGGATTATTGGTCTGATCACCTTTAATTTGTGGAGCCTTCCTCTTTTCAACAGCCGATCTTCTGGAAGGAGGCAGAGGAACATTTATGATTTTTACAGCAGTTGCACTCCTAGCAATAAGTTTCAAGTTCTCAGTAGTCAACAACACCTTACTGGATGGAAGATCAGAAAAACCCTCTATCCTCAGGTATTCAAGTCTTTTAACTGATCGGTCAGAAGGAAGGTAGGGATTAACCCAAAATTCCTAGTACAAAAAATATATATGTATAGGAGAGTTCCAAAAACAGAACGGATTAAGCCACTTGCCATATTGATTGATGGTCCCCTTTGACAATTTACACTCCCCGAACGATCTTGGGATAGGAAAATTCTTGGAAGCGTCAACCATCCATTTCCCCCCAATTTTTACAATTTTTCCTTTCCAATCCTTATCAGATGTAGGGAGACCATCCCATAGTTTATGATCGGTACGAGAATGGAGATGGTAACGATCAGGTAGATCACATCAACACTATAACAGATTAAAAAATCTGCAATCCCTAGATTCAGGTTACGAACTCGATTCAAGACTAGCATCGAAGAGATAACCCTATAGAAATTGGGATTCACTTGTAGGGGAGCTAATCCTAGCTTGTTCAGGATGATGTGGTAAAATGGGTGCAAAGGAAACCTTAAGGCTTGCATATGACCAAGAGAAAGCAAAATTTCATCATCTCCTACGTTTTCATAAACCCTAAAATTACTAGAAGAAGGGTATTCCTCGATCCATACGTCTCGGGGAATTTGGAATTCAAAATACCATCTTTCAGGTACGGGAAGCCTTAACCACTGCTTTCTAGACACGGCTTCCATCGGCGAATCACCAGAAATTGTTGTCGCCGGAGAAGACGTTTCTCCAGGTTCAACAATAGCGACGGTTTCTCACGTCTTACCACTATCAATACTCTATCAAATTATGAAGACTAAGATGAGAAACAAAAAGAAATCAAAGCAAACTAACCCCAAAGCCTGGAAAAACCAGAATGAAAAGCAATGGTGGAGTCGCTTGGTCTGCTTCAGAGTAGAGTAAAAGATAGAGTTGAAGGCCAAAGGTTAAAGGTTAAAGATTAAAGACATGCCTCAAAAAACATAAATATTAAATAAGGTGGTTTGAAATTCCCACCCATTTTGAAATAATGGGCCAGGAATTTGGGGGCAAAGTGTATGCCCAAATATTGTTTTAGGCCCAACGTACTTACCAAAGACCACTAGAGTAAAAGTTAGGACCCAAGAAGAAACCCACAAAGACCCATTTCTGGAAGCTTCAAGGGAGACAGAGGTGGCAATTCGTGTCAACGGGTCGATATCGTGTCGGGTCGAAATCGTGTCGTTACTATACGTGTCGTGTCGTGTTCGGGTCGACTCACGAGTTGACCCATGTAAATTATGTAATTATTATTATTATTTTTTTTTTGAATGGTAAAATGATATAAAAATAAACAAAGACCTAAGCCATACATGTGCTAATTCATTTAGCATATTTATTATAATATTTTAAATTAAATTTGACATAATCCAACACGAAATAAATTATTTAACCTATTATCAACAAAATTAAATTGATTTTGACATGATCCAGTATTATTTTATTGATATATTTTAATTCATGACCAATTAGAGAAGAGAAAAATATAAAAATAAAGATAAATATGAATAGTAATCGTGTCAAACGTGTCGTGTTCGTGTTATCCGTGTCGTGTTCGGATTGATCCTTATATTCTCGTGTCGACCCATTTAAGGCCTTAAAACGTGTCGTGTTCGTGTCGGGTCGTGTCGGGTTTTCATGTCGTGTCCAATTTTACCAGTCCTAGAGACAGTTTGAATTCTCACCAACCGCCAATCCCATATGTAGCAAGACATCGAATAAAGATATCTCATTCTGGGCAGCCTTTTCTTCATCTGTTTATTTTATCTCTGTACTTTGCTCAATTTTAATCATTCTGATTATAAATCTCTTTAGTGTCATTTTATTTGTTAATTTCGTTGGGTCACCACAAACGGGCTCACATTATTCAAATTATTTTTCAGTACATCAGTTATTAATTGATAATTGTTGGGTTGTCCCACATACCTTGGCTCTACCCCTCTTTCATTGGACATATTAAAAAGTGTTTAGTTTCCCAAATGGGTGATAGTTTTAAAAAATGTATAATGTATTTACAGAACTTTTCAATTATATAACATGTTTATTTTAGCAGTAAAATAAAAAAAAAAATCCAATTATTATCAAATATATAAAAGAAATTTTAAATTGGATGTTGATGGAAAAAGAAATTATTTTTTACTTATTCACATACAAATTTAATTAATAAAAGTTTAAAGAAAAATTGTGATAAAACTAGTTGAGTTTAAGAACTTATGGTCCAAAGTTTAAAGAAAAATTGTGATAAAACTAGTTGAGTTTAAGAACTTATGGTCCAAAGTTTAAAGAACTTATGGTCCGACACGAAAACAAGAATTCCTTCTTATTTTAAACTGATTAATGGAAGAATTAAAGTCAAGAAGACGTAAAATTTGAATTTAAAAGTAATTATATTTAAAGCAGTATACTCTAATCAATATGGACGTCCAATCAATATAAGGGAGTTTGATTAGAACTGTAGAATATCATATATAGTTGCAATATTATTTTCTGTATATATATATATATATATATATATATATATATATATATCTTATTTGGTACTCCAAAGATCTTAGTATATATAAGACCGGCAATTCAGCAGAATGTAAATACACTACAAAGTCAATAAGACTTTTTAGGGTCCGGTAGGTAGCGCCAAATTAGAGTAATAGAATTGACATTGCGAACTTCAATTCCAAATTTATTATTAGAATATAAAAAAATAAATTTAAAATTGGAATGCATAAATTTAGAATTGGAATTGCATTTCAATTCTAAATCCACCAATTCACAATTTGAATTATACATAAGAAGTTGTGATTTCTAATTCTAAATTTTCAACCTAATAAATACTTTCTCTATCTAACAATTAACTTTTCACAACTACAAATATATATATATATATATATATATATGCCTCTCAATTACAGAAACCCCCTCAATTATATATATATATATACTAGTTAAGAACAAGTGCGAATGCACGTGGCGAAAAAAAGTAATGATTATTCAATATTCTTTTTACGTGTATATTATATATCGTTGCTTAAATTTTTATTTGAGTTTTATTTCGGATCCTCAAATGGCAAGGGTGGACTTAGATTATAACATTCTTTAAATACTTTTATTATTATTATTTTTTTTTATAAATGATGCAAGTCATTTATATTTATTTTATTAAATAAGATAGAATTGATTTAAAATAAGTTATCCATGTCTTTTACTGTTTCTATAGAAATGTAAGTAATATAGCATAAATAAGTAAAGAAATATAGCTTCCAATGGAAGCTTAAAAACATAACTCACACATTGATAATAACACCGATATAATGTTTAAAAGACTATACAAATTCTACAAAGCATTCATGGGTTAATTATATAACATGCATGTATGTATAGTTTTGAAAAATAAGATTATTAGTTTATATTAGACTCGTAAAAGCAAAGAGAAACATGACATAATTGAATTTATGTGTATAGACAAATTTGTAGATTGATTTAGTTTAATTGTTTTGTGCATAAGAAATATATATTAGGGTAAAGGGCAAATAAACCCCTCAACTATCGCATAGGATCAAAAAAACCCCTCAATTATAGAAACTCCCCTCAACTATCAATTGGGTGCAATATACCCCCTTAATTCGTAAAAGACACATTTATTCGTAAATTAAAATTTGAAAAAGTATATAAAATTCAAAAAATATATATTATTTATGAAAATACGTATAAAACTTGAAACAAATACATAAAATTCGAAATATATATATTAAATTTTGAAAAAATATATAAAATTCGAAAAACATAAATAAATTTTGAAAAAATATATATAAATTCTAAAAATATATAAAATTCGAAAACAATATATATAATTCAAAAATAATATTAAATTCAAAAAATATATATAAAATTCAAAAAAAAAATTAAATTAGAAACAAATATATATAAAATTTGAAACAAATATCTTAAATTTTGAAAAAGTATATAAAATTCGAAATATATATATATTTTTTGAAAAACATATATAAAATTCGAAAACAAATATATAAAATTTGAAAAACATATATAAATATCACAAAATATATATATTTTTGAAAAATAAAATTTGAAAATATATATATATATATATATATATATATATTGATAGAATGTCATATCTTTTCTAATAAAGTGAATCAAACTACTTACCATCAACATCAATTAGTAGTCTTCTTATATATATATATATTTGTTTCAAAATTTATATTGTTTTGAATTTTATATATTGTTTTCGGATTTTATATATTTTTTTTGAATTTTTATATTGTTTTCGAAATTTATATGTTTTTTCAAAATTTAATATATTGTTTTTGAATTATATATATAATTTTGAATTTTATATATTTGTTTCGAATTTTAATTTTTTTTTGAAATTTAATATATTGTTTTTTTAATTTTATATTTTTTTCAAAATTTTATATTTTTTTCGAATAATATATATATTTTGAATTTTCTATATTTTTTTTCAAACTTTCTATATTTGTTTCGAATTTTTTTTTTTGTAATTTAATATATTGTTTTTGAATTTTATATATATATTTTCCGAGAATATATTATTCGCACTTTAGCCTATATATTATAACGAATACTCACAATTCTGAACTTCTATTATGAGATTCACCAAATCCTTTTTATGTCTGAAAATGAATAATATTATTTTATTATAAGAATATGTGTAAGGTTAAACAAATAAATATATGAAAATTTTAAGAGGATCAATATAATATTTTGGAAACTTCAAAATTCTACAAAGCATTTAACGCTACATAAAATGAAAGTTTATTACAGATTTAAGATTTGGAATTTTATTTTCCATATTTACCTTTAAAACTTTAAAAAAAAAGTAATAAAATTGATATAAAAAAACTTAATAAACTTACTTTATGGTAAATTGTCATTGCAGAATTTTGTGGGACTCTTGTGAAGGCTTTTTGCTGTCAAAAGAGAGAAGAAAAACCAGAGAAATTCGGTTTTTGAGTGTTTAGCTTCTTCAAATAAATAGGTGATACATTTTTGATTAATTTTGTGTAGTAAATGGAGATTGTAACGCATATAATTGGTGTAGTCTTGAATATAACGTTTCAAAGGAAAACCTTTTCACATGCCAAATCAATCTTCATAAAAATGAATTTGTTAGATATTTAATTGATGATTTATTGTCTAAAAGAATGTAACGGCTGGAATAGAAATGATTGGAATTAATGATACCTAAAGAAGATACAACATTCAAAAGAGTAATAAGAAATTCTGGACTTTTTTAAAGTTATATATATATATATGATACAAAATAATGGTATTGAAGGAAACACATCTAATAATGTAACATTTTGGTAACATTTCAATTCCATAGTAAAATTTTTTCACTCCATTCCACTTATAGCAATTAATTCACATGAGTAAGTATTGAGGAGAAGGTGTAACAGTTCAAAAGGTGACTCTTGTATGGACGGGTAATTTAAGGACTACAACTTTTGTATTTTAGTGTTCTAATATGGTTTGGTAATTTTATGAATGTACAATTTTGCAGTTGAAACATATAATATTCTTATTTAATTAAAATATTAACAATACAAATAAATATAATATGAAGTTGTTATTATTTTTTATTTGGTATTTAATTTTTTTTATAAAGTGGTAAACGTTGTTTACACTTTTTTTGTATTTAATACGAGGGAGAGAGAGAAATCGTGTTGTTTTGTTAGTCTATATATTAGTAATTAATTATTTTTTATCAAGAAGATAAATGCATTAAAGCTTACCCTTTATTATAGTTGATTGATATTGTTCATTGAACTTACATTTTTTTAATGAAATAAATTTAATAAATAATAAAACAAATATTTTTTATTATTTAAAATATTATATTAAAGTAGGGATAAATAATAAGGGGTTTACTCTTTTAGAATAGTATAAATATATATATATACACACTCCTATATATACAAATATATATACACTCATGCACATATATATACATATATATGTACCCATAAATGTATATATATACAAATATGAATATACATGTATACACATAAACTCGCGCATATTTACATATCCACATACAAACATTTATATCACATGCTTATACATATACATACACAAATATATACACATGCATATATATATATATATATATATTCATAGTTTCATACCTTTATTTACATACTTAAATATATCTATATTATCTAATTTAATTCAAAATTTATGATATTTTATATTTAAATTGGGTTTGAATTGAAATTCACATTTAAATTAAGTTTGGAATTGAAATCCAATTACACTTAAATTCCAAATTTTATCCTATCAATGTATTTGAAATTACATTATGCTGAATTATCAGTCTTATTTATAGTAAGACTGTAAGATAGTATAGAGAATTATTTGAATTGTGGACTAAAGAATGTCCATTGGTGTCTTAACAATCACTCAATACACATCAATTTCTGTTAATTTGATGAGACTAGTGATATAAGAAATTTAACAAAAATTGTTGTAGCAGTCCCAGTACTCAACCAAGTACCAATTCATTTCAATAAGCCATGGCCTTGTCCAGTTCAGTGGCTAATGATACAACTCATCTCTCTTCACTGTAAAACTTTGTTTAGTGAAAAAACAATATCAATTGTGATTTAATCTAGTATTGAAATTACCTAGGCGACTAAGAAAAATAGTCTAACGATTTTAAGATCAATTAAAATTTTCTAGCGGAAATTCAATTTTAATCAGTCACAAAACCTTAATTCTCTAATCAGATGAAGAAAATAAATCATGATAAGACACATAAATTTTTATGTGGAAAAACCTTGAAAACGTTTCAAGGAAAAAACTACGAATACACTCGGGTATCGATGCACTATGAATCAAGAGGTACACAGACTCTATGAAGTTTTAGACTTACAAATCACTGATGATCTGTCTTTCTCCACTCGACATTTGAAAGTCTAGATCTATTTGTGTTCCACGAAACTCTTGCTTCAATCTCCGTACTCCGACGGCTCCGCTTCTCAACGGATCAACGCAACCACGTTGCAATATGTGGTATGATGGTTTTACAACAACCGGATCATTCAATTGTGCATAAAAGATCTTTGACATAGAAGAATAATTGAATAATCACCAAAACCTAGAGAAACTCTTGATATAGAATAATCAAGTAATCTCTTTTTCTTTTTCTCTGCAGACGAATCTGATCTATAAAAGTATTGCAGAGATCTCATAAAAGTCACACCCAAATCTCTGTAGAGACTCCTCTTTTTTATACAGATATGAATCCTATATTGAGTAAACTTGTATCATTTTTGGACTAGAATTCCTCCCTTATTTAATCCTCTTATAATTTGGAGTGAATCTGACCAATATTGGTGTATATATCCTTTATACACGTGCTATGATATATTGGAGTGTAACCCAGGTTGATAGAAGTTGAAACAGATTAAAACTTGAAATTTCAGACAAACACGATTTTACTTACGCTTGGCCCCTACGCTTAAGCGTAGATAATGTGTAGCCCAAAAACCATAAGCATAGGTCAAGCGTAGTTTTTCAACTTTCTAGCTACTTTTAGCTATTGTAAGCATAGCTCAAGCGTAGCAAAATTCATGGAAATTATTTTTCCCAACTTTTCTTCCATTTGAACCCCATCGACTCCATTGATATGTTTCTCGAGATTTCGACTATGAAAAATATCATTTATGTTCTCCGGATTGCATTTTTCGCTCAAACTTGCTTCATCTCCACTACTTTAAGCTTGATTTGAATTTGATGAAACTTGTTGATGCATTTGCTTGACCACTTTAATTTTCCTAAACCTCCCCGAACTTACAATTCACTCAACATGGTTATTGTCGAGAACATGCCAACAATGAACAATATATAAATTTTCTTACAATCTTCCCCTCGGCATTTATGAGACAAAACCATGTTTTACAAAGATATTCTCACGAACAATAACATAATATCTATACTTATGAACTCACACCCACTGACATAGACATAGATTATCAGTTTTCCCTCATGAAGATCTTCCAATCCTGTAACCACAACACTGAACAATACCATAAAAAACAAGTGTGGAAAACAGATATAATGATCATAAGAATACCACAATATCAATGACAGTATAATGATCATCATAATATAAAAAAACTCTTTTCCCCCTGAGAATAAACTCCCCCTCAAGTAAAAACTCTCCCCCTTAACAAAATATCTCTTTCTGCCTCAACTAAATATCTCTCTTCCCTTTTTTGTCACTGAAATTTCAACCAAAGAGAGTATAATATAAACAATTTTATAGAGATGAAGAGAAGTTCTCAATTATCACTTCAAGATATAGGACTCTAATAGACTATATCCACATTCTCAGATAAACACAAATCTCTACAATGCATGACCCTACTACTAATGTATGAATGCAGAATGTCATGAATAAATGTAAAACAAAAATATTTTTGTTTTAGAAATATATGAGCGAGGCAGTAGAGACAACGAGCTAATCATTAACACATCATATTCTCATATCTAACTAAGCCATTATACACACGGTAGTAAAGAAAATCAACACACATACCTTGAAGACTCAAGAATGCACAAGTCAAGTTTTACATAGTATTCATATATATTAATAGACTCATGTGCAAACACTCAGGTAAGATGACAACAATATACACTAATTTTGATAATCTCCTCACTAACCATGATGATACCTCAGTTCAAAACCCAAGCTAGGAGTTAAATCTTTAACTCGGACCTGATTGTTAATAAAGGGGAACACAATTTATTTTCTTTTTGTCTCGAATTTTTTCTTGGGATGACAATTTGAGATAATCACGTCCTCCTTTTTACGCGAATGCTCAATGCTTGCTGAGGTATTGAGACCCTGTTACTCAACAGACAGACCATTACTCTAAGGGGTTTTAAAGAGCCAATCATATACTTCATTATTTCATTCTCGTTCTTCTTTCAAAATTACCCCAATATTCATGAGCATGCAATAGGTATTTAAAATTACCTAGACAATAGTGAAATCAGCCTAGAGGAGGGGTGAATAGGTTTTTTGTCGATTTTATGATCAATTAAAATTATTTAGCGGAAATTCAATTTTAATTAGTCACAAACCTTAATTTTCAATTTAATTCCAAAAACAGATCTATCGAGCAATATCAAGCAAACATCAATATAGTGCAGAAAATAAGGCAAGAGACGACACAGAGAATTATACGTGGAAAAACCAAGGAAACGTTCCAAGGAAAAAACCACGGGTACACTCAGGTACCGATGCACTATGAATCAACAATTACAGACTCTATGAGAGTTTTAGATTTACAATCACTCATGATATGCCTTTCTCTACTCGTAGTCTAAAACCATTGAATCACTCGTACTTCACGAAGCACGCTTGATCCGTCAGACATTATGAGAGACTCACAAATTACGCCTGATTTGCCTTTCTCTACTTGCGGTCTGAAATCCTCGAATCACTCCGTACTCGAACGGATTAAAGAAATCTTGTTGCAATGGACGGTGTGATGATTTTTCAGCAATCACTCATCCAATCGTGCATATAGATTTTCGATATAGAAGCACGATTGAAGAAACTCAACACAAGAGATAACACCAATATGTATGATCACTCCATAGTCACCTCTCTGTGTGTATCACTCTGATGAAGAATATGAACTATAGAATATTGCAGAGCTCTCACCAAAAACCCTTTTGAAAAATCATCGTAAAAAACAGTAGCCACTTTTCTTGTAGAACCTTGGTATTTATAGACCAAGTCATAGAAAACCCTAACCTTGCCCTCTTATGTAATTTCACAATACCTTGATAAATCCTCTAAAATCTGATTTAAATATGTGTATACGATAAGACATAGAGGTTTGAAATCGTCGATCACTTAAAAACTCGAAGTAGGGACCAAACTAGAAAAATCCGAAAGCACCCCGAAACAAATCCTGCATAACAAGTTATCACGTGACCGAGCATTGGGACCTATGTTTGGGCATAGGTCTAGGGCGTAGGGTCCATTTTTGCCCTAGACATTTTTGCCCTCCGGTGAAGTAACGATGTCTGGAAATGATGATTTTGCCCTCCAGTAACTTTCTTTGCTTTGACATACTCCTTGAGTTCTTTCTCGAGATTGAAACGAACATATTAACAACTCTATTGCAAATACACAAAAATTTCAACATGAAAATTCACTCAACATGATTATTGTCTATAACATGCCAAACACAAATAATAGTATAAATGTTTTTACAATCTCCCCCTTGGCATTTCTGAGACAAAACCATATTTTTACAAATATCCTCACAAATAACAACATAACATCTATACTTATGAACACACACTGAAAAACATAGATATAAACTGTCACCTTTCTTTCATGACGGTCTACCAACCCTATAACCACAACATTGAACAAACCATTAAACGCAAGTGTGGAAAACATATATAAAATGATCATAAGAAAATCATAACAAAAATGCGCACATAATGATCACCATTCCCCCCCTGAAAATAAACTCCCCCTTGTTAAATACTTCACCCTCTGAATCAATCAAACAATCTCTCCCCCTCACTTAATACTTCTCCCCCTTTTTGTCAAGCAAAAAAGAGTATATGCCATAACAACAATGTAAAGAGATGCAAAGAAGTACTTAATGAAAAACACCAAGATATAGAACTCTTATCAGATCATATTCAAATTATCAGGGTAATAGACATCTCTATTATGCATGACCCTAATACTAATGCATGAATGCAAAATGTCATGAATAAAAAATATTTTGTTTTTTGTTTTTTTAGAAATCTGTGAGCACGGCAGTAGAGATAACAAACAAATCAATTATACATCATATTCTTAGATTTAACTTGACCATTATACACATGGTATAGAAGAAAATCAACACACATACCTTATAAACTCAAGAATGCACAAGTCAAATTTTACAAATATATATATATATATATATGAAAATTCTCATGTGCAAACACTAAGGTAAGATGAAAACAATACATACTAAAGTTGATAATCTCCCGACTAACCGTTATGATAATTCAATCCAAGATCCAAACTAGAAGACAAAAAATAAAAGATACTTTCTCTTTGTCACACAATTTCTTCCTTCTCATCTTTTCAACTTTTTTACCATATCCCTTTTTGTCTTTCTAAGCTCCGAACTTCCCAGCGAGGATTTTTAGTCCTGAACAACTGGGGCCCGAGCTTCTTCCATGGGATTTATGCTCATTAGTCTTCTCCCCTTTTTACGCGAACACTCAATGCTTACTGAGGCAAGATGCCCGGTTGCTCAGATTGAAGTACTACTTTTTTCATTTTTAATATTTTAAACATCTCATTTTTTTTCAACATCACCACAATATTCATACACATGCAAAAAATATTTCATGCATAAACCAATTTAGCGTAGCTCATGAACCTTCATACCACTTCAGGTTAAATAAAAAAATTAACAAATTCAGCAGGCATTATAATCATCACCAAAGTAACTAGCACCTAAGATTGAAGTTTTGTAACATAAAATAATCATGCCAAATGATCAAACAAAAATCTTAGATCAGTCTGATACATCTACTTCACATATGCATAATGAGATAAGTAAATGTGAAAATAGAGTAAAATATGACAACTTTTGTACTCTAGCTAAGCTCAACAGTTTCAAAAACATTTATTGTCATTTATTTCAAAATAAAATGCATGCATGAATAAAAATAATACAAATGCATGATTACTGATCAATTCTAGGAAAATAATGCAATGTACTCCTAGAATGATAGATAAGAAGATATATATTCTAAAAAAAGCATACCAATAGATTTCCTAAGACTAACATGATTTTGAAAATCTAATGATTTTGTAAAGATATCTGTTAACTGAGAATTTGTGGATATGAACTCTAGAGACACTATACCATCTTCAACAAGATCACAAATGAAATGATGTCGAATATCTATATGCTTTGACCTAAACTGTTGAACAAGATTTTTAGAAATATTTATTGCACTTGTGTTATCATAGAACACATTCATTATACCTTGAGAAAAACCATAATCCTACAACATTTGACGCATCCACAAAACTTGAGTACAACAACTACCAACTACTTAGCCTCAGTAGTGGAAAGGGAAACACAATTTTGCTTCTTGCTATGCCAAGCAACTAAGCAATTTCCAATATAAAAACACCCTCCACTGGTACTTTTTCTATCATCAACATTACCGGCCCAATCAACATCAAAGAATGATGCGATATCATTATTAGTACTTTATGGATACCATAATCCATAATTCATTGTTCCTTTAACATACTTGATAATCTTTTTCACAGCAGTAATATGAGACTCCTTAGGACTTGCCTAGTAATGTGCACACAAACCAACACTAAACGCTATGTCAGGTCGACTGGCAGTAAAATACAACAAACTCCCAATCATACTCCTATAAAGTGTAGGACCGACATCTTTGCCTTTTGTTTCCAAGCTAAGCTTAACACTTATACTCATAGGAGTGTAAACATCCTTAGCCTTTTTCCAAACTAAACTTTTTCACCAATTCCAAGACATAATGAGTTTGAGAAATAAAAATTTCATCATTTAATTGCCTAACTTAAAGCCCTAGAAAGAAGTTCAATTCACCAATCATGCTCATCTCAAATTCATGTTTCATTTGATCTCCAAAATAATGAGCAAACTTATCAGAAGTGGATCCAAACACAATATCATTAATATAGATTTGAGCAACAACTGTATCACTCTCAATTTTCTGAATAAATAGTGTTTTGTCCACTCCCCCTCAAGTAAAACCTATCCCCAACAGGTAATCAGTCAACCTTTCATGCCAAGCTCTATGAGCTTGCTTTAGCCCGTACAAAGCCTTTTTCAGCTTGTAAACATGATCTAGACAATAAGGATCTTCAAATTCCTTGGGCTGCTCCACATATACTTCCTCATGAAGAACACTATTTTAAAATGCACTCTTCATATCCATTTGATACAACTTGAATCCAAGATGACAAACGATAACAAACAAAATCCGAATAGATTTAAGCCTAGCCACTGAAGCGAAAGTTTCATCAAAAGCAATACCCTCTATCTGAGTATATCCTTGAGCAACAAGCCTAGCTTTATTCCTAACCACTATACCATTTTCATCTTTTTTATTCTTGAAAATCCACTTGGTACCAATCACATTTATCTCTTTCGGTCTAGGCATAAGATACCATACATCATTTTTAACAAACTGCTGAAGTTCTTTTTATATAACATTTATCCAGTCACTATCTTGAAGTGCTTCTTTGACATTTTTAGGTTCCAAAGAAGATGTATATCATGCATACAAAACCTCATTCCTAGCCTTTCTCCGTGTCACCATCATCTGATCAATAGAACCTATAACATTATCCAAAGGATGGTACAACTTTACCCTTGCAGATGTTTCCTTAGACGATGTAGGCTGAACATCACCAATTGAATCATGTGATTTTGCAGGACTTGAAGTATCATCACTAAGCACATTGTCCTATTTTTCACCCTCAGAAGAATCATTATCCAATATAAAGAATGGTTCACCATCTTCCTCCTCAGCACACGTTGGAGACTCATCAATACATGAGTCATCAACCACTACATTGGCAGATTCCATCATCGTTTGAGTTCTAAGGTTAAAAACCCTATATGCTCAACTAGTCAATGAATAACCCAAAAATATTCCTTCATCACTCTTAGTCTCGAACTTCCCAATAGATTCACGATCTCTAAGAATATAACATTTTGCTCCAAAAACTTTGAAATACTTTACATTGGGTTTCTTGTCATTCTATGCCTAAGATAAACTCTGTTTGAGGTCTAACACACTATGTTCACCACCTCGGCCCAAAAATACCTAGGAATATTCTACCATGTAGCATTACATTGGCCATTTCCTAAATAACTCTATTCTTCCTCTCAACTACTCCATTCTATTGAGGAGTTTTAGGTGCTGAAAATTCATGTTTTATACCTCTTTCTTCACAAAACACTTCAATTTCTGAATTTTCAAATTCCATTCCATGATCACTCCTTACTCTAAAAATGGAACAATTCTTCTCAGTCTGAATTTTTAAACAAATTCTCTTCAAACTTTCAGGAGCTTCAGACTTTTCACTTAGAAATCCAACCCATGCAAATCTCGAATAATCATCCACCATGACAAAAATATACTTTTTTCCTCCTTTGCTCATGGTCCTAGTGGGACTCATGAAATCGATATACAATAACTCTAAAGGTCTAGAAGTACCAATGACATTTGTCTTTTTGTGCTGACATCTAGTTTGTTTACCCTTCTGACATGATCCACACACAACTCATTTTGCATAACCAAGCTTAGGGACTCCCTTAACAATTTCACTATTAGTAATTTTTGTTAATTCATGAAAATTAACATGTTTCATCCGTTGATGCCAAATTTCAACTTCATCAAGTTTAACTCTATTGCATAACAATTCAGAATTAGGAACAATGCAATAACAATTATCAGTTGAACGTATACCTTTCATTACATAATTCCCAGAAGAGTTAATGATTGAACACTTATCAGGAGAAAAAGTGACATTATGATTGTTATCACATATCTGACTTATGCTCAACAAATTTGCTTTAAAACCCTCTACATAAAATACATCTTCTAGTTTAGGTAAACCAGAAACCATAATGGTACCTTGGCCTAGAACCTTTGACTTCTCTCCATCACTAAAAGTGACTATCCCACCATGATATTCGTCGAGAAATCCAAACAATGACTTATCTCCAGTCACATGTCTCGAACATCCACTATCCAAATACCAAGAAGTAGACTTGTGTGCTCTAAGTGCAGTATGAACTACAAAACAGTGTAGCTCACTTTTTCTCACCCAAGCCTTCTTCATATTCGAAACTCCTTTTGCCAATCTTGATAAATTCTTCATTTCTTCATTCAGCATTCAAATTTGATATTGAACACGATCTCTATGTTGAACTCTTTGTTCCTTCACCGATTGCAGAGTCTTTCCTCTCAACTTCGAACACCTTGGTCGAATGTGACCACTGACACCACAGTGATGACAAATAGGAACAAACCTTCGGATTCCATCAGTTGACTTCCTAGGATATCTAGGGGTAAGGAAAGGCTTGTTTTCAATAGGTCTTTTGACATAGGATTGAGCCCTAGGATTCCAATTTGAATTTCCTTTTGAAGAGCTTGATGCTACCTAGGAGGCTTTTATAAAGGTGGTTTTTGTAGCAACATTCGAATTTTGCAATACTCCAACAAAACCTAGTCCCTTTGTATTTCCTACGGACTTTCCTACACTCAACATATGATTAAGCTTAAGAGTTCCACTAGACCACTTCTGAACAGTTAAGTTAGCATCTTTCAGCTTTTTTTCCAAATTTTCAATCTTAGTAGATTTCTCAACCAATTCCTTATTGAGACCATCTATTAACTTCAAAGCCTCAGTTTTTTCAAGTTCAGACTTATTCAAATCTTCAATCAATTTAACATTTTGGGTCTGTAGAAGATTCATAGTTTGAGAACTATTGGCTAATTCGTCTTTTAAATAATGCAGTTTTTTGTCTGTGTTAAGACTTTTAGTCAACAGTTTCATGTGATTCTTGTGAATTTGTGTGCTCTTATCAAGTAATTTATTATAAGACTCTTGAAGTGTTTTATCACAATCTTCATCACTCTCAGAACCTTCCTCTTCACCTACTCGCTAAACTTGAAGCAACTTCATTAACCTCCTTGCTCTGTACAACAAACACAGTGAAATTCTCAGAATCATCACCTACTTCTGATTCTGTTGCATCACTAGTTGATCCATTGTTAGAGTCATCATCCTAACTGACAGTTAATCCTTTGGATTTCTTCAGAGTATTTGAACACTCTGCAGCTATATGACCATATCCTTGACATTCAAAATATTTGGGTTTCTTCTTTTTAGGATTAGAATTGTCCTTCCTAATTTGAGTCTTATTTCTACTTCTAGACTCACCTAACTTATCCCCAAAATTTTGCCCCTGGCCATTCTGTTTAGTCCTAACAAATTTGTTCAACCTCTTAGCAAACAGGGCAATATCATTCAGACTCAACTCACTTTCTTCATCAAGTTCAACCTGTTCCTCCCTAGTGGTTTTGAAAGTTATGCTCTTCTCTTTTGTGCCACTCGCCTTTTTAGGGAGATTTTTTAACATCTCCATGTCATAAGATTTTAAATTTCCAGCCAATTCTTCAACCTTAATTTCTTTAAGACTCATGACCTTTGAGATGACAGTGACCTTAGATCGAAAACGTTTAGGAAGAGACCTAAGAATTGTTTTTACTATGGTACTCTCATGATTAGGCTCACCTAGGTTATGAAAACCTGATATAATATCGGTTAACCTAGCCTCAAAATCTGCGAAGACCTCATCCTCCTCCATCTTCAGCTGTTTAAATTGAGAATTCAAAATTTGAAGCTTTGATTGTTTCACCTTCGATGTTCCTTCATGAGTGACTTGGAGATTGTCCCAAGATTCCTTGGCAATTATGCACGTAGCAATCCTCTTGAACTCACTCGGAGTTATAGCATTGTATAACGCATTCAACGCCTTCGAGTTCCAATTTGCACTATTCGTCTCGGTAGCAGTCCACTCGCTCAACGATTTTGGTGTTGATTCATTGGTCGGGTCATCTTTCATAGTAGGAGGTGAATATCCTATTTCAACAGCATTCCACGCTCTCTCATCTAAATTTTTTAAAAACACTCTCATTTTCGCTTTTCAATTGTATAATTTGAGCCATCAAACAAAGGGGACCTAGATATGAAACCTTCTTCACGAGGCATCTCCATCGTCTAAGTACAAAATCTAACCCTAGGTAATTAACTTAAAAAGGGGCAACCACGCTCTGATACCAATTGAAATTACCTAGACAATAGTGAAAACAGCCTAGAGGGGGGGGGGGGGGTGAATAAGCTTTTTGTCGATTTTATGATCAATTAAAATTATTTAGCGAAAATTCAATTTTAATTAGTCACTAACCCTAATTTTTAATTTAATTCCAAAAACAGATCTATCGAGCAATATAGAGCAGAAAATAAGACAAGAGACGACACAGAGAAATTTATGTGGAAAAACCAAGGAAACGTTCCAAGGAAAAAACCACGGGTACACTCAGGTACCGATGGACTATGAATCAACAATTATAGACTCTATGAGAGTTTTAGACTTACAATCACTCATGATATGCCTTCCTCTACTTGCAGTCTGAAACCCTTTAATCAATCGTACTTCATGAAACACGCTTGCTCCGCCAGACACTATGAGAGACTCACAAATCAAGCCTGATTTGTCTTTCTCTACTCGCAGTCTGAAATCCTCGAATCGCTCCATACTCAAATGGATCAAAGCAACCTCGTTGCAATAGACGGTGTGATGATTTTTTAGTAATCACTTATCCAATCGTGCATATAGGTCTTCGATGTAGAAACACGATTGGAATAACTCCACACAAGATATAACATCAATATGTATGATCACTCCATCACCTCTCTATGTGTATCACTCTGATAAAGAATATGAACTATAAAATATTGCAGAGCTTTCACCAAAAACCCTTTTGAAAAATCATCGTAAAAAACAGTAGCCACTTTTCTTATAGAACCTTGGTATTTATAGACCAAGTCATAGAAAACCCTAACCTTGCCCTCTTATGTAATTTCACAATACCTTGATAAATCCTCTAAAATCTGATTTAAATATGTGTATACGATAAGACATAGAGGTTTAAAATCGTCGATCACTTAAAAACTCAAGTAGGGACCAAACTAGAAAAATCTGAAAGCACCCTAAAAAACATCTTGCGTAACAAGTAATCATGTGACCGAGCATTGGGACCTATGCTTGGGCATAGGTCTAGGGCATAAGGTCCATTCCCAGCTCCAAAAACCAAAGCGTACGTCAGAGCCATTCTGCCTCTTTTTGCCTCTAACAACGTAGGTGTGTTGCATCTTTTGCAGTTTTTTCATATTTGAACTAGACTGGTCATCTCGAACTTCTGATGTTTTTGGTTGAAGTCATAATGTCTGGAACTGACAATTTTGCCCTCCTCTGAAGTAATGATGTCTGAAAATGACGATTCATCCCTCCAGTAGCTTTCTTTGCTTTGACACACTCCTTGAGTTCTTTCTCGAGATAGAAACGAACATACTAACAAATTTATTGCAAATACACAAAACTCTCAACATGACAATTCACTCAACATGGTTATTGTCTAGAACATGCCAAACACAATTAATAGTATAAATGTTCTTACAATATTCAAAAGTATCGATCAATCTAGCCTAGTTCATGAATCTACATATCATTTCGGGTTAAATGAAAAAGAATAACATTTCCAGTAGACATTACAATCATCTACGAAGTAAAACAAACACCTAAGATTAAGGTTTTTCAACATAAAATAATCATACCAAGTGAACATCCAAAATCTTTAGGTCAGGCTAACCCCTCTACTTCCCATAAGCATAATTAGAGAAATAAATATGAGAATAGAGTAAAATATGACAATTTTTGTACTCTAGCCAAGTTCATCATTTAAAAAAAATTATTTATGATTTGTTTTTATTTTATAATGCATGCATGAATAAATATAATACAAATGCATGATAATCTATCAAGTCTAGGAAAATAATGCAATTTGTTCCTAGAATGATGGATAAGAAGATATATATTCTAAAGAAAGCATACAAATAGATTTCCTAAGACTAACATGCTTTTGAAAATCTAATGGTTTTGTAAAGATATCTGTCAATTAAGAATTTATGGATATAAATTCTATAGATACTAAACCATCTTCAATAAGATCTCGAATGAAATGATGTCGAATATTTATATGTTTTGTCCTAGAGTGTTGAACAAGATTTTTAGAAATATTTATCGCACTCGTGTTATCACATTTAACAGTCATCGTGCCTTGTGAAAAACCATAATCCTGCAACATCTGACGCATCCACAATACCTGAGTACAACAACTACCAACTACTATATACTCAACCTCAGTAGTCGAAATGGAGACATAATTTTGTTTTTTGCTATACCAAACAAATAAGCAATTACCAATATAAAAACATCATCCATTGTACTTTTTCGATCATCTACATTTCCAGCCCAATCAGCATCAGAAAAAGATGTGATATCAGTGTTAGTTCCTGATGGATACCACAATCCACAATTTACAATCCCTTTAACATATTTGATTATTCTTTTTACAATAATAACATGAGACTATTTTGGACTTGCCTAGTAATGTTTACACACATCAACAGTAAAAGTTATGTCAGGTAGACTGGTAGTCAAGTGCAACAAACTCATAATCATACTCCTATACAGTGCAGGATCGACATCTTTGCCTTTAATATCAATGCTAAGCTTGACACTTGTACTCATAGGAGTGAGAACATCCTTAGCCTTTTTCAAACCGAACTTTTTTACTAATTCCAAGGCATAATGAGTTTGAGAAATGAAAATCCCATCACTTAATTGCCTAATCTGAAGCCCTATAAGTAAGTTCAATTCCCCAATTCATGCACATTTCAAATTCATGTGTCATTTGATCTAAAAAATAATGAGCAAGCTGATCAGAAGTGGAACCAAACACTATATCATCTATATAGATTTGAGCAATAAATATATCATTCTCAATTTTCTGAATAAACAGAGTTTTGTCCACTCCCCCTCGAGTAAAACCTGTTCCCAACAAGTAGTCGGTCAATCTTTAATACCAAGCTCTAAGAGCTTGTTTTAGCCCATATAGAGCTTTTTTAAGCTTATAAACATGACCAGGATAATGAGGATCTTCAAATCCTTTGGGTTGCTCCACATACACCTCCTCGTGAATAATACTTGTTAGGTCCGAATATTATGTATTTTAGGCTCTTGACTTGTCATTATTAGTCTAATTATTCCATACTTGGGTGCTTTTATACGGTTTGTCTAGTTTAGTGTGTTTCAGATGTATTATGAGGAAAATGAGTTAGTTTTGGTGAATTAACTGGAATGCCAACTCAAGACCATTCGAGAGCTGAGACTGCCAAGGAACTGAAGAAATTGACCGAATAAGCAAAATATTACATGCAGATAGACCGACACTACAATTTTCGTGTAAACTATCATAACGTCCAATTTTACCAAGAAATGATAGTTTTTTTAGTGGAAACGGGCCAATAAACCAAACTCACTATATATAGGGAGCCCAGATAATTTTGGGCCAAAACGTGTCGTTTAAGGCCTCAAACCCACGATTTTATTACTGTTAGGATAATTGCTAAAAACTTCGTGATTTTGATTGGTGGTCAATATAAATTTCGGTTAAGATGATATTTTAGGAATAATACTATTTATTAATTAGTATTATTCTGTACTTATTTCGGAATTTGTAGAGAAGCTTTATTTTTAGGTTAGTATTAGTAATTAGATTTATTTTAATTATATATCCCAAATCAGTTAGGAGTGTGACTTATTTCTCTATAAAAGGCTACGTACATCAGAATAAATGGGGGATTCTTTTCTACAAATAATGGGTGCATAGACGAACACATCTGGAGAGCGACGAAGATAAGAAGACTAAGAGAAAATAGAGGAAAATACCAAGAGGTCCATGGATTCGGGCTCAACATCAACAATGTGATCTCTGACAAACATGGACAACTGAATGGTAACTAGGGTTTCTAGCAAAACCCTAAACTAAGTAATGTACTCTATTGCTTATTTATTTTTAATATGAAAGGGGAAGTTAAAGAGCACTCTTATGATGATTATGTAGACAAAAGATCGAATATTATGTTTATATAAGATTTACATTTTTTCTATTCTAGATTGACTGAATGTTAATTGATTGATTCCAGATGTGTGAAAATAATAGTGTTAAAAATAAAAATTTAACACGATCTAGTTTTAACCTCTCAGTCGCAAGTACGCGAGTAGTATATAGTATAGTTGGGTAGAGAGGGTATCGAACCATAGAGATCAAAGTCGTATTTCAAATAATTATAATGTAGCAAATTGAATTATATTTATAATAGTTGTTTGATTGGTTTGTTGTATTAAACTACTAAACATAAAATAAAATAAAGATAAATATTTTTGGTTTCACTCAAGATAAATAAGTCTAGGGTTGAATTCTAACTCCACCACTAGCCTTATAACGTAGTCATTTAATTATATTATTGCAAGAGGGCGGTACATCTCATATGAATCAGACTAGTAACGCTACAAACAGTTGCCTAGTCCCAAAAAGGATGCAATCGATCCGTATTCGCTACAATCCATCTTCAATTAGTATGACTGTTGTATGCATCTATACTACAACTACTCCTAAAACATGAAATTAAAAAATACGCTAACAATCATCTTCTCTAGGCATGGATTGCGTAAACCTAAGACTTTATCATGCCAAATAAGTACCATTATGTAGAAATTGTTATTAAATCACAGAATTTCTTGCCCCGTTGATAAAACACAGTTGTTCAAGATAAATCATTAATTCAGTCTCAACTTAAGTAAAAAAATTAATAAATAAATCTTATTTAGGTGGTCTTGTTCGTTCTCTCACTATATAATCATCATATGAGCGCCCTTCAACAGATTCCCCTCTTTGCAATAAAAATAAATAAAAGACCTCATAAATCGGCTAGGGTTTTGTTGGAAACCCTAGATACCGACTAGTCGTTCATGGAAATGAGAGACTTCATTGTTGATGAAGCCACCGTCTTCATGATTGGATGGTTGGTTCTTGAGTTCTTGAGGAAGGGAACGTCTCTCAAAGAGAGAGGTTTTTTATGAACAATGATACATTCTTGAGAGAATACAAAGATATTTTCAAGATGTCAGAGATATATTTTCTTCATGACTTCTACCCGTATTTATAGACAAAAGTTGGTGCAGATATGGTATGTTCCTTGCTTGCACACCAAGAGAACTTAAGGGCTAAGATATGACGTTGAATGGACGATTCTGCCCTGTTATATACTTGTATACAAAGTCAGAATTCTGTAGTATATGTTCGCACAGATTCTAAGACAGCTGATATGTGTTAAATATTAGATATTTTGACCCCTTAACTCACTATTGTTACATTATTTCATTCCATTATTTGGTATTTTTATGCTGTTTGCGTGTTAAAGCATGTTTCAGGAACTTAATGAAGAAATGGAGCTAACTTCGGTGAATTAACTGAAGAGTGTGTTCTTTCTATTCAAAGAGGAGAGTCAAAGAGGCAGTCTGAGAGAAAAATGGCTCTTGGAGGGCAAAAATGGAATTTCCAGAAGCCATCATCTTTAGCAAAAAGTATCGTCGGTTCAAGGCGGTCTTTTTGGTGCATGCACGGAGAAAAGTGGTTTTCCATAAAATACCTACGCTTGTGCCTACGCTTTCAGTTTCAAAAAGTGTCTGGAAAACATATTTTTACGCTTGAAGTACGCTTGAAGCGTAAGCCAGCTACGTTTGAAGCGTATCTGCGGCAAGTTTTGTGGTTTTTCGATGCTTTCTGCCTGTTCTACCCCCGGTTCGATTTGAAGACGTGCCTGCAACTCCAGACCTCTGTATACATGTATATACACTTATATATATATATATATATATATATCAATTTTTAGGGTTTGCATGAGAAGGAGAGTGAAAAGACCGTGAAGGACCTCTCTATACCATTGCCTATATATACACGATCATATATATTAGTGGGAGGTGGTTGTTCAGTTATGAGTTTTGGAGGTTCACGTTCATTTAGAGAGATTCATTCATTCAGACTTGCTGTTGTTGAAATCCATATTCAAACCTAGAGATACAGGGAAGAAGACCATGGAGATCGTTTCTGCATCACCGATGCAGTCACCTTCCACCATGGCCAACTAACTCGGTATCTAGGGTTTTCTAGTAAAACCCTATCCAAGTAATGTAGTTCTTTCATTGTTTTCAATTGTAATGAGGGGAAACTGTTGACCATACTGTGATGATTGTAGTAGTTAAGAGACCGTACTAATTTGCAATATAAAATTATTTGTTTGTTTTAAATTCTTATCTTAGATGAAATGAATGTATTATTTTGCACAACAATGATTATTCACTATGGGATGGAACTCGGATGCTTAATTATGGTTTTCTACACAATGGTGATAATGAAACTTGAAACCCTAAGTTGACACAGGCCATGTCTTGATGATTTAATATAGACACGCTTTAGTTTATTTTCATGTATTAGGAGTAGATTAGAGTAATATAATTGGCATGCACTAGTTAGGCCAGTCACGAGATGGGTTGTCGTAATTCGGTTGATGGTACTCCTTTTTGGGGCCGTATTTAGCTATTTGTGGTACGACATGATTCACAGTTATGGATCGCCCTTTTACAATTGTTTCATTGAGGAACTATATTATGCGGTTAGTGGTGGAGCGATGAAAACCCTAGTTTTCTCTCTCATCTTAATCACAACCAATTTACTTTGCTTTCTAGATAATTTTAGTTAAAATAGATAATTTGGTCTTTGACCACCCAAACAAACCTATTTTCAGAAAATAAAATTCAGTGTTTTTGAATTGCTAAAGTGAACAATCTCAGTCTCTCTGGAATCGATATCCCTTACTCAAGCCATTGTTGTTCTATAATTCATATGTGCGTTTGCGTAGGGTAAAACCTAAGGTGTCTTTAAGGTGTTGTTTTTAACCACATATTTTGTACACACCTGACGCGCATCAACGGCGTGCTCCGAACGATCGAAAAGCCTCACCGATTGATCGGTGGATTCTGAATTTTAATATTTATTTAATCCGCGAATTTTATACTTTCGCTACTTGTACCTTGCTTCACTGACTTGTACTTTTTTAATTTTCGAGTGCAAATATCTTCCAAGTGCTGCTCCGAATTCCGTATACTTGCTAAAAACCCCGAATTAACACACTATTGCATTAAGGCCCTTAAAATACACTTAACATGCAACTTGGATAAAAATACCAAATTAATAGAATAAAGAAACTAACCAGAGGTATATTAACGCCCAGAATACCAACTATTATGGTATCATCAAGCCCCCAAACTTAAACATTGCTAGTCCCTTAGCAATAAAGAATCAAAGAAATCATGAAGATTAAAAAAAAAAAACCAACCACTTTCTTTCATGAGGGAGGACGATTACACTTAGCATGTGTAACAAACCTTTTAAACTCCTAGGAAAAATCCTAGTGGACAAGTGAAGTCTCGTGAGGGTTCAATAGACTACCCACAACTTCTTTATAATATTTAATTAGTACATATTCATGAATAAACTTGTTCATTGAATAGGATATGATATAATCTATATAATAAATGTAAGCAAATAAATTCTACTTTTACAAAACAATAATTATCTTAGATTAGAGTCAAGAATGGTCTCCACTAGTGACTAAAATTTGTTAATCTTTACTTCTAGAGCCAACCGTCTTCCGTATTTTGTGAACTTTCTCTATATCACATTTACTCCCATTTATAGTATTTCTATATATATTTTTTCTATTTTGAAGAGGGTTTTCCTCTTTCTTTTTTCTTTTTCCTCACACACATATATATATATATATATATTCTTTCTTTTCTTGGAAAATGCTTTCTTCTCCTATTTGATTTTTCCACTCTATCTTTTCTTTTTAGTATGTCATTCTCCACATTTTCATATTTGATTTACGGATTGAGGAGAATGTTTATGCACTTCTATACATTTTTTTTTCTCAATATATATATATTTTTGAGATAATACCTTATATGCTCATAAATGAAACTATAAAGATCATCTGCATGTGCTTATAGGTCAAGACTGTCTTTTCTATTTTTAATTTCACCAAATTTATTCACCTATGGAGAACCACATCTTCCCACTTCGCTAATTTATTCACCAAATTTATTCATAGACATCTATTTTCTAAAATAGTCTCATGTCCTAATAAATTCACAAATTTAATCAAGAATATGTTAAAATCAAAGTAAATATAACTTAATTTAATTTTTAGATTATACTATAATAAATATATATTTTACATAGATCACTATATAATTATGTAAATATAAAATATATATATATATTTTTTTATTATATATATATATATATTTTTTACGTTTTCAACATTGGCCTCCAGTAGCCTACTGTAGTTTTTCATCATTTTTTTCTTAATTTTTCAAAAATTCTCATTCCTTTATATCCATGTCTATATTGTTCCCCCCCCCCCCCCCCCCCCCCCCCAAAACTTGAATTGAACCATGTCCTCATGGTTATAATAATCATAGAAACATAGGAATAGAACAATATTACCACTGATTTGAGCAAGATTTCCACATGGTGACGAAATCTCCCCCAAAATTGGTGTGTACCATAATCTGCATTCTAATTAGGACTAAAACAAGATCATAGTATATGCATTGCATTTAGACAAGGACTATAAAGGAAAGGAATTTAAATTAAATGACAAAAAATTAAAAATAGCTTAGCCAAAGGCCTACATATAATTGAAATTGTATGAAAATAAAACAATGTAATCCTAGAACTTGAAATAATGTAGAAATGAAAATAAACTAATTCCATCCCTAGCAGTAAAATTCATCTCTCACTCTCTAGCCACTTCCTTCACTCTCTTCATTATAGAATTCCTCCATATGATGTCCCCATCTATTCATATGCCCTCGTTTATAATTGTCAAGAATCTTCCATGAATCATATTAAGTAGGGTACCAATAACAAGATGGTATATGTGAATTAACTTGATCACCCACTTGATCTTGAAGGAGTGTACTAATTAAGCACGGATAGGGTAACTTAATAAATCCTACTGCTGACCCCTTGATAATAGCAAGCCAGTGAGTAATTATACTATTGAAGATGATATCGGGGAAAGAAACCCAATAATTGTTTTTCAGATAATAAATTATTTTTACCATAATATATTCACACTTGTCTTTTGGTACTTCTGAACAAAGTTGTCTCCCTAACATGTTAACCGCCATCCAATAGCATGGAGCAACTCTAATCCTTGGAATCACACAAGCTCTAGATTTTACTCTAAACCCACCACATATATCTTGAACCATAGTTTTAAATGAAGGAGATGGTGAAGGGAAAGGTTTTTCTACTCCGATGGGACTAAGAAGGCAATTTCCAAACTTTAGCAAACTCCAAATTCTGATTTTGATAACGTAGGTTGGGTTGACAGTGGTAATCATCGCTCTCTTTCCTCTATTCTTCTCAAACTCCAAATTCTTATAGAATTCATCTATGATAGAAGGAAATATAAGATCAGTAGCAGGAACAAAGATTCCCTATAACTGCCTCTTGTGAAACATCTGCACACAATGCTCAATAGCAGGCTCAAGGAAGGCATCATGAAAGAAAACACATTCATATTTGAATTTTGGGGTGAAATCAAGAAGAAAATAATCAGAAGCATAAAAGATCCCCCCCATTGTATATCACTAATGGTGCTAGAGTTACGCATGCTAAAGTAATATATTTATAAGAATCATAAAAACTAATAAAGGTAAAGTCATACTTGGGTAAAAAGAAATTATATATTATAGAATAAGTGTATAACAGTAATTAAAATTGTATAGACCAATATTAGTCTTTCCTAAACATACAGTATTATAATTTTCGTAGGTTAGACTAGAATGGAACTAGATGGGTCCTAAAAAGGCAAAAATCAAAATTTTCCCGAAAATATAAAATTATGGAAAGTCGTAGCCTACCGATCGATCGTTCCACTACTCGATCGATTGGTGACTTTTAATTTGTATTTTCTAGTAAATATATAAATATAATGATATATATATATATATATATATATATACAATATAGCTTTTGTTAGACTACTTAAAAATAAATATAAAAATTCCTCCCCCAAACTTGTTTATTTCATAAATGATAAAATAATTTATTTTCATAAAATTAGACAACTGTTATTTATATAATAACACAAAATGTCAAAATTTTCATAAAATATTAATTAAAAATTTTCAATTACATAATAAACCAGAATGTAAAACATTTATGGCACAAAATATAAGAGATAAAACATGAGTGGGTGGCCAATGATGACTAACGTGATCGCTCACACTCATACTCTCCTCACATAACTAATGAGCAGGTGGATCCTAGGGCTGACGGGGCTGTTCCTCCCTAGATAGGCGCATCTCCTCGACAAGTGTATCAATACGCTCTTAGATAGTCACCAGGTCTGCTCTAAGTCCCTCCCACTCAGTCCTTAAGATAGTGACTGTCTCCTCAAGGACTGTTGGATCCACCATTGGGGCTACTGTTGGTGGTGGTGGTGCTGCTGCTGTCGGTCCTCGCCGACTCCAAGGAATGAGATGACTACGGGATTGTATCCAATCATGTGGACCAAAAGGCACTCTCGTCGTAACGACCGCATCATCATCCTCGGGCCTAATACACGCATGCCACATCAGGCTCATCGTTAGTGTGGGGAAAGGAATCCCATAGCTCTTCTTCTCGATGGCTGACTTCTTCGTCATCTTCTGCATCACCTACCACATCTGTTAAAAAATAACATGTGGAATGGAGATCCAAACCCTTGCTGGAAAGCATAATGAGCTAGGTCGAGTAATCCTCGCCGGTCAACCTTGTGCCCCTGTGGGTGCACCTATGCTCTAAGCACCTCATCAACAAACCAAATCCGGGAAGGCCAATTGCCCTTTGTGGTATAAGTCTTGGTATCATTTCCAAACTTCTGGCCACAGAAAGCTAGGGAAATTTGATCAATCGATGGCTTTGGCATTGGAAGAGGGAAATAGGTCCCCTGAAGATCGGGAGGGCACTTAATCGATAATCCCCAAGTCTGGGCAATCGACTCAGGTGTAACCTCAAGCTCCTGATGTCGGATAAAAGTAAAGAGCCGAACTTGGTCCTCTTCCACCCGTATCTCCATCCGAAGCCAAAACTCCTGGACCATCTTCTCGTAAATCAACTCATAGGGGGCCCATAATAATGGCCCCAACTCTCAAGATATGAAATCCTGGACTGCCCAGGAGGTCATCTTATCGCCCATAAAGTAGTCTACATCGTATGTATGCTCGTGGCGTAGCGGCTTCCAAACAGCCTGATGGACGGTGGCCCGGACCTCCTGTAGGGTCATTGAGCGGCCTCTCTTATGCCTGGCAGTGCTAGACTCCACCTCGGATGCTTTCTTTGCACGCACCATCATTGTTTTGAAGAGAAATTGTAGATAAATGTTTTCGAACGATCAAAGTACTAAGCGATCGATCGCTACAAGCTATCGCTCAACAAAGGAATTGGGGATCGATCTCTCAAAACAAATCGAACGATCATAGTAATAATCGATTGATCGCTCGCAGAATCTCTCGAAAGAATGTAAGATCGATCGCTCAAAACAAAGTATGAATATTTTGGAATGAGTTTATAGTTTATAAATATGTAATTGTTATTTTTATTCATTATAACCTAATTTAATAGCGAACGTTAATTTTCGCTGGCCACCTACCTCGATCGATCGAGGTAGTCATCAATCGATCGGTAAAATAAAATTTTATAATTTTTTGAAATTTCAAAAATTAAATAAATAAAACAAAGCATACTTAAAATCCTAATTAATACACTCGGTTAAAATCTTAGGTAACTTTTAAACCGAGACCAATGTTTAATGTGGATGGCACAACAAATTCGTGTTGTTAACCGGGCTCATCCATGACATCTATCATATTGATAGATGTGCCAGTACATCGAACTTAAATTTTTTTTTCTTAATACGATTCTTATTTTGTTTAATCAGTTTTAATTGAAATTCCCACCACCGGCCCATTTCTTCGTAACTTAGGGTATTGAAAAATTTCCAATGGTCATAGTCTTTACTAACAAAAATGCCAATCTCTGATGGAATTTCGAAGTTGCGTTCTAACTGATCTCTTATCATAACTTGAACTAAGAAAGGAAAAGGAATTTTCCATTTCTTATCGAAAGGAATTTCACAATCTATTACGCAAAATGTTTCCATATGATCGAAAATTATCTCGGGAATTGAAATACAATATCCCTTGTCGAAATAATAAAGCATTTTGATAAGTGATTGTCCTCGTATATAACCAAAGTTTAGACCAACTTGTCTTGAAATAATCGTATCTAAGAACCATGGTTTAGGTTTTATTCTAGCTTTTGTAATACCTCTCATGCTTAATTTATTATTTTCATCTCCATATATTATTTTAGTTATATTAAGACTTGTAGGATTGGGAGTGATTATTTTCCGGAAAGCATTTTGTAAATTCGAGGGTATTTTATTGGGAATTTGCCATGCTCTTGTGATAGTGCTAGTGGATATTTCTATCTTATTCCCCTGCACTATAGTATGTAATATTTTATTCATCTCAAGATCTTGTAAGTATATATTTTGATAAAACTCCCAAACTAAATTGGGATAACCCACAAATGAAGCAGGATGTAAAAAAATTTCTAATCTTCGTTTCTTAAGCTCTGCTATAACTTTCTCGATTACTAATTCGGAATATTCATCCTCAGAGAAAACACATTCATATTTTAAGGGATGATTTGTAAGATAATTGTATTTTGTAGGTTGCGGATGCAATTTTGGTAAAGTAGGTTTAGGTTTCATCGCATCCTTTCTATTTGTTTCTTCTAACTCAGCTATGTGTTGATTTGGAATCGCTTCAAAATTGAAATCTAGGACGCTTAAAGAGTTAGATCTCGGAGTATTTGTTATCTTGCCATCTTTTGGCAGTTGTCTGTCCTCTCGCGTGTTTAGTGAATATGCTAAGAATCTTTTAGGTGGTCTATCTACTGGTTGAGGTATTAGATTTGGTAATGGTTTAGCAAATGTGTTGATCATGAAACATTCCCCATTACTATTGAACTAATAACCGGTTTCAAAAACAATCTTCCTCATTTTCATATTTCCAAAGGATAGATTCATAACCCCAGTTCTATAGTTAATAAATGCATTAGCAGTTGCTAAGAAAGGTCTTCCTAGGATTACGGGTATTTGCTTAGTAGGATCGTACACCGGTTTGGTGTCTAGAACAACAAAATCCACAGGAAAGTAAAATTTATCAATTTGAACAATAACATCCTCTACAATTCATCTAGGTGCTTTGGTTGATCTATCAACAAGTTGTAGAATGATAGGTGTGAGAGTTAATTCTCCTAAGCCTAGTTGTTAATAAACAGAATATGGTAGTAGATTAACACTAGCTCCTAAATCAAGAAGAGCTTTCCCAATTTCTTGATCTCCAATTACACAAGAAAGAGTTGGCGATACAAGGTCTTTATATTTGGGAGGAGTGGTGTTTGATATTATTAAACTCACATGATTGGTCAATACTAGTATTGTGAGTTCGATTCTTCCTTTTTTGTGTACATAGATCGTTTATGAATTTAGCATAGCTAGAAACTTGTTTAATAACATCAATAAGAGGAAGATTGATTTTCACTTGTTAGAAAGTTTTGAACATTTCTTGAATCTTTTCTCCTTGTTTACCATACGAAACATGATCTTTTAAGCGTTGTGGAAGAAGTGTTTTTGGTTCATAGCTTGGTTATCATGTTTCTTTAAATGGTGTGGAATTGTTCTGTGTTTTTTTAATAGGCTCTTTTCCTTTAGAGATTAATTCCTCAAACATAGGTTATTTTTCTTTTTCTTTATTTGTTTTTTCATTAATATTTTGTTTCTTTGCTCGTTTCTCAAATTACTCTTCAGTCTTATTCTCTATGACCTTACTTCTAAGAGTGGTTATTGCTTGAATAATTTCAATGGCTGGTTCTCCTATAGGAATGACATGCTCTATCATTTGTTTCCGTTTAGGGTTTATTAACAGCTGACTTGACAGTTTTCCTTCTTCCCTTTTATTCATAGAATTAGCTATTTGCCCAATTTGGGTCTCTAGTTTAGAAATAGATTAGGAATGTGTATGTAGAAGTTGGGTAGCATTTTTTAATTCATTTAGGACACTCCTAAGTTCTTGTTCAAAACCAGGTGACCTCATAGGTTGTGTATTGTTTGGATTTCTAAAAGGTTGTTGGTTAGGATTTTGATTAAATGGTCGAAATTGATTTGATTGTTATATAGGGTTTTGGTTAGATGGGCATAATTGGTTAGATGGTTGATTAGGACTTGATTGTTGTGTACGCATTTACAATAATTATAAAGTAGCAAATTGAATTATATGTATAAAAGTTGTTTGATTGGTTTGTTGTATTAAACTACTAAACATAAAATAAAATAAAGATAAATATTTTTGGTTTCACTCAAGATAAATAAGTCTAGGGTTGAATTACAACTCCACCACTAGCCTTATAACGTAGTCATTTAATTATATTATTGCAAGAGGGTGGTACAACTCATATGAATCAGAGTAGTAACGCTACAAGCAGTTGCAGAGTCCCAAAAAGGATGCAATCGGTCTGTATTCGCTACAATCCATCTTCGATTAGTATGGCTGTTGTATGCATCTATACTATAACTACTCCTAAAATATGAAATTAAAAAGCACGCTAACAATTATCTTCTCTAGGCATGGACTGCGTAAACCTAAGACTTTATCATGCCAAATAAGTACCATTATGTAGAAATCGTTATTAAATCACAGAATTTCTTGCCCCGTTGATAAAACACAGTTGTTCAAGATAAATCATTAATTCAATCTCAACTTAAGTAAATAATTAATAAATAAATCTTATTTAGGTGGTCTTGTTCGTTCTCTCACTACATAATCATCATATGAGCGCCCTTCAACAGATTCCCCTCTTTGCAATAAAAATAAATAAAAGACTACATAACTCGGCTAGGGTTTCGTAGGAAACCCTAGATACCAACTAGCCACTCATGGAAATGAGAGACTTCATTGTTGATGAAGCCACCGTCTTCATGATTGGATGGTTGGTTCTTGAGTTCTTGAGGAAGGGAACATTTCTGAAAGAGAGATGTTTTTTTTATAAACAATGATACATTCTAGAGAGAATACAAAGATATTTTCAAGATGTTAGAGATATATTTTTTTCATGACTTCTACCCGTATTTATAGACAAAAGTTGGTGCAGATATGATATGTTCCTTGATTTAGAGTAATCGCACATCTAAATCATGTTTGTTCTGAAAATGGATTGTAACCGAGCTCGGTTAAATGTAACCTTTGATGGGGACTAGAAGATCACTTATAGCAGCACTAGTCTGATTCGTAGGAGTTATCTCTTTTTATAGTAGAATGAATAGTATGTTTGCATTACGAAGCTAGTGGTGGCGCTAGATACGCCCTAAACTGTTTCTCTATTAAAATTTCTCAATTTATCTTTACTTGTCTTATTTAGATTAGTTGTTTATTTAATTATTTTAATATTAAAATAAAAATCAAACTATCTTTACAATTAAAGAATATTATTTTATTAAAATTAAGAGTACAACTTAGTCTCTGTGGGATCGATAAACCTTGTCTCAAGCTATATTATACTACGAACTGACTCGTACGCTTGCGATAGGCAAAACGATGTCGTATTTAGAGTCTATTTTTAAACATATTTTTAGCCAACCTACTGAGCCGATCAAGTTTTTGGTGCCGCTGTTGGGGAGTAACGGATATTCTGAATTTTAGTTTTTTTAGGTACAACGAAACAAGCAAAAGGAAAATCAGAAAAACGGTGACGATTGCTCTGCTAGATCGTTTGTGAGTTTTTGAGTATTTAGAATTATTACGCAATCTCTACTTTACTTTTCTTACTTAATTTCTATTTTATTTTCGTTTATTTATTTTGCTTTATATTAATAGCTTAGATTTATGCAATATAATATAATATAATTTTTATTTTTATTTTTATTTTTAAGTATTTAGTTGATGGTATATTTCGTCATCGTCCACAATGAAAAGAAATCTTCCTTTGGATTCTGAAATTGAGAAAATTGCGCTCAATCCCTTGAAAAATGAGAAAAATAATTCCATAGGATAGAACCTAGCAATAGTAGATACAACGGACCATAAAATACAACCACTAACACTTAAAGATTACTACACCCCTTCAGGTTACACTTTCCTAGCTTATATTGAGTTGTCAGGTGAAACGGCAGATCATTATGAGATTGACCTTGACATAATTTCCCTAATGCCACAATTTTAATGGATATAATAATGACAACCCGTATCAACACATTGAATTGTTTCTAAAAAATTGTTCGACCACTAAAAAAAAAGGACTGACAGATGAAGGACTTCGTTTACGTCTTTTCTCTTTCTCTTTGAAAGGTAAGGCAAAGACATGATTTTGGACTTTAAAGCCAGAGGTCAGAACGAGTTGGGAGGCATTTCAACAAGAGTTCTTGCGTAAATTCTTTCCATTATGTAAAACATATGAGATGCGGGAGGCTATATTTACTTTTTCATAGATTGTGGGAGAGCAATTCCATGAAATGTGGGGACGATATAAAGAAATTTTAAGGAAGTGTCCTTACCATAAGATCCCGAAACCTGAATTAATGTGTAAATTTTTTGATGGGTTTGATGAGCCTTATAGACAATTGATAGATATGGCATGTGGATGAACATTTTATCTTAAACCGGTAGATGAACTTTGGAAGTTGTTTGAGGATTTGAGTGTGAATTTCCAACATAATTTTTCTCTCTTTTCACCTAAAGAAGTTTGTCCTGCATGTTTTGATTCCTCCCATTTTGTCGACAACTGTCCAACGATGTACCAAAGTCTTCAGCCACCGAGTCAACCTCAATTCGTACATCCTAATCTAGACCCACCTCTGAGGCCAATGGACTTTGAAGATAAAGGATTAGCTACCCTTAGCAACTTAGAAATGAATACGCAATTACTCCATTTTTGTTCACAATCAATTGAAATGATGGAAGATCAACTCGGAGACCAAGTGAACATTCCAAGTATGAGAGACGAGGGTGAATTATCAAATCAAATGGTAGTTAATCAAAAAGGCCAACATATAATTGACTTAACGTCCATTAGTGGACCCAAATATGACACAAATGAGGCTGACACAATTTTTGGAATCAGAGAGGAAATTCATCAACAAATGGAGGAAAGGATTAAGGCTGAGGATGAGGAACTTCAAATAAAAATTCACCGAAGGAGTGTGAGCAATCTGTTCCTCCAGCCCAACATCTCAATGGGCAATGCCATTTTATCAAACAAGGAGGGGTGAATACTATGAAATTGAGGGAGTTGATGAGTTGATAAAGGGACCATTCCTTTATTTAGTGGAGAAAAATAAGTTGGACACAACTACTAAAAATAGGATGAATTTAGAAGATGACAAATGATGTACACTTTATGATAATTATTATTCGCTCGATGTCATGCTCATTACTATATGTCTACAATGGACACCACTAAACGACTCACTTCCCACACTTTATCCTACATTTGGGGGAAGAAAACACATAGGAAAGGAGTTGGATAGACTTTCTGGAGCCGTCTCGCCAAAGACGGTAAACATTGGCATCGAAAATCCGGAATTGTATATTAATTAGACATTTCATTTTTTATTTTTTATTTTTTCATGTTGTGTGATTTCTTTTTAAGGAAATTTTATTTTTATTTATTTTTGTATTTGTTTAATAACTTTTAGATGTAGAAAAATAAATAAATAAAAATGGACATTCCTTAAAAAGAAATCACATAACATGCAAATAATCTTGAGCAACTAGCCTAGCTTTATTCCTAACAATTGTACCATTTTCATCCTTTTTATTCTTGAATATCCATTTGGTACCTATCACATTTATGTCATTCAGTCTAGACACAAGATACCACACATCATTCTTAACAAACTGCTAAAGTTCTTCTTGCATAACATTTATCCATTCAATATCTCAAAGAGCTTCTTTGACATTTTTTCAGTTATAAGAAATATGTCTAACATGCATACAAGACTTCATTCCTAGCCTTTCTACGGGTCACCATCATCTGATCGACTGATCCTATGACTTTATCTAAATGATGGTTCAACTTGACCCTTGCAGATAGTTTCTTAGTAGGTGTAGACGGAACATCATGAGATCGATCATGGGATTCTAAAGGACTAGGAGAATCATCATGAATCACATTATCCTCTTCAGTCACAACAGGAGAATCATTATCTTCCTCCTCTATAGTCATAGGAGACTCATCAACACATGATTCATCGACCACTATATTGGCATATTCCATCATAGTTTGAGTTCTAAGGTTAAAAACCCTATATGCCTTACTTTTTAATGAATAAACCAGAAATATTCCCTCATCACTCTTAGACTGGAATTTCTAGTTGGATTCACGATCTCTAAGAATATAGCATTTTGCTCCAAAAACCTTGAAATATTTCACATTCAGTTTCTTGCCATTCCACAGTTCATAGGAAGTTTTTAAGGTGTCAGTCCTAAGATAAACTCTATTTAAGGTGTAACAAGTCGTGTTCACCGCCTCTGCCCAAAAATATCTTGGAACATTCCTACCTTGTATCATAACATTGGTCATCTCTTGAAGAACCCTATTCTTCCTCTCCACCACCCCATTTTCTTGTGGAGTCTATGGTGCTAAAAATTCATGTTTTATTCCTCTTTCATAACAAAAACTTTCAATCTCTGAATTTTCAAACTCCTTTCCATGATCACTCTTTACTCTAGTAATGGGATAATTCTTCTCAGTCTGAATTCTTACACAAATACTCCTAAAACTTTCAGGAGCTTCAGACTTTTCACTCATAAATACAACTCATGTAAATCTAGAGTAATCATCTACCATGACAAAAATATATTTCTTACCTCCTTTGCTCTAGTACTAGTTGGACTCATTAAGTCAATATGCAACTGGTCTAAAGGTCTAGAAGTACCAATTGTATTTTTATTCCTGTCCTGACATCTAATTTGTTTACCCTTTTGACATGGTCCACACACAATCCCTTTTCCATAACCAAGCTTAGGGACACCTTTGACAATTTCACTCTTAGTAATTTTCGTTAAGTCACGAAGATTCATATGTCCCATTCGCTAGTGCCAGATCTCAACTTCATGAAGTTTAAATCTCTTGCAAGATAATTTAGTATTATGAACAATGCAATAGCAGTAATTAGACAAACGCATACCTTCCATAACACAATTTCCAGAAGAGTCAATAATAGAACACTTATCGGGAGAGAAATTGACATTATAGTTGTTATCGCATATCTGGCTTATACTTAGTAGATTAGCTTTTAGACCCTCAACAGAAAGCACATCTTCTAGTTTAGGTAAACCATGAGCCACAACAATACATTTTCCTATAACTTTTGACTTTTCTCCATCACCAAAAGTAACTGTCTCAAGATGATACTCCTCAAGAAACCCAAACAATGACTTATCTCCAGTCATATGGCTAGAACATCCACTATCCAGATACCAGAAGCTAGAATCACATGCTCTAAGTGCAGTATGAACTACTAAACAGTGTAGCTCACCTTTCCCGACCCATGCCTTCTTCAGCTTTGGAGCTCTATTTGCCACTCTTGACAAATTCTTCACTTCTTCACTTAACACTCTAATTTGATTTTGAACACAGTCTCTTTATTGAGTGTTTTGTTCCTTCACTGGTTTCAAAGTTTTTCCTCTTAGCTTTGAACACAAAGGTCGAATGTGACCTCTTATCCCACAGTGGTGATATATAGGAACAAAGCTTTGAACATCATCAGTCGACTTCTTAGGATATCTCGACGTAAAGGAAAGCTTGCTTTTATCAGTTGTTTTGACATAGGATTGAGCATTAGGATTCTAATTCGGATTACCTTATGAAGAACTAGGTGCTACATGGGAAGCTTTTACAAAGGTGGTTTTCGAACCAATATTCGAATTATGTGTTACTCCATCAAAACTTAGTCCCTTTGTATTTTCTACGGATTTTCCCATACTCAACATCTTATCGAGCTTAAGAGTTCCATCAGACCATTTATGACGAGTTAAATTAGCATCTTTTAGTTCCTTCTCCAAATTCTCAATCTTGGTAGATTTCTCAACTAATTCCTTATTGAGACCATCTACTATCTTCAAAGTTTGAGTCCTTTCTTGTTCAGACTTATTCAATTTCTCAAATAATTTGGCCTTTTGGGTCTGTAAGAGATTTAGGGCTTGAGAACTATTGGCTAATTCGTCTTTTAAATAATGTAATTCTTTGTCCATGCAAAGAATTTTAGTCAATAGTTTCATGTAATTTTTGTGAAGTTGTGTGGTCTTTTTCAAGTAATTTATCATAAGACTCTTGAAGCGGGTCATCCCAATCTTCATCACTCTCGGAACATTCATCTCTAGACATCGCCCATCTTGTAGTAACTTCTCTAATCTCCTTACTTTGAGCAGCAAACACGGTGAAGTTCTCAGACTCATTACCTACCTCTGAGTCTGTTGCATCACTAGCTGATTCATTATCAGATTCATCATCCCAAGTGATAGCTAAGCCTTTGGATTTTTTCACAGTGTTTGCATATTCTGCAGCCATGTGACCATATTCTTGACACTCAAAATATTGAGGTTTCTTCTTTTTAAGGTCAGACTTGTCATTCCGAGATTGGATTTTAGTTCTATTTCTAGACTCACCTAATTTGTCTCCAAATTTTGTCCTTTGTCATTCCTATTAGCCTTCACGAATTTATTTAACCTTTTAGCAAACATGACAATATCATTCAGATTCAACTCACTTTCTCCATCAGAATCAACACGATCTTTCCTAGTGGTATTGAAAGTTATGATTTTCTCTTTTGTGCCACTAGATTTCTTAGGGGGATTTTTGAATATTTCCATCTCATAAGATTTTAAGTTCCCTGCAAATTCTTCAAGCTTAATTTTTTTAAGACTCATGACCTTTGATATGATAGTAACCTTAGACCGAAAATGTTCAGGTAGAGACCTAAGAATTTTCTTCACTATGGTAGACTCGGGAATGGGTTCACCGCCTAGATTATGACAACCTGTTACAATATCAATTAATCTACCCTCAAAGTCAGCATAGAATTCATCCTCTTCCATCGTAAGTTGTTCAAATTGTGAGTTTAGAATTTGGAGTTTCAACTGTTTAACTTTTGAAGTCCCTTCATGAGTTACTTGGAAAATATCCCAAGCTTCTTTGCCAATTTCGCATGTGTCAATTCTCTGAAACTCACTCGCGGTCACATCATTGTATAAAGCATTTAAAGCTTTAGAATTTCAACTAGCACTATTTATCTCAGCATGAGTCCACTCGTTTAATGGTTTTACTTTAAATTCATTAGTAGTATCCTCTTTCATAGTGGGAGGTGAGTATCCTACCTCTATGGCAAGCCAAGCTCTCTCATCTAGAAATTTCAAAAATGCTCTCATTCTAGCTTTCCAATAGGTGTAATTTGAGCCATCAAACAAAGGAGACCTAGATACAGACCCTCTTTCATGAGGTAAATCCATCGCCTAAGTTCAAAATCTAACCATAGGTCATTAACCTAAAACGGGACAACCACGCTATGATACCAATTAAAATTACCTAAGCGACTAAGAAAAATAGCCTAGAGGGGGGTGAATAGGCTTTTCAATGATTTTAAGATCAATTAAAATTTTCTAACGGAAATTCAATTTTAATCAGTCAAAAAACCCTAATTCTCTAATCAGATGCAGAAAATAAATCATGATAAGACATAAAGATTTTTATGTAGAAAAGCCTTGAAAACGTTCCAAGGAAAAAATCACGGATACACTTGGGTATCGATGCACTATGAATCAAGAGGTACACAAACTTTATGAAGTTATAGACTTATAAATCACTCATGATCTACCTTTCTCCACTCGACGTCTGAAAGTCTAGATCCACTATGCTCCACGAAGTTTTTGCTTCAATCTCCGTACTCCGATGACTCCGCTTCTCAACAGATCAATACAACCATGTTGCAAAAGGTGGTGTGATGGATTTACAGCAACCATATTATTCAATTGTGCATAAAAGATATTCGATGTAGAAGCACAATTGAATAATCACTAAAAACTAGAGAAACCCTTGATATCGAATAATCAAACAATATCTTTTTTTCTCTCTCTCTGCAGATGAATCTGGTCTATAAAATTATTACAGAGATCTCACAAAAGGCACACCCATATTTGTAGAGACTCCTTTTATTTATAAAGAGAGGAATCCTATATTGAGTAAACTTGTATCCTTTTTGGACTAGAATTCCTCCCTTATTTAATCCTCTTGTAATTTGGAGTGAATCTGACCAATATTGGTGTATATATCCTTTATACACGTGTTAGGATATAATGGTGTGGGGGTTTGAATTAATTGAATGATTTAGAGATAATTCCCACACAAGATCGTTAGGAAAATAATGGTGCTTGGGCTTTTATTGCTTTTGATTGCTTTACAGAGAAATGAAAGAGAAATGGAAGAGAAAATAACAGTTACAAATGATGGCGAAATAATTTCTCTCTCTAGAAATTTCTCTCCCTTAGTCTCCGAAAAAGTCCTCTCAAACTGAGCTCTAACTCCTCTATTTATAGACGTAACTGTCTAGTAGATCCTCGCGGATTGTCTTTGCCACGTTAGCACTTATCCCACGACATGGATCCTGAATTACCAATCCGCGCCATAAATACCCTGCACAGTATCATCTCGCGACCTCGACTACGGGAATCCGATTCGCGTGATCCCTTGCGCGAGTCATACTGTACCCTGTGACCTGTGATCCGTGCCGTATCATCACGGATATGATTTTTCCTTAGCCAAGGAACCATGATGTTATAGCTTTCCTGGGTCATGACCTTTTGCATGCATACCTTTTTTATGACCCTGAGTACTATCGGCCTCTCTACGGTACTTTTGCTTAGAACGGTGTAAATAGGGTCGCGACCCACTATTTACATATCCAAAGCATTTCCCCGGATTTCTGAATAGTACTCCCTACGCGAGCAGCATATAGGGCTATAAGTTCAGATGTTAGCTATAAACACATCAGTCCCTCACACATCCCTCTGTATAATGCTAGATCTCGCGTAAAAAACCTTATTTGGGCCATTTTCCTAAATAAGCCTTTATTTTGGCCTATATCCCAAATAAACAAAACCTTGGGCCAATATCCCAAATAAATAAAACCTCGCAAATTACCCTTTTCGCGAGTCACCCCTTACATTTTCCCCATTGTGCTTTGATACTTGGCCAAGTATCAAAGTGCAATAACCGTGTCCTGGCGAATCAACATACTTTGTATCATTATTTATAGATTATTTTTCCCCATTCCATTAATACCTCATCTCGCGAGCTTCCATCCAATCCGCGAACTTCCCTTACCCTTTTTGCTTTTATTCAGCCTACCACGTGCATGTTATTGTTTTTGCCTTGTGCCATTTCTTCTGGATTTTTCCAATTTGTCTTTATTCGCGGATCCGTGACTTTTTTAGTGCGCTTGGCTATGCGACTTTTCGCCTTCCTCTTGCATTTAATGCGCCGTTTTGCTTTTCGCGCCCAAGCCTTATATATTTTGCTCATGTCATTTTCTCCACTCATAACTTATATTTTCCTCAGAACTCATTTTCTCAACCCTCCCATTTTGCACTTCTTTCCTCGCATCCCATTTCCTTCGCGCATACTCACCTACTTCAAAAGCTCTTCACAAGTGGTCTCATCATGACCAAAACCTCCACTCCCAAACTTCTCGCGCCTTCCTCAGGGGTCACCCATTCTGTTCCAAAGGCCTCAGAATGGGGGAAAGCCCCACTTCTTGATTGTGAAGATACCTTCTGGGAATCCACACGAGCTCTTCCTTCAGACATCATTGCCAGTTCTCCCCTTACCCTTGACCCAAACCACGAATCAGAACCCATTTTTATCCCTTCTCTTTTTGTTCCTTGCCTCACAATTGAAAGAGGTGATGCGCCATTTTCCTTCATTGAATACGAAGGACATGTAGCCCCTATCATTGACTGGAAGATGTGGTCCAGCCATATTCTTAGTCAGGACCGCCACCGTGCCACTCTTGCTGAGGCTGGCATCCTCCAATCCATTAAGCTTTTTTCAGACTTTTATGTTCGTCGCGATCTGGACGCGTTGAACACTCTGGTATCGCAATGGAGCACATTTTCGCATACATTCATTGCTTCCTGGGGTGAGTTCACACCCATCTTAGAAGATGTGGCGGTCTTATTTCGGCTCCCCGTCCTTGATTCGCGTCCCATCAAGGCGCCCCTAGTTAATCCAGAGGACAAGAAGATCCTTAACCAACTTCGCGACTGTGGCAAGTACGCTTGTAAGTGTGGTAGTTGGTTTGAAAAGGGCGTACTTCTTCCTGAACAAGTCATATCAAGTTTTGTAAGACACCAGATGGGGTTCTTTAACAGCATACTCCCCTTTAACCTGCTTAATGACCAGTTTGGAATCTCCTCTTACATGAAGTATTCTTGCCTTCAACTGCTGAGTCATGATCAATCCCAGCGCCAACCCTTCATACTCGGCAATGTTGCTGGTGCAAGGAAAATCAAGTTTGTAAGCAATGACTAATTCCTCATTTGTTTCCTCATTCCTTAGTACGAAACCGGCCCCACCTCCCTTTTTTGTAGATGAACCATCAAATTCCAAAGTAAATTCCGTGTTTTGTGCCGTACTCGCTACTCCCACCTCCTCCACTTTGGGCTCAGCTCCCCTAGGAAATAAAGCTAGCAAATCTGACAAGGCCTAACTTTTTACTACTTTCGGTCTTTAGCATGTGACCTCATATTCAGATAGTGCTAACAACCATCGAGCAGTTCTTCCACTGAGTATGGGCTTTGTGAGTAGATATCGTATGGGGTCACTTTTGGTGATTAGCTCCAATGGATGTGCCAATAAATAATGTCTGAATTTCTGAGCCGCGAATACTAAAGTGAGACAATGCTTTTCTAGATATGTGTATCGCGACTCTGGTCCCTTGAGTACTCGACTGATATAATAAACAGGCTTCTCTTCCCCTTCATGTTCCTGGGCCAACAGAGCTCCTACAAATTTATTGGTGGAAGTAAGATACATTATCAACGATTTCCCTGACTCTGGTGCTACCATTGTTTTTGGTGATGCCAGAATCCTCTTGATTTTCTCAAAGGCCTCTTGCTGTTCTTCTCCCCATCTATATACAGACTTTTTTTTCAATAAAGGCATGAGTGAGTGAGTTACCTTTGCCAGTGCTGGGATAAACATCCTCAGATAAGATATTTTTCCCATAAAAGTTTTCAACATTTTGCGAGTTGTGGGTGGAGCCATTTCCAATACTTCCTTAGCCTTTGTTGGGTCTATTTCAATCCCCTGCCGATGTACGACATTCCCCAAGAAATTTCCTTTTGGTATTCCAAAAGCGCATTTCAGGGGATTCATCTTCAAATTATACTCACGACACTGTTGCAGTACTTCTCTCAAATCACCCACGTGATCCTGCATGGCTCTGGATTTTACCACCAAATCATTCACACAGTCCTCCATAGTTTTATGCATCAAATCATGAAATATAGCTGTCATGGCGCGTTGATACGTAGCCCCAGCATTTTTAAGTCCAAATGGCATGACTATATAATGGAAATTCCCCATTGGGGTGCGAAAAATAGTTTTCTCAGCATCTTCCGGTGCCATCTTAATCTGGTTATACCCGCTGAATCCATCCATTAGTGAAAAAAATTCATGTCCTGAGGTTGCATCCACCATGGTGTCAATGTTGGGTAAAGGAAAGTCGTCATTTGGGCAGGCTTTATTGAGATCGCGATAGTTTTCACATACGCGGATTTTCTTGGTCTTCTTTCTCACATGCACAATATTTGCGAGCCATATCGGATGTTGGGTCGGTTTGATAAACCCTGCTTTCAACAACTTTTCCACTTCTGCTTTAATCTGTACCTCCAGATCAGGATGAAATATTTGTTGCTTTTGCTTCTTTGGCTCTGATGCGGAATGCACATGGAGGTGGTGGCTTACAAATTCAACATTGAGTCCCGGCATTTGACTATAATCCCAAGCAAAGACATATCAAAACTCCTTGAGTAATTCTACTAGAGAATTCTTAGTTTTGTCGGGCAGCGTACTGCTTATGAAGGTAGGTCGCGGAGCTGTACCGTCGCCTATGTCCACTTCACACAAACCATGCTCCGGTCGCGGATTCATTTTGAGTGATTTAGGATCAGTGACCAGCTTTCTTTGTACACCTGCGTTATCTGTCCTGGGGTCAGTGCCAACTCTGTAAACTTCTGACCCCTAATCCCGTCATAATTTGTACACTACTCACCCATCGGGCATTTTGACTCGCGACCAACTCACCTCTTTGAGCTTCCGCTTAGTTGAACTTTCATCTTCTGGTTCTTCCCATTTTGGTAATGGTGTAGCAAAAACATCGGGTCCATCCTCATCACTTTATTCTGAGAAATAGACTGCATCTGCAAAATGAGCCTCAGATGCGCAAAAAGGGCTCTTAGATGCCTTCACAGTCATTATTCCCTCTCCCCAATTGGCCTTCATCACCTGATGATAGGATGACGGTACTACACCATATGCATGTAACCACGGTCTTCCCAGTAAGAACTGATACAAGGGTTCCCCTTTGATGACATGAAATTTGGTAGGCCCCCTAATTTTCCCGACTTTAAGATCCAATGTCGCGAATCCCATGGTGGCCTGCTGGTCTCCATTGAAATCAGTAACTGCAATGGTATGATTTACAATCTTGCTTTCAGGAAAATTGATCATCCGCAAAGTGGCCAGCGGGATTAAGTTGACTGACGCTCATCCATCCAAGAAAGCTCGTTTCATCTCTCGACCATTCACAGTAGCTGGTACATATAGGGGTCGATTGTGGAAGAATGACACTTGTCTGTCTACTTCAGAAAATATAATCTTACTGGAGGTTTTCTCATGCTGTGGAATCACGATAGTATGATTAAGAGCAACCACTGTTTCCCTTTTAAGAACTCCTTCACATGTTCCTGTATTGGGAGCTCATTGAAGAACACGTCTATCATAGCATTCTCCTTTGCTTCACGTGCTGGCGGGCATTCATACTTGACGGCATTTGTCGTATCCTCAATACTATCTCTGGCGACCACTACAACCACATTTGCAGGGAAGGGCTTATGAACTACATTCTTTGCCACTTCCAAGTCACCTGATGTTATTTTCCTATGTACCAATCCACAAAATGCCCAACATCCAATCAGGGAATGCCGAATGAACTTGTGATAGGGGCAGTAGTTATTATTCATCCTTTCCTCTCTTGTTGGCACCCTTTGCATTGAAGGCAACGATATGACATGATCTACGTTGCTGCTACCATTGCTACTCGCCTAGCACTGATATTTGGTCGTGTCAGGGGAGCCAAAACTTCTCCCAATCTTTGTGGATTATCAACAGGTGCAGAAAAAGTTTTGAACTCGTGATTAACCAAATGCACTCTATATTATCGGAGCATTCCTTCTATACAAATTTTGATTAATTGAAGCTCAGAAATCAGTTCATGGCACTGTAAAGCAGCCTCGCGAAATCTCCTGACATAAATTGTTGCATCTTCTCTGAAACGTTGCCTTTGCCTCGTAAGTGAAATCATTGAGACTTCTTCGTATGCCTGGAAGAATTTAATGTAGAATTTGAGCACCATATCCGTCCAACTGGAGACTGAAGCCGGAGTGAGACCAACATACCATGTGTATGCAGTTCCAGTTAGAGACTTGGAAAATTCTCTAAGTTTCAAATACTCATCATTTCTGTGGGGTCCCAGAGCATCCGCGAACCTGGATATGTGCTCTCTTGCATTCCATTTTTTGCCATCAAATTGATGGAAGCTTGGTGTTCCATAGTCTTTAGGATAAGGCAAATCCATAATACTGTGATGGTACGGTGGGGAAATTTCCACTTCTTCTATCTCAGATTTCTCGTTCAAGATAGCCCACAGCTGCTCCTTGGTGATATATGACTCTTTCTCCAGTCGCTCTGTTCGCGCTCGCGATGCCTCCCGAAAAAGCTCCTGTGTTGATGTTCTGGCAAGGTATGATTATTCATCCGTGGTGATTCCAGATTTGGTACTGAAACGCGCGAGGCCTCCATGAAGTGAAGTATGGCTTTTTGTGTTTCTTGAATGCTGAGAAGAGTTTGCAGTAGAGGTGATGGCAATTCTGGTGAATTGTGTATTGGCTCCACCATCGGAGGAGTCTCTGCCTGACCAACACCAGCGTTCACGCGACGACGTTGTTTCCATGCTAGTGGGATTGGTTCACCTCATTGTGCATGTGCTGTTGTTTTTTCTTCAACTTGCTCGGTGTGCCGGGTCGGTGGACGACCCCTCCGACGGGTTTGACGAGGCTCAACTTGTGCAGAAGACATCTCTTATCCAGCAGAGTCGCCTTTAATGTGGGGGTCCGAATTAATTGATTGATTTAGAGATAGTTCCCACACAAGATCGTCAGGGAAATAATGGTGCTTGGGCTTTTATTGCTTTTGATTGCTTTACAGAGAAATGAAAGAGAAATGGAAGACAAAATAACAGTTACAAATGATGGCGAAATACTTTCTCTCTCTAACAATTTCTCTCCCTTAGTCTCCGAAAATGTCCTCTCAAAGTGAGCTCTAGCTCTTATATTTATAGAAGTACGTGTCCAGTAGATCCTCGAGGATTGTCTTTGCCATGTCAGCATTTATCCCGCGACATGGATCCTAAAATACCAATCCGCGCCATATATACCCTGCACAGTATCATTTCGCAACCTCACAATTGAAAGAGGTGATGCGCCATTTTCCTTCATTGAATACGAAGGACATGCAGCCACTATCATTGACTGGAAGATGTGGTTCAGCCATATTCTTAGTCAGGACCGTCATAGTGCCACTCTTGCTGAGGCTGGCATCCTCCAATCCATTGATCTTTTTTCAGACTTTTATGTTCATCACGACGTGGACGCGCTGAACATTCTGGTATCGCGATGGAGCACCTTCTCGTATACATTCATTGCTTCCTGGGGCGAGTTCACACCCACCTTAGAAGATGTGGTAGTCTTATTTCGGCCCCCCGTCCTTGATTCATGTCCCATCAAGGAGCCCCTAGTTGATCCAGAGGACAAGAAGATCCTTAACCAACTTTGCGACTGTGGCAAGTATGCTTGCAAGCGCGGCAGTTGGTTTGAAAAGGGCGTACTCCTTCTTGAACAAGCCATATCAAGTCGCCCATTGATATGTTTCTCGAAGTTTCGGTTCCGAAAAATGTCGTTTATGCCATCTGGAATGCATTTTTCGCTCAAACTTGCTTCATCTTCACTACTTTAAGCTTGATTTGAATTTGATGAAGCTTGTTGATGCATTTGCTTGACCACTTTAATTTTCTTAAACCTATCCGACCTTACAAGTCACTCAACATGATTATTGTTGAGAACATGCCAACAATGAACAATATACAAATGTTCTTACAAGTATATATAATATAACTATGGTATAATACCTATTGTACATAGTGGTATTACACAAACTTAATTTGATAGATATGTGGTAATTTCTATTTTTGTCTAAATGGATCGTAAAACTACTATATATATTATGTTATATATTAAACATATCTTATATTAATTTTTTAAAGTAATTACATTGTAATATAATATTAGATATGGAAATTTAAGTATATTACTATTTAAGTTGTAATATATATATGAAATGAATTTTGTTTGACATTAATAGTGCATGTGCAATAATAATTGTGGAAAAGTTTTTGTTCTATAGTGGCAAAAATACAAAAGAGACATCTTTTATATTTCCTCTTTCTTTTGAAAATATTAGAAAATATTGTTTCTTTTGTTTGGGTTGTGTCACAAAAATATATAAAAAAAATTTGAATGTTAAGAAACTCACACACACCCACATGAGTCATATATGCCTCGAACCCCAGACCTCCCTTAATTTGGGAAGGAGTGAAAATATCATTAGACCACAAGGTCATTGGTAAAATATATTTTTCCTATAATTAACCCAATCACAACAAAGAGAGGGTAATTTGACATTATGTTAGAATGGTAATTAATTGACAATTCTTTTCATCTTTTTATTTAATCATCCAAAAGTAATGTTAAGTGCATTCCCTTCCCGCCCAAAACCAAGTAAAGGTAGACATGTCAATGAATCGGATTCGGATCGGATCAGTTAAATCCAAATCCAATTTGTTAAGAAATTGGATTATCGGATTCGGATCCTAATCGGGTTATCTGATTTTATTTTCAATCCATATCCGGTTAATATCGGATTCGGATCATAATCGGATTATTGACAGGTCTATTGATAAGGATGACAAAAACTCCCGATCAGCGATCCGAGATCCGAGATCCGATAATTCAATGGATTTTCACTTAGTTAATTCATATTCGAATTTCTTCATTATAGAATATTTGATTCGAATATCTAATTAAAAAAATACAAAAATACAAAAATCAATAAATACTGAAACACTAAATTATTCACACTTTTAATAATTGTATTTATGATCAATCATTATTAATAAATAATAAAATAATTAACAACTAACATTTATATACATGTACAGTATTAAATATATACACATAAAAATATCAAATATATATTTATATATATATAAATATATTTTATATCGGATCGGGTTATTATCGGATTGGATGACATAAATCCAAATCCAATTTGTTAAGAAATCGGATTATCGGATTCGGATCCTAATCGGGTTATCGGATTTTATTTTCAATCCATATCTGGCTAATCGGATCGGATTAGGATCAAATCCTAATCCATTGACATGTGTAAGTAAATGTCACTTTATTTGGATGATTGATGGCTGTAACTAAACTGGAGTGAATTCATATTTACATTCAGCATTTTTTTCATGATAGTTGTGGTCATAGTCTTCATAATATAATAAAGCAATCATAAGATTAAAAAGAAGTAGTGGATCACATGTATGAAGTTATTTGTGTATAGGAGGAAGCTAAAGAATAAAAGAAATTGTAATAAGCAGTTACGAACTTAGCATATAGTAAAATCCATACTACCTTTAACTATACTCATCTCATTCTTTTCTTACTATAAAATATACGGTAGAAACAAAGAGGATGTTGAATTTTCTTGGGCTTTGTAGGGTATCTACATTTTTTGTAATAAGATTATATTAATTAACAAAATATTGAGTTAGCATAAACCGAAAAAACTGATGTGGATTTCATACACAATAAAAACCGATACTATATAATTCATCTAAATTTTAATAATCACTCTTTAGGATTTTCAAACCTCCTGACAGAAATGATGGTCCACAAATACTACTTGGAGGAGGAAAGGATGTAAAAACATTCACAACGAAGAAAATAAAATATTTACCTAATTCATCCTAAACTAGATTTTGTTTGTGAATGAGATGATATTTCACTATGATGATACTATACTTGTAGATAATTATCAACACTTGTAATTAAAGGTATACAAAACTCTCCCTCTAGATACTTTTGCTCGAGTATTCTTCCACTCCTTCTCACTACAGTAAGGGGGGTTCTGATTTAATTGGATTTAGAGATAGTTTTCACAATAGATGAACACAAAATAATAATGTTGATGATTTTATTACTTTCAATGGTTTACAGGAGTATAGAAAGAGAAACATAAACAGAATAGAAGCAATGCAAATAGCCTGAAAAAACTCTATTTGAATGACGTCCTGGTCCTCTATTTATAGACTATTGCTCACACATAAATTAGTGCCACATCAGATTGGTTATCCGTGAGATTTGATCCGTGAATATACGTATATATATCGCGAAGTCCATCCTGCGAATGCTCCTTTCATATTGCGAGATTCATTCCGTGAATGCTCATGCTGCGAGATACTTTTCCTCGCGGATCATGTTACCTGATGTCATAGTTTCCCGGGGCCATGTCCTTTTATGCATATTTTCATTTACATGTCCCCTGAGCGTCATTTAACATATCTTAGGTACTTTATTTTGAGTTTCTTGATAAATGAGGTCGCAACCTGCCATTTATCTCTTCAAAACGTTTCCCCAGGATAGTAAATGAACACTCCCTGCACGATTAGTTCATAGGGTCGCGGAGCTTGACTCTTGGCTATGACCCCCAGTGTCAAACTTCCAGCGATCACCTCTTTGCAGAACTTTCTTGTGTACCTGATCTCATTACAAGATCTCCTGTTGGTTTTTCTCCAACGTCCCTTTGATAACTCCCTGGATCCGCGGATCCCCTTGATCTCCTCATGAGATCCCCTTTGGCCTTTTTCCAACTTCCTTTTAATGATTCTCTGGAGTCGCGGATTAGTATACCACCGCGGCTCCCCTTTACATTTTCCCCCTTTACACTTTAGTACTTAGCCAAGTACTAAAGAGTAAACCTACCAAAGAAAACTCTTTTCCTTTAGATTCACGGAGTCTCCCTTTCATACGATCCGCGAGACTTGCCTGTATGTTCCAAACTTTCCCTTTTTGGATGTTTTGGACCTTTTTTCCATATCGGCCAATTTTTCTCTTTTCAAAACTATTCTTAGTTTATCAAATTATGACACGGATTGGAATCCGCAACATCTTGTTTTTGCGATAGCCTTGGTGTCAGTTCGCCTTCCGCATGCTTTTAATGCACATCCTAGATTTTTGTGCATTTTCTTATAAATTCCCTCCTTGTACTTTCTTCTCATTTTTACTATCTTCTTCCCACACTCTCCCTTGTTATCTTTCTCCCAAACTCTTCACTTCCATATATTATTCCTGCGTATATATATATATGTATATATATATATATATATATATATATATATATATATATATATATATATATATCATTTCGCCTATATCTGTGATACTTACTTTCATATCTTTGTTCCTTTTTTTGCATATTTTTAGCACATATCCATTTCAACTTATTCTTATCTCTCCACTTATGGCCAAATCCTCTTCTTCTATCCCCAAACTTTTAGTTCCTTCTTCTGGAACTGTTCCTTATGTTCTTTTGCCAACAGAATGGAGAAAAGCCCCATTTTTTGACCATTCTCATGATAAATTTTGAAATTCTATTGAGAACCTTCCACCTGTAGGGGATATTGTTGAAAATCCAATGCTCCTTCATGCTGATGGAGAGACCCCTTTAGCCATTGTACCCCCTTCATCTATTCCTCGCCTTCTCATTGAAATAGGAGACATCCCCTTTTCCTTTATTGAATATGAAGGCCATGTCGCTCCCATATCCGATTAGAAGATGTGGTCCAGCCACATAATGAGTCAAGACAGACACCGCGAGACTCTTAGCAGTGTTGGTCTGCTTGATGCCATTGAACTCTTCTCTGATCTTTCCATTTGTCGCGTTGTTGATGCCTTCACTTCTTTAGTCTCGCAATGGAGTCCAGTTTCTCACACTTTTATAGCAGCTTGGGGAGAATTTACTCCAACCCTAGAGGATGTTTATGTGTTTTTTTGTCTCCTTGTCTTTAATTCACACCCTCGCGATGCCCAACCTTTTAAAGAAGATGATGAAAAGATTCATCTTCACCTTCAAGCTTGTGCTTCTTATGCCGCAAAAAGAGGTAGTCGTTTTAGCAAATGCGTCATTCTTTTAGAGGCTCATATTATTAAAAGTGCGAAATTGAAGTATTCAAGTTGGTGTCATCACTTCTATATGGAGTATGAACCCAAACTCCCCTTACTCCATGGTCAAGATCACAGAACCGTCCCTAGACCATAATTTAACAGTGAATATGTATTGGCAAGGTTTTTAGCTTATTAGCTTGACCGTTATATCTTTCAAGGTCGTCTTGAAGATGGTCCAAACAAGCTCGTCTTTTTTATGGTCTCTATCATGTCGCGAGGTGTATAGATACCATTGGCACCCCTTTTCTTAGGTACCTTATACTCTTAATTAGACACTTTTACCCGCGACTTCTCCAGGTCTATGGGTAGATATGATATCATCACGCACCTCCCATGCTTTTTCCTGATGTTATTTCTATTCGAGAGGTTTCCAAAGTATGCTCCAAAACCCCTTGACATATCCTTGATCGCGAATCCAGAGGCCGCGGATCTCACGCTACCCAAACGCGAACAGTGTGTTGGTCAGGTATATTTTCTACAAAGAAGCTTGATGATTATTTGGACTCTAGTCGCGTTTTCTTGTGGTGGCCTTACTCCAATCCCCTGAAGGGCATTCACTTCCCTTCTTTTTACTCGGATAATGACCTAACCTCCTATGAATACTCATCACATGAGAAGTTGATCTTCTCCGCGGAAAATTATGAATGCTACCCTCCAGTTTTTGACGAATCCTTTTCGAGAGTGACAATTTACAATCCAACACGGGTAGCCCGTCAACTGGATTTTGATCAGGCTATCCCTGTTTTTGTTCCCTCGCCATAAAATAATCTTTACGATGAAACATTAGTAACATTTTGCGAAGATTATGAAAAGACAAAGAAGCTTTTCTCTCTTGTGATTCACATCCTTGCAGGATCGCGCGCAAGCGGGCGATCTGCAACTTATGTAGACTTCTGGCTTGAAGTTGTTACCAACTTCCAGACCTTTATGTTGGAGCCACCTATGCCTAAAAAAAACAATGAATATATATCCTAGCGATCCATCCTTGAAGCTTCACAAACCTCATGGTTCTCGCGAGTTCCACAACAAGTTAGCCTTGCAATCTCTTTCTTTTATTGTGAATCCGCGAGATGAGCCAGAACCTTTAAATCTTGTTCCCAAGAGAAAAAAAGCTTCAAAGGATCAGAGAGAAAAAAATAAAACTTATTCCTCCTGCGCCTAAGCGGAGACGTTCAAAGCGTTTTGAAGTTCCTGTTGGTGTTCCCACTTGTGAGGAACCCATTTCTAAAAGACTGGTAATAATAATTTCTTCCTTTTTGTTATATTATATCATTATTTTATCATTTTGATTATTTCCATCTTTTCCTTCCAGAGATCCGCGAACTCTGCCGCGACATTAGTTCAGAGCACTAAAGTTCCACCTATATCAAGTGATGCCTTAGACAACATCCCCTTGATTCAATAAAGAGAGGCCATTACAAATGACGCTTTGGATTACATTCCCCTATCTCAACGAAGGGGAGCTCAAAGAGCCCAAATATTAGCTTTCGTTTCTCGCATGTCTTCTTCAGATGATGAGGAAGATGAAGTACCCCTAACTCGTAAAAGGTAGTCAGATATTTCTGTCCATAATTCCCCTTTTCACGCCATTCCTGAAGCTGAAGTCACCAAATCCTTTATTTCTCAAGATGATAACATTGCTCAAGACATGACTTTTCATCGTGATCCTTCACCTGAGAAAACTTCATCTCCGCGAAGAGGAAAACTGGTACATGTTGCTGCTCTATCACAAAGGCCTTTACTTGACACAGTTTCTCGAGTGATAGAAGACATACAAGCCACAGATCCTTTGCTTTTAGGTATAGACTTACAAATTTATACTTCACCGTCGTCTCTTTTTTTTTTTACTAATTTCTTTTCTTAACTCTTCAGGTCGCGACATTGTTGCAAGCACTACTCTACCACCCCAATCCGTGAACCAGGTGACCTTCGCGGATAATGATCCCTCTATTGATGCCTCAAATAGAGAAGTTATAGATATCCTTTCTGACTTTCCTGATCAGGGAATAGAGGAGTCACAAAATCCTCCTAGACCCGTAAGAAGAGTTATTGTAGACTATTTATATGAAGAGGATAATCTCCCCCTTTCATGCGAAGGCCAGTCAAACATCATTATAACAGCGGCAGATGAAGTGAATTATCGTGATGAACAAACAAAGAATATTCATTCCACGGAGGATGCTACTTCTCATGAGGGTCATAAAGGTATTCAATACTTACTAGGATCTTTTCATTATCTGTCTTAAAAAATTTAACTGTTTTTAACCATCATACTTTCATAGGGGACACTTCATTCGCAGGATTCATTATCATAGAAGACAATCCCAATCCTATCACCTCATACCCTTCTGCGAAGGATCCTTCCATGACAAATCCTCTGGTTTCTAACCTTCCTCAATAAGAAGATAATACAGAAGAGGAGAAAAACATTGAGAATTTTTATATTCGTCATATGCAACCTCTTAGGGGTGACATCGCAACAGAGATTGCAACCACTCTAGAAGATGGCCCACGGATCCAAAGATCCCTTTTCGGAGGCGTAGTTGCTGATATTGAGACTGTCGTTGAAAATCCCTCTACTGAAGCCAATCCCATCAATGATGAAAATCCAAAATACAGATAGCATCTCACATTCTCACGCGGATACTGAGCCAACCTATCTCGCGGAGCCTGTTCATGATGCAGGTTCATCTCATGTCACGGGCGCCGTTCAAGGTCCCCTCTTCCCAGAGTCTGTACTTCGTGATCCTGAATCCTTACTTAACGAGGCAGTCTTTGATGATTTTCCCTCTCTGCGGAACACCTTACAAAATCTTTCATTTCCTTCCTCTGAGTCTTTTTTTCTCCCTATTTACCCTCAACAATCATATTTTGAAAATCCCCAACCAATCCAAACACATCAACTCCAACCAACCCCTTCACACCATTCCCTCCAAGAACATATCCCTCAGAGTTTAACTCATCATCACTCAGTTGTCGGGCCATCAGTGATATTAGTGACATCCAATCCTTCCAGCTATGGTTTCGTGTATTGGCATGATTACTTGTGTTATCCGCATGATATGGCCATTTTGGATCACGTGCATAGCCACCATCCAGAGACCTTTGCACGTATGGAGCTCTATGATCCTCTCCTTTAGTCGACTTTCTTACACATTATTGCAGATACTTTTTTATCTCTCATGTCGTGTTCTATCCGAGAACTTTCTCCAGAATCCCTATCAAATTGGTGTTCCCGGATTAAGGATTGGAAAAATCTAAAGATGGATGTAACTTGGTGGGAGGCTCGTTTAGAGCAAGTGCGGCGCCTTCATGCCAAACTTTATGCTGAGGCCAAAGCTTGTGCAGAGTATGAAGCAAGTATTGTAGAGGTTAAGGAGGCCAAGACGAAGATCGAGGAGGCCAAAATACAATTGGCAAATGCAGAAGAGGTTAGCCACAAGTTAAGAGAATCCGCAGATCACTCTACCAGTTCTCGTAAACTTCAAGAAGAACATGAGAATGTTCATGTTTCTTCCCCTGTTGGTAGAGGCCTTTACTGACTGTTATTTAGATAGATGGAACTTTTAACTTCATTGTATCCTCACATATTTGTATTTAATACAGAAACCACACCTTTTATTTACCATATGCACTTGAAATACTTTATTTACTATATGCACATATTATTACCACACATTTTTTTTTAGGATTGGTAAAGCTGAATCCACTTCATATTAAGTGGCCCTGCTTTTTCGTGAGTGATTTCGTGCTCCATTTTGTAATACTCACTGCTACTTTCTTTTGTAATTACATAAGGGCCCTCCCAATTAGCTTCAAAAAATTTCACTATTTGTCATCTCATGATGGCTGACACTGTTTTTAGCACTCTATCCCCTTCTTTAAACCATCGATACCGTACCTTTTTATTGTAACTTCTAGCTTGTTGTTTGTTGTACTTTCTTTTATTCATGAAGGCTTCAGCCCTTGTTTCTTCTAGTGCTTCAATTTCCAGTAATCTTTCTTCCAAACTACTTTTTAATACCAATACCTTGGTTGCGACCTCCAATTCTGCTGGTAATACAGCTTCTGCTCCGTAAACAAACGCATACGGATTCACGTTTGTCGCACTTCGGTATGCAGTTCGATGTGCCCATAATGCTATAGGAAGTTCTTCTACCCATTTCTTTTGATTATCATGCACTAACCTAGATAGGATTCGAATTAATGCTTTATTAGAGGTTTCAGCTTGTCCATTTCCTTTTGGATAGTAAGGTGTGGATTTGTGATGAATTACTGAGTATCTCCCCAGCAAATCCGCGACTTTACTATTAACAAAAGAAGTCCCATTATCTGATAATATAACTTTCAGTATCCCAAATCGGCAGATGATGTTTTCTTTTATGAACCGGACTACATTGTCTGCCATTGTCCGTCGTAATGGGATTGCTTCCACCCACTTTGTGAATAATTATGTTGCCACTAAAACCCACAAATGTCCCTGAGCTTGCGGCGTGATTGGCCCAATTATGTTCAATGCCCAAGTGTGAAAAGGCCAGGGGGTAGCCAAATTGTGCAATTCAGCTCCTGGAGCGTGAATAAGATCCCCGTGTACTTGGCACACATGACACTTCCTAATGAAATCACTAGAGTCTCTCTCCATTGTTGGCCAATAATATCCAGATGAAAGTAGCTGTTGAAACACTTTTCTATGGCCTTGATGACCAAACTCGTGAGTCCGTCTCAACACTTCCCCTCATTCTTCCTCGTTTATGCATCTCAGTAGTTTACCTTTAAAACTTTTGCGGAATAATCTTCCTTCCTGTAAGACAAATCGCGAGGCCAATTTTCTGAACCGCGGATGATTTTTTTCAGGTAGAACCCCTTCTTTCAGATAGTGCACATATTTGTCTTGCCAGTCTATCATGTCTACAAATTTTTCTTCGCTCGCTAAATGATAAGCATTATAGTTCTGGCAATTATTTTGCAATTTGACTGCATCATCCTTCATGCTTGGCCAAAAAAAACCTTCCCGCTACAAAATTCGATAGTGACTAACATTCGTTTGCCTACATATTTTCTTGTGAGTTTTCTGTAGTAGTCCTCATATCTCACTCATTGCCATATATTTAGCTAGGATTCCTTCAGCTACTCTGTGATACAATACCCCTTTTATGATTTGATATCCTTGTCTCAAGGTATTATTATCATTTCTTAGTAGGGCTTGCACTATCTGTTATCTCCAATCGTTTTCTACATACACTTGTGGTCCTTCCCGCGACTAACCAGAAAGTTGGCCCTTCGCACTATTTAGACAATAGACTCCCTTCCTTGAAACTGTAGCCGCGAGCCCAATGTTGCCAATGCATTAGATCGTCAATTACCTTCTCGCAGCTCATGCTGAAAACTCACAGCCTAAAAGTTTTCTATCATCTAACAAATGAAAGTTCTGTAAGGCACCAGATAGGGCTCTTTGACAACATACTCGCCCTTAACTTGTTTAATGACAAGCTTGGAATCCCCTTTTACATGAAGGATTCTCACTTTTAACTGTTGAGCCATCATCAATCCTAGTGCCAACCCTTCATACTTAGCTATATTATTAGTGCAAGGAAAATCAAGCTTATAGGTCATGACCAACTCTTCTTTCGTCTCCTCATTCCTTCACAAGAAACCAACCCCTCCTTCTTTTTCTGTGGATGAACCATTAAATTCAAGAGTAAACTATGTGCTTTATGTCATACTTGTTACTCCTACCTCCTCCACCATAAGCTCAGCTCCTTCAGGAAATAAAGCCAACAAATCTGATAAGGCATGACATTTTACTGCCTTTGGTCTAGAACATGTGATTTCATATTCAGATAATACTAACAACAACCGGACAATTCTCCCACTGAGTATGGGCTTTGTGAGCAGATACTGGATAGGGTCACTCTTGGTTAATAACTCCAATGGATGTGCCAGTAGATAATGCCTGAATTTCTGAGCTGCGAATACCAAAGCCAGACAGTGTTTCTCCAAAGATGTGTATCGCGACTCTGGTCCCCTGAGTACGCGACTGATATAGTAAATAGGTTTCTCCTCCCCTTCATGTTCTTGGGCCAATAACGCCCCTATGGATTTATGGGTGGAAGTAAGATACATTATCAACGATTTCCCTGCTTCTGGCGCCACCATTGTTTTTGGTGATGCTAAAATCTGCTTAACTTTCTCAAAGGCTTTTGTTGTTCTTTTCCCCAGCTATATGCAGACTTTTCTTTCAACAAAGGCATGAGTGGGTGAGTTACTTCTGCTAATGTTGGGATAAACCTCCTAAGATAAAAGATTTTCCCCATAAAAGACTTCAACAATTTGCGAGTTATGGGCGGAGCCATTTCCAATACTGCCCTTGCTTTTGTCGGGTCCATATCAATCCCCTATCGATGTACGACATATCCCAAAAAATTTACTTATGGTACTCCAAAAGTGCACTTTAGAGGATTCATTTTCAGATTGTACTCGCGACATCGTTGTTGTACTTTTCACAAGTCGCTCACATGATCCCGTACAACTCTGGACTTAACCACCAAATCATCCACATAGTTTTCCATAATTTTATGCATTAGGTCATGAAATATAGCTGTCATAGCGTGTTGATAGATAACCCCAACATTTTTAAGTCTGAATGGCATAACCGTATAATGGAAATTCCCCATTGGGGTACGAAAAACTATTTTCTCAGCATCTTCTGGTGCCATCTTGATTTGATTATACCCACTAAACCCATCCATTAATGAAAATATTTCATGCCCTACAGTTGCATCCACCATAGTGTCAATGTTGGGCAAATGAAAATCACCATTTGGGTAGGCTTTATTAAGGTCACGATAGTCCACACACATGTGAATTTTCCCATTCTTTTTCTCCACAGGAACAATATTCGTAAGCCATGTTGGATGTTGAGTTGTTTTGATAAATCCTGTTTTCAGTAATTTTTCTACCTCTGCCTTAATTTGTATTTCCAAGTCTGTATGAAATACTCGTCGTTTTTGTTTCTTTGGCTCTGAAGTGGAATGCACATTGAGGTGCTGACTTACTAAATCAATATTGAGTCCTGGCATTTGACCATAGTCCCAAGCGAAGACATCATGAAACTCTTTAAGTAATTCTACCAAAGATTTCCTAGTTTCATTTGGCAAAGTACTGCTTATGAAGATAGGTCGCGGCATTGTGTCATCACCTATATCCACTTCACACAAGCCATGCTCTGGTCACGGATTCGTCTTGAATGTCTCAGGATTAGTGTCAAGCTTTGTTTGCACTTCTGCCTTGAATATCCCGGGGTCAGTGCCAACTGAACAAGCTTCTGACCCCCAACCGCATCACAACTTGTATACCACACACCCGTCTGGCATTTTAACTAGTGACCAACTCACTTCTTTGGGCTTTCGTTTAGTTGAACTTTCACCTTTCAATTCCTCCAATTTCGGCAATGGTGTGGCATAGACATCGGGTCCATCCTCCTCACCATACTCTGATAAATAAATTGCATCTGCAAGATGGGCTTCAGACGCGCAAAAAGGAGTTTTAGATGCTTTTAGCATCATTATTCCTTCTCCCCAATTATCCTTTATTACTTGATGATAGGATGATAGTACCACGCCATAAGCATGTAGCCATGGTCTTCCTAGTAACAATTGATATGAGGGTTCTACTTTAATGACATGGAACTTAGTGGGACCCCGAATTTTTCCAACCATAAGATCCAATGTCGCGAAACCCATGGTGGCCTGCTCATCTCCATTGAAATCAGTAACCACAATGGTATGATTTACAATCTTGCTTTCGGGAAAATTGATCATCCGTAAAGTAGCAAGGGGGATCAAATTCACCGATGCTCCTCCATCTAAAAAGGCTCGTTTCATCTCACGACCATTCACAATAGCAGGCACATACAGAGGACGATTATGAGGGAATGACACTTGTTTGTCTGTCTCAGAAAATGTGATCTTGTTTGTGGGCTCTTCTTGTTGTTGGATAATAATGGTATATTTAAAAACTATAATTGTTTGCTCTTTTAGAAATTCTTTCACGTGCTCCTGTATTGTGAGTTTGTTAAAGAAAACCTCTAACTTAGCTATCTCTTTTGCTTCATGAGCTGGTGGGCATTCATATTTACTAACATCTATCATTTCGGCAGTATCATCTCTAGCAGCTATTACTGATACATGTGCAGGGAAAGGCTCCTGAACGATATTATTTAAAACATCCAACGCACCTGATTTTATCTTTCTATGCACTAATCCGCGAAATGCCCAACATCTAGTCAAGGAGTGTCGAGTATACCTGTGATAAGGGCAGTAATTGTTTTTCATCTTTTTCTCCCTTGTTGGCACCCTTTGTACTGAAGGTAGCGATTTGACATCGTCAACAATCCACTAATTTAGCAAGGCCACAACTTCTTTTTCACCAAAAGGTAGAGGAGGTGGTTCGGATCTTCTCGCATGCTCTTCCCTTGGCCTTTCATTTTGTGTGGCTGCCACCATTGGAACTCGCCTAGCAGTGATATTTGGCCATGTTAGAGGAGCTAAAACTTCTCCCAATCTTCATGCATTATCAACAAGTGTAGAAAACGTTTTAAACTCGTGGTTGACCAAATGTACCCTGTATTCTCGCAACATCCCTTCTATGAAAATTTTGATTAATTGAAGCTCAGAAATCGACTCATAGCACTGTAAAGCAGCTTCGCGAAATCTTCTGACATAAGTTGCCACTTCCTCTCCCAAACGTTGCCTTTGTCTTGTAAGTGTAATCACCAAAACCTCTTTATCTGCCTGAAAGAACTTAGTGTAGAATCTGATCACCATATCGGTCCAACTGGATACTGAATCCGGAGCGAGACTGGTGTACCACGTATATGCCGTACCTGTCAAAGATTTAGATAATTCTCTAAGTTTCAAGTGCTCATCATTTCTATGTGGTCCTAAGGCATCCACAAATCGAGATATGTGTTCCCTCGCATTGCCTTTTCTGCCATCAAACTACTGGAAACTTGGTACCCCATAGTCTTCAGGATAAGGCAAGGCCATAATACTGGGATGGTACGATGGGGCGATTTCCACTTCTTCTATCTCAGATTTTGCATTTAAGATAACCCAAAACTGCTCCTTGGTGATATAGGCCTCTTTCTCCAGTGAATCTGTTCGCACTCGCGGTGCCTCCCGAGAAAGCTCTTGTGCTGACATCTCTGGCAAGCTTTGATTCTTAACTTGTGGTGACTCCAGGTTTGGTACTGAAACGCGCGTGGCCTCCATGAAGTGAAGGATGGCCTTTTGCGTTTCCTGAATTCTAAGAAGAGTTTGAAGCAAAACTGGTGGCAATTCTGATGAATTATGTGTTGGCTCCACCATCGGAGGAGTCTCTGCCCAAGCCACACCAGTGTTTGCATGACAGCGCTATTTCCGTACTGGTGGAACTGGTTCAGCCTCCTGAGTCTGTGCTTCTTCTCCTTCTTCATCTTGCACAGTGTGCTGGGTTGGTGGAAGACCTCTGCGGCGAGCTTGACGAAACTCAACTTGTGCAGAAGACATCTCTTCCCCAGCAGAGTCGCTTTTAATGTAAGGGCGGTTATGATTTAATTGGATTTAGAGATAGTTTTCACACAAGATGAACACAAAATAATAATGCTGATGATTTTATTGCTTTCAATGGTTTACAGGAGTATAGAAAGAGAAACATAAACAAAATAGAAGAAATGCAAATAGCCTAAAAAAACTCTATCTCTCTCTAGAAATTTCTCTCTCTAAGTCTCAAATCCTCCTCTGAATGACGTCCTGGTCCTCTATTTGTAGACTTTTGCTCACACATAAATTAGTGCCACATCAGATTGGTTATCCGTGAGACTTGATCCGCGAATATATGTATAAAGAAATCCATCCTACGAATGCTCCTTTCATGTTGCGAGATTCATTCCTCGAATGCTCATGCTACGAGATACTTTTCCTCGCAGATCCTGTTACCTGATGTCATAGTTTCCTGGGGCCATGTCCTTTTATGCATATTTCCATTTACATGTCCCCTGAGCGTCATTTAACATGGTACTTTATTTTGAGTTTCTTGATAAATGAGGTCGCAACCCACCATTTATCTCCTCAAAACTTTTCCCCAGGATAGTAAATGAACACTCCCTGCACTATTCTTGACTCTTGGCTATGACCCCCAGTGTCAAACTTCCATCGATCATCTCTTTGTAGAACTTTCTTGTGTACCTGATCTCATTACAAGATCTCCTGTTTGTTTTTCTCCAATGTCCCTTTGATAACTCCGTGGATCCGCGGATCCCCCTTGATCTCCTCATGAGATCCCCTGTTGGCCTTTTTCCAACTTCCTTTTAATGATTCCCTGGAGTCGTGGATTAGTATACCACCGCGGCTCCCCTTTATAGCTACCTTCAACTTTTTCGCGCCAGATTTCTTTTTGCCATTAGTGTTCACTCTACCGAATCCGTAAACTCTCTTTACCCTTTAAAACACATCCTCATGAGTAGTGACGGATCTAGAAATTCATGTGAGGGGCAGAATTGTAATATTAAAATTTCAGAGGGGCTTTAGGGTTTTATTTTAAAAAAATTAGGTGGGTAGAATCATAAATATTTGAAAATCTTAAGGATAGATAAAGTAAAATAAAATAAAATCTGGGGTCACTGGTCCTATGCTTGCCTGCTCAGGAGGCTGCTTCTCTCCTTCTCATAAAGTAGTTAGATTATCATATTATAGTTGTATTTATGTGTAATAGTGTGTATATTCATTTGAGTTTTAGTGTTCTACATTGAACTGAGTCATATTTTGTGAGATGAAATAGAAATTATTTGAATTCTGGACTAAAGATTGTCCGTTGGAATCTTAATACACATCAATTTCTATGAAATTTACGAGATTAGTGAGAAAAGTACTTCTGCGCACATTGTTGTAGCAGTCCCAATCCTCAATCCATTTTAATAAACAACTGAAGGAATAATATAAACAATCACCAACACAAGCTTGACTATTCCCAGAAAAATTATTTAGGTTACAAATTTATATCTGCAGAGAACCATACACCTAAGTAGTCCCCTAGAAGCTCCTGAATTAGCGCAGGGCCAAATCAGCAGTAAGATAACTGTATTAACCCGCCCCCGGTGACTTTCTCAAGCTCCGCAAGAGACGAGAGAACGTCCCGTCCAATTTATAATGAAGCGTAGGTCTCCCTTACTCCTTATTCTCTCTTAAAGCATTCTAAAGCTCGGCGAGATCGAAAGGGTTGGTTAAGAACTATTGACTGTAAACCATAGCAGTTACAGTCACTCAATGGAGATGTTCCCCTTTGGAATGAAGATAGATGAGCAGGGACCTGAGCCTAAAACTGATAAAATTCAGGGAAAACGGAAAACATGAACCGGTCATTCCAGACATGACCGCGACTTAAGATTCAACGTTGAGAAGACTAAAGGAACGGGGAATGACTACCTAGCACAGGCTAATACTAGCCGACCAGAAGAAGCAAGGCTTCTGTCATGTATAAAGATTTTGCAAAAATGCTTCACTAATAGCCTTGCTTCTGATACCATCTCCAAGAGACACTCCACCATGCCTTCCTCACTAAAGGGCATCAAGTTTTCGCCGTTCCCAGCAATGGCCTTCCCTCTCTTTCGAACATTATTGAACTTCTCCGATTTTGTTACTTATTTCGAAAGCTGACCAAAGAATTTTTTGTCACTATGTTGTGCTTTTTCTTCTTATATAATCACAAAAATTTATTCAAATATCCATGTAAAATTTCACTAATAAGATATTGATCTGGGTTGTTAAGATCATGTGTTAAATCCCATAATGCAAAGTGTAATGAATAAGAATCATAACGCTACGTATAATTGAACCAAATTTTAGGAGATATCGATTTATTTTACCATGTGATACATATCCATGAAGAATTCTTTTTTCCTCCCTCCTAAGAAACATAGTAAACTATTGCTTTTTTTTTTTCTTTTTGTCTTTGTGTTCGTTTAAGCTGCAAAACACAACCCTATATATAAATTAATCTATCTCTTTTTCTCTGCCTTATCTATATTTTCATTCATAATGAACCAATCATTAAAGAAAAGAAAGAGTGCTGTCATTTTTTGAACTTTGGTTACTATTCGTCTTTATTTAATTATCCAAACCTGATGTTTCCAAAAATAACCAGAGAGACATTATTTATGATCAGTAAAATAATTGTATATTCGGCTATATAATCGCCTATAATTTAAACTCAACTTAAAATAAATGTTTTTTTTTTTATTTTTCATTTTGTATGATTTCACATACTAACTTCTTATAGTAACTGTTAAGTAAACTGATGTGGACTTATGTTTTTGTTCAACATATTTTTTATGATACTTGGTTATGATGTTATTGCACATTGAAAAAATAATATTAGTATGAAACTTCAAAATATAATAAAGTAACCAATAAAATTAAACAGAACTAAAGTGAGTCCATGTTTATTAGTGATGTATTGAGCTTTTCCATGTTTATTAGTGATGTATTGAGCTTTTCCATATTTATTAGTGAGGTATGGGAGGAAACTGAAGCTAAACGTAAATGAAAAGAACATGTTGAGATCGAATTAAACGTCAATGAATCTATTTCTAATGGAGGATATAGTAAAACCTCAGTAGGAGGAGCTTCAAATTCTAAACATCCAGATTCTAAACATCTTTTTTATAATTACAATTATACTCTCATACAATTTGAATTTAATGCAGTTGGAATTTTTAAATGATAGGATCTCACAATGTTTTATGGTCATCAGTAATATTACATTTTTTATTATTATTATATATTTTAATAAAATATATATTACTTTTTTATTATATATTTTATAGAAAGTATGTTTATAATAATCATTAAATAATGTCATTACTTAACTATTTGCTTTCAAAGAGTTGAAAGAAAACATTCCCTTACCTCTCCCTCATTAGTTGGACATATTAAAAAGTATTTAGTTTCTCAAAGAGTGATTATTATAAAGTACATTTCAAAACTTTTCAATTACATATCCACAAGTTTATTTTAGCAGTAATTTTATGAGATTATTGTCAATTATAGTAAACACAAATTTAAATTACATGTTGATGGGATTTGATTAAACAAAAGTTAAAAAGAAATTTTGTGATAAAACTGGTTGAATTTAAGAAGTTATGGTCCTGACAGTTCCTGAAGAATTAGAGAGGGAGGGGTTTTTACCTGTATGCATTTTATGACTAAGTTGCAATTACCATACCCTTAGCTCCTTAAAATTAGCAAATACATCTACATTAATAGTCATTTAATGGGATTGTTTACTTAATTGGTTTATATCATATCAATGGTTAACTTTTAAGTTCGACTACTATTCATCTTTTATTAGAGCTAATGTTTCGAAAAAAATTACAAAACCATTTTTTATGATCAATAGAATGATATTGTCTTGGACTATATGGTAACCCAAAAATTTAACTTCAATGTAAAATAAGTGCATTATTTCTGTCCAAAACAACTAAAGGTAATTCTCAAAAAAATAAAAAAACATAAAAAATAAAAAAAAATCCAAAAAACCAACCAACCCATTCAACATATTTTCATGATAGTCCTGGTCATGGTTTTTTTGCAAGCAACCCATAAGTGTGAATATAAGTATACTAAGGCCATGTTTGGTAGGTGGTCTTTCTGGTCTGGTCTGATCTGGTCTGGTCCGGTCCGGTCTGGTTTGGTCTAATCTGATATGGAAAAGTCTGTTTGGTAAGCGGTCTGGTCTTACTATTTATTTATTATTTATTATAATATTTATTTATGTATTATTTATTATTTCTTCACTTTATAATATATTTTATTATTTTATTATTTATATTATTAAATTATTATATATTAATTTAGAAATATATTCTATTTATTTATTATTATTTCATTATTTAATTCATTTTATTTATAAATTATTTATTCATTTTTAATTATTTAAAAATATATTTTATTAATTTAATATTAATTTATTATTATTATACTCATTTTTTATTATTATTATGAAGTATTTATTCATTATTATATTTACTTATTATTTATTATTATATTTATTTATTATTATATCTATTTATTATTTTTTATTATATTTATTTATTATTATTATTTATTTCATTTTGTTTATTATTTAATATTTTTATTATATTTTTAAATATGTTTTATGTAATTTATTATTATTATTTATTATTTAGTCCATTTTTTATTATTATTATATTTATTTATTATTATTGTATTCATTTTTTATTATTATTATGTTTTATTTAATTTATTATTTATATTATTAATTATTCAATTTTAATTATTTATAAATATATTTTATTGTTTATTATTATTATATTCTTTTTTATTATTATTAGGTATTATTTATTTCATTTTTTTTATTATTTATTATTTATATTTTATTTTTAAAATATGTTTTATTTTATTTTATTTTATTATTATTAATTTATTATTATTATTATTAATTTTTTATTATTATTTATTCCTTTTTAATTATTTATAAATATATTTTATTAATAAGACCAGACCAGACCACCAGGAACCACCTTTTTTTTTTGTCTGAAATGAGGCCATTTTGGTCTGATTTGGTCTTACTTGGTCTAACCAAAAATTTGGGACCAATGCTACCAAACACGGTCTGGTCCCATAAAACTTAAGACCAGACCAGACCACCTGGGACCAGACCAGCAACCAAACAGGGCCTAAGGCCCCATTTGGATACCAGTCTGGTCTAGTCTGATCCGGTCTGGTCTAGTCTGGTTCGGTTCGGTCCGATCTGATCTGGTCTTATTGATGTTCTAAAAGTCTATTTGGTAAGCGGTCTGATCTGATGGTCTTGGTCTGAGAAAACTGGAACAAAATCATGTTTGACAAACTGTCTTGTTCCAAACATTTTTTATTCATTTATTTATTATTTATATTATTATTCATTCATTTATTTTTATTTTATTTACAAATATATTTTATTTTATTTACTATTTATATTTATTATTTATTTATTCATTCATTTATTATTATTATTTTTATGTATTATTTAATTCATATTTTATTACTCATTATTTGGTTAATTTTTTATTCATTTATTTTTATTAATTTATAAATATTTATATTTAATTTACTATTTATATTATTATTTATTCATAAATATTTTTATTTAATTTATTAAATATATTTATAATAATTTATTTATTATTATTATGTATTATTTAATTCATTTTGCTTATTATTCATTATTTTGTTTAGTTTTTTATTTTTTTATTAATTTATAAATATATTTTAGTTTATTTATTATTTTTATATTTTATTTATAAATATATTTTATTTTATTTTATTTACTATTTAAATTTATTATTTTTATTTGTATTAATTTATTATTTTAATTATTATTCATTATTTTGTTTATTTTTATTAATTTATTAATATATTTTTATTAATTTATTATTTTTATTTTTATTTTTTTATTCATTTATTTATATTATTAGTTATTATTATTATTATTTTATTCATAAATATATTTTATTTTATTATTATTATTATTTTTTATTAATTTATAAATATATTTTATTTAATTTATTATTTATATTATTATTTATTTATTTATTTTTATTTTATTGATAAATATATTTTATTTTATTTATTTTATTAATTTATAAATATATTTTATTAATTTACTATTTATATTATTACTACTATATTCATTTATTTATTGTTTATTATTATTATTATATATTATTTAATTCATTTGTGTGGAGATAAGGTTCGGGGGAGAGTGGAGGCGATACGGATTTCGGTTGATTTTGGTTTAACGATTTTTGAGAAATAATTTGCTTTAGTTGAATTATTTGAGGAGTTTGGTTAACTTATTTGTAACCAAACCAAATAGAATCACAAAAAATTTTGGTCCTAAAAAATGTTATTTTGGTTTAATTTGGTCTAACTTGATTTTGTTATATTTTTTAAAAATAATACAAAATAAATATGATCTGGTCTAAAAAAATTATAACGAGACCAAAAAAATGAGACCATAACAAATAAACAAAGACCGCGTAAGCATCACATTACATGTATGAAGTGACTTCCGTTTTCAATTATTTCCAAGTCATGTATGGGAGGAAACACAAGACTAAACAAAAAGGCAAGAAACAGATGTATATGCAAATCATTTCTCAATTCAACCATCACATTTTTTTCTTGTAGGAACACTAAGCCCCGTTTGGTAATCGATCTGGTTCAGTTATCTCTGATCCGATCTGGTCTAGTTTGGTCTGATTTGTGTGATGTTCTGAAATTCTATTTGATAAACGGTCTGGTCTGATGATCTTGGTCTAAGGAAACTGGAACTAGACCATGTTTGACAAACTGTCTGGTTCCAAACTTCTTTGAACCAGACCCTGTTTGGCAAACTAGTATGGTCTTAAATTTCTAGTAAAGTGTGAAAAATATTGAATATAATTTATATGATGTAATAACCTTAAAACCCACACATTTAATTTGTAAACATTTGTTAAAGTCTTTTTGATTGATTTTTATTATATATTTCTTATATAATAATGTTATATTGGTTTTGTAAAAATTTCTTAGAATATGATTATTCCACTCCAATTATCAAATATAATAACAAATAAGTTTATACAAACCACATTTTTTATTATACAAAAATTACGATAACACAAATTTTACAAGTCACACAGTAATATTACATAACAACTTCAAATGTCGATAACATGTAAATAATGCACTCTCATATTTTGGTTTTTAAAAAAATTTATTATTTATCATTTAGTATTTAGTATTTATTTATTATTTATTATTATTTTTATATGTTATTTCATTCATTTCGTTTATAATTTATTATTTATTAATTCATTTTTATTTGTTTATAAATATATTTTATTAATTTATTATTTATTATTGAATTTATTTATTATTATTTTTATGTATTATTTAATTAATTTAATACATTAACTATTATTACGTCTTATTTAATTAATTTTTTTTATAATTCATTTTTTTCTAAATATAATTCATTTAATTTATTATTTTTATTATTATTTATTCATTTATTTATTATTTATTATTATATTTAATTCATTTCTTTTTTTTGAATGGTATTATTTTATTATTCATTTCTTTATAAATATAATTCATTTAATTCATTATTTATATTATTATTTAATCATTTATTATTATTATTTTTGAATTATTTAATTCATTTTGCTCATTATTTATTTATTTTTATTATTTTTTTATGTATTATTTAATTTATTTTGTTTATTATTAATTATTTTTATTTTAAGTATAAATATGCTTTATTTAGTTTATTATTTATATTATTAATTTATCATTTATTATTATTTATTTATTCGATTAATTAATTTATAAATATATTTAATTAATTTATTATTTATATTATATATATTTATTATAAATATATTTTATTATTCATTATTTTATTTATTTTTATTCATTTATTTATATTAATTTTTAAATATATTTTATTTAATTTATCATTTATATTATTATTTTATTCATAAATATATTTATTTATTTATATTTAGGGATTTATTTTTATTAATTTATAAATATGTTTTATTAATTTATTATATATTCATTATTATTTTTATTTTTATGTATTATTTAATTCATTTTATTTATTATTTTATTTTTGTGTTTTGGTTATATATTGGTTAGATGTGGTTCAATTATTGGAGGACATTTTGGTTAGATTTTGGATAGATTTTGTAACCAGATCAAATAGAACCACCAAAAATTGTAGTCTTAAAAACGGTCATTTTGGTTCAATTTTGTCCAACTTGGTGTGTTTATATTTTTTGAGACCAATGCAAAACGAACATGGTCTGGTCTCAAAAAACCATAACCAGACCAAAAAAATGAGACCATAACCGGTAAACAAACATGGCCTAATATGTGATCATCACTATTACATGCAATATTAAAGAATGGATATATTTTAAATATTATTATTCGAAGTTTTTAATTGTAAATGCTTTTATACATCACTAATCTTATTGTATATTACTATTGATAATTTTTCCATCAATCATATTAATTTTTTTCAGTTTTTTCAGGGAAAGTAATTATGTTGATGTTTCAAAATTTTATATTATTATTGATAATTTTTCCATCAATCATATTATTTTATCAAAATTTTATTAAATAAAAATTATAGATAAAATATTGATTAAAAAAATAAAAAATATGTATCATAATTGATCGAGTTTAAGAGTAAATCGGCCTCTTAATAGCTTTTTAATCCTCACATAAATAGTTTAATGCTTGAAATGTAGTTATTAGTATATTCAAATTTTAGTTTTTAATTTTATCCGAGCAGTTTGACTTATAAATAAGAAAAAGTCCTAAGATATAAATATATACACAAAAAATAATACTAATAATAATGAATAAATTTTTTGATGTGGTAATAAAAATTAATATTTTTTGGGTATTTTTATGAATCGCCTATAGACAGCAAGAAATTTACCAATACAAAAGTTATAAATAAACAATGAGAAAAAATGGAGGATATTAGTTTAATTAATTGATTTATTTTGGTTCAATTTTTTATTGAACTAAAAATTAAGGGTATTTAAGTAATTTCACACCCACTATATCTAGATCGGAAAAGTACTACGGTGATGCTCAAGGGGGTAAATTGCAACAACTTGATACTTGAAGGACTTATTTGCTTAAAAAAATTGTTCAGGAGATATATTGTAATAACGGGATTGTGGGCACATTTTCCTAGGGTTTATTTAAAAAAAAACCCTATGCTATTCAATTTAATCAATTAATTCATATTGTGTCCACTTTGTTCCCTATACTATCTAATTTCATCACTATGCCCCATTCTCCTCACATTTTGAATCAAAATGTCAAAACTACCCTCCCTTAATAGTACAAGGGGGTTTAGTGAAATCAACCCTTAAATGAAATTATTTTTAAAAAATAAATTATATTTTTCGTAAAAACTACAAATTTCAAAAAATATATATATTTCGGAAAATATTATTTTTTTACCAAAAATATATATTAAGTTCCAAAATATGAATTTTTTCCAAAAAATAATTTTTTTGCGAAAAAATATATATTATGTTCCAAAATATGAATTTTTTCCAAAAAATAATTTTTTTGCGAAAAATATATATTATGTTCCAAAATATGATTTTTTTCCGAAAATTAATTTTTTTCGAAAAATATATATTATGTTCCAAAGTATGATTTTTATTTTCGAAAAATATATATTGTATTCCAAAATATGATTTTTTTTGCGAAAAAATATTTATTATGTTTTAAAAGTATGAATGTTTTTTCCGAAAAATACTTTTTTTTTGCGAAAAATATATATTATGGTCCAAAATTTGATCTTTTTCAAAAAATAATTTTTTTGTGAAAAATATATACTATTATGTTCCAAAATATAATATTTTCCGAAAAATATTTTTTTTGCGAAAAATATATATTATTGTTTTATGAAAAATATGATTTTTTTTCGAAAAATAATTTTTTTGCAAAAAATATATATTATTTTTTCCAAAATAATTCATATTTTGGAAAATAATATACTCCCTCCGAAAAATAATTTTTTTGCAAAAAATATATATCAATTTTTTTGAATTTATAATTTTTGTGAAAAATATACTTGATTTTAGAAAATAATTTTTTTAAATGGTTGATTTCACTAAACCCCTTATACTATTGAGGGTAGTTTAGGCATTTTGACTCAAAATGTGAGGTGATGGAGCATAATGATGAAATTGAATAGTATAGGGGGCAAAGTGAACACAGTGAAAATTAGTTGATTAAACTGTATAGTATATGAGGGTTTCTTGAAATTAACCTTTTACCTTATATATATTTGAAACTTGGTAAATAAACTCATTATTATGAGAATTAAATTAAATAAGAGGTGTTTATTACTTGAATTTAAAATTAATCATATTTAAAGAAGTCTATCATTATGACAATTAAATTAAATAAGAGGTGTTTATTAGTTGAATTTGAAATTAATCATATTTAAAGAAGTGTATTCTAATGAATATGAGTGTATTAGAGTAACAAATCATAATTGCATATAAACATTTATATAGGTACCTGTATGTATTTGTATAAAAATCATTTGGAACTTTAAAGAAAATATGGACTTTTCAGTATTTACATTCAGCTGTGTTTGTCAATATTATATATATAGTAAGATAATATTAACAAAACATTTAATTAGCATAAGTAAAAGAAAGCTCCTCACGATTTCATGCACACAATTACCGGTGCTGATATTGTTACAGTTCGCCGTATCATTCAATTCGCTTTGGAACGATTTTAAAAGGTGCTGATATTGTTACACGATACCTATATTTATTTAATATTTATTTTTAAGATCGATATTGTATAAATTCATTACACCTGAACCATGATTATTGCCTGAATTCTATATTAATTACTGTCCATCTGAATTTTGATAATCACTCTTTAATTTCCAAGCTATCTCAGACAGTTGGTGGTCCAGAAATACAACTTTGGAGGAGGAAAACTCAACTTAGAATATACCTGAACCAAGGATCAATCCATTTCAACAGCCAATTGAAGCAAAAATGTAAAGAAGTACTAATGCTTGACTGTTCCCAGAATTAAAATAAATAAATAAATATAAAATAAAATAAAATTATTCTACAAATTTGTATCTGCGGAGAACCTTACACCTACCTCGTGTACATAAAATGTTATGTTAATGTTAATAAAAATTCATCCCATATTCATATCATAGTATTTATTTTCTTATGAATAAAATGTTAATAGAAATTCAAACTTTATTTTTTTCTTCCCTGCTAACAAATACAGTAAATTATCATTTCTTTTTCTTTTTCTCTCTTTTATCTATTTTTTCCATCATAATGTACCAATCATAAAAGAAAAAGAGAGTAACTTTTACGTTTCGTTAGAATGGTTACTAAATGACAATTCTTATTTAACCATCCAAATGTAATGTTTCCAAATTAAATCATTAGAAAAATGAATATTTTAAGATCAATATTAGAATGATATTGTCCTGGGCTATATAATAACCTAAGTTTTTTTACTTCCATTTAAAATAAGTCGATTTATTTATTTGTCGAAACAACTTAAAGGTAGCTTTATTTGTACACTTTCACATAATAATTTCTTGTAGTAACTGTTAATTAAAGTGAAGTGGTTTCATGTTCTTATTCGTTCAACATACTTTTCATGATAGTTGTGGTCACAGTATTTTTGCAAATACATAAACATATGTTGTGTATGAAGGTTCCTAATATAGTAAAGCCCGCCCATAACATTAGACAGAAGTAAAGTGAACATAATTAATATGTATGAAAGTGATTTGCTTTACCAAACTTATGAGTGATGTATGTGAGGAAACTAAACAAATATAAAATATAAATCTTCAATAAATCGTACTTTAAGTGACGAGATATCAAAACTCGAAACACGTGGATAAAGTTCTTTGTATTATTATCAAAGTACTTTGTCTCTCTACCGTTTTATTACTTTCTTTTCCTCAAAGGCTCCTAAGCTTTGCTTTCAAGACAAATGATGTTGTAGAAATATTAAACAAATGTAAATGAGGTCATTGTTCCTCATAATAGTATTATTAAATGTATTTTAAACATTATAATCTGGCACAGCCCAAGAAATTTAGGCAGTTTTTTAAAAAAAATTCAGTGGGAATATAAGCATAATTATTTCATATTTAAGGATAAATAATAGAATTAAAAAGGAATCAGTGGAGGTCACCTCCCCCGATGAGCCCAAGTCTGTCTGTCCCTTATTATAATCACCTTAATTGAAGAATCTTCAAATCCCAACCCTCCAGAGCTACCTCTTTCCATTTTCATGTCCTGGACTCAATATCACCTTATGATATTATAGATACAAAATTTGCACAACACCAAAGATACCTTTTTATTACTTTTGCCCGTTGGTAGAGTTGCCGGATTTTACAAATTATTCACCGGAGAAAAACACAAGGGGGAAACTGCCGGAATCTCTTTTACCTTTTTGTAAGTCATTCTTCTCACTCTTTTACCTTTCGTCAAATATGTCTGGGAGTGATGACACTAGATCGGTTAGTGACCTGCAACTGACAGATACCGATCTGACCATTACTGATCCCGAAGCCTCAGTTAGCACTCCGTCCGTTAAGATTACCCGAGTCGTTAGGTCTAGTCCACCAGAGGTTACTCAGGACGCAGGGGATCGAGTTGTAGAGGGTGATGTCGGGATTAATCAGGATCAGGATGTTGGGGAAGAGGAGAATTTCTGTATTGAACCTCTCCCAGCCAAATACAGGATAAACGCTCAACTTAAGAGCCTCGGGATTCCTGAAGGGGTTATGGTTAGGCATTACCCTCGGGACACAGACTTTAAGATCGGTCAGGGGCTAAAGGACGGAGAGATATTGCTTTCCTCATTCCACCTTGCCATACTGAAGTTTCCCATTCATCATTTCTTCCTCCTGGCACTGGCGACTTTGGGTCTAGCCCCCCTTCAAGTCGGTCCTAATTTTTATAGGATCCTGGCCATGATTTTACTGATTAATAAGGAATTGAACCTAGACTTAGGTTTGGCCGAGCTTCTGTTTTCGTATAAACTTCAAGAACAGAAGGATAATAGGGGTCGGTATAACCAAACCTCATATGTCAAGAGGAAGTTGTGCGACAACGTCCCGACATCCAATAAGGGATGGAAATAAAGGATGATAATAGTGAGTGGTTAGTGGAGGCATCCCGACACTATGAACATACCCGTCAACCATGTTTTTCAGCCAACCCGACTTCCTAAATTTAAGAGTTTTCATACCCGAGCCTCTTGCCACTATGAACTGTGCAACGATAAGTTGGGTGTGCTAGTTATGGGTTTCCTGCAGGCTCCTCAGGAGAAAAGGGAGGTCGGGTATATAAGATCCCGATTCGAACTGTTGCATGCTAGAGTATGGAGTCGGGATTTAAGGGATAGCCAGAATTGCCTGACCGAATCTGTATTGCAGGAGCTTGCATCAGGAGAATCTGCACCGACGACAACCTCGGGTTCTGTAGCGACTAAGTCAGGAGCGAAAAAGCTTAAGAGAAAAATGTTTGGGGGCCAGCAGAAGAGGAAAGCGGTCGTCATACCCAAACTTTCGATCAAGAGGGCCAGAAATATTGACACTGGCTCTACGTCCTTTATCTGTGGGGTTGACGTCCCACTAGTCCCTGGGAATCCTGCAAACAGTCAATCGGCTGGAGTGACTGGAGGCCTTGTTGGCACGCCCCCTCCTCCTCCTCCGGCAGAGCATCCTCCGGTCACGCCCCCGCCCCCGCCTTCTCATGACCCGCAAACGGGTACATCCAATGTGGTTGAGGTCGGGGGTGAGCACGCTTTGGTCCCGAGCTCAGCAGGTTTGGACCAGAATCCGTCTCGACCCAACCTTTCAGTCAAACCCAGCTCTAGCCGAAATGTGGCACTGGGTGTTCCTCCCTTAGTGTCGGATGCCCGGGACTTAGGCTCTGATGACGAGGATCAGGGTCAATCTCGACTTTCCAGGCTATGCACTGCCATCTCTAAAAATGTCAAGAAACAAGATAATAGGGAGATAGAGAAAGCTGTCGAGAGTGGGAGAGAGGCTCCCCACAGTCCCCGGTTCAGGCTGGATACTAGGAAGGGCCATCCATATCTGTCTATGGGGGACCAGAAGATCGGGAACTCAGAAGCTCTGCGGGAGATGGCCCTAGGGGTATGGATCCCAGCCGATAGTTTGGCTATGGGTCGGTATGACAGGATGAGCCTAGCCTTGAACGGGCCCGAGCTTGCGATGAGGGTAATGACTTCTTTATACATTTCGTACTTCGCTTTTATTTTGCCCCTTATCTTTGTGCTAACATTCCTTTGTGATAACATTCTTTTCTTTTCAGATGCTTCACGCTACTCAGCCGTACAACTGCAAGCTTGAGGATGATGCCCGGGTCATAAACGCCCTGAATCGGGATGTTCAAGTCCACAAAGCTGGGTGTGCCAAGGCCTTGGAGCAGGTCAAGAAGGCCAATGATAAGATACAGTCCCTGACATACAGGGTTGTCGCAGCTGAAGAAGGGCTCGCATCCGCCAAGGGGACGATCTCAAAGCTCGAGGGAAAGGCTCGGGAGGCTGAGCAGATGGCTAATCGGGAAGCCCAGGCTCGGGAGGCCCTAACTCTCCAAGTGCAGGCCCTAACCGAAGAAGTCGAGAAGTTAAAGGCTTCGGGGCTGCAGTTGATTGAGGAGAAGGTCGAGATCGAGAATGCATTGGGCGTGGAGAGGTCTCGGGTAGAGATGTGCCATAAGGGTGGTAAACAGATGATCTCCCATTTTGAGCTGACCTGCAACTACCGCTATGAGCAGGGCTGGAGGGAGTGCATAGAGGAACTTCAAAAGCCTGAAGAGGAAATGCAGATCCCGACTATTGAGGATCTAGACCTCAGCATTGGAGTTGGGCCTCCGTATGACGATCCCGAGGCCGAACCCGAGGATCTTGCCTTTGGCGAGTTCCTTCAGGACGAACTTCCCGCTCCGCCTTCTCGCTCTGGTATGGATGGGTCTGGAACCACAGAAGAACAATCCCTTGGAACCACAGAAGAACAATCCCTCGGGACCAAAGCCTTAGGTGGTAATGGGGATCCTCCTGTGGTGGAATATGGCTCCTTTTACAATTCAACAATGCTTTATTGTATCAGCCTTGGCCACCGGAGCCTTTTTAATATAAATGAGTTTGCTTATTCATATTTTTTCGGGAATATGTATGATCCAACGCTTCATTGATGCTAATAAAAATCAGGACATTGAATTGTCACTTTGGTAAGAATAACAATATCACCAGACAACAATAGTCGGTTTTTTTAATTTAACCATAAAGGACGACAAATGTCATGCCTGTGGTGATATCCCGGGCACTTCACAGACCATTGGTGGGTCTGTGAATATCTCTCGGGCATTTTGGGCCCATGGAGAGGATTCAACACTTGGGTTTTGAAATTGATAGTTTGTAAAACCCGACCGCTGGTGGGTTTGTGAAGATCTCTCGGGCACTTTGGGCCCATGGAGAGGATTCAACACTTAGGTTTTGAAATTAATAGCTTGTAAAACCCGACCACTGGTGGGTCTGTGAAGATCTCTCGGGCACTTTGGGCCCATGGAGAGGATTCAACACTTAGGTTTTGAAATTGATAGTTTGTAAAACCCGACTGCTGGTGGGTCTCTGAAGATCTCTCGGGCACTTTGGGCCCATGGAGAGGATTCAACACTTAGGTTTTGAAATTGATAGTTTGTAAAACCCGACCGCTGGTGGGTCTGTGAAGATATCTCGGGCACTTTGGGCCCATGGAGAGGATTCAACACTTAGGTTTTGAAATTGATAGTTTGTAAAACCCGACCGCTGGTGGGTCTGTGAAGATCTCTCGGGCACTTTGGGCCCATGGAGAGGATTCAACACTTAGGTTTTGAAATTTAATATTTTGTAAAACCCGACCGCTGGTGGGTCTGTGAAGATCTCTCGGGCACTTTGGGCCCATGGAAAGGATTCAACACTTAAGTTTTGAAATTTAATATTTTGTAAATCCGGACCGCTGGTGGGTCTGTGAAGCTCTCTCGAGCACTTTGGCCCCATGGAGAGGATTCAACACATTGGTTTGTAGATAATCATGGAGACTATTTCGACCACTGTGAAGATGATCGGGGAAAAATGGAACTTTCATTGCAATCCTTTGGGCTCTAGTGGTCTTTCTTTACAATGTTTGAAACAAAGTATTTCTATGGGTAATAAATCTTTAGTCGGGATGCATTCTGTGTGTTCGGTTCCCTTCTGTTATCTGAGTTCCTGAGCAGTCTGTAGGCTCCTCGACCAATCACCTCGGTGACAGTGTAGGGTCCTTCCCATAGCTCTTGGAGCTTGCGCACGTGTCCAATATTTCGTCTAAGGACCATGTCCCCGACTTGGAATCCTCTTCTTTTTACTCTCTTGTTGAAATGATTCCTGACCCGTTGTTGGTAAGCTGCCAGTCTTATCCCGGCAATTTCTCTCCTTTCTTCCACCAGGTCGAGCTCGTGAGACAAACGTTGATTATTTGATCTTTCGTCCCAGGCCAGTGACTTCAATGTTGGGACGGCATATTCCGTCGGGATTACGGCTTCCGCCCCATACGCCATAGCGAAGGGTGTTTCACCGGTCGGTTGTCGGGGCGTGGTTCTATATGACCACAATACCTCTAGTAATTTGTCCAACCATGCTCCTTTTGCCTTCTCAAGTTTCTTTGCCAGGGTACTGAAGATTGAACGATTGGTCCTTTCTGCTTGTCCATTGGCTTACGGGTACCCTATCGAGGAGGTATTCTGATTAATTCCATGCTCGGTCAGAAATGACCTGACCGGTTCACAGTCTAAATTTGTGCCGTTTTCCATCATGACGGTCCTTGGCACCCCGAACCGGCAGATGATGTGATTCCATATGAACTTCACTACGTGGCTGCCTTTTATAGAAGGATAGGCCTCGGCTTCAACCCATTTGGTGAAATAGTCGGTAGCAAGGAGCACGTAGGTCTTTGACCCGATGGCTTTTGGGAGAGGTCCGACTATATCCATTCCTCATCGGGAAAAAGGATGTGGAACGATTGTCGGGTTCAAGAACTTCGGTGGCTGGAGTATAGCGTCACCGTGCATCTGACAGGCTTTGCATTTACGCATATATTCCTCTGTATCCCGGGACAGGTAGGGCCAAAAGTAACCTTGGGATATGATTTTATGGGCGAGAGAACGGGCACCCGAGTGATTTCCACAAGCCCCAGCGTGTATCTCTTGCATCACTATTTCTGCCTCGGAGGGAGTTACGCATCTCAAATACGGACCCGAGAAAGATCTTCTATAGAGCTGCCCTTGGATGATCGAGTATCGGGCTGACTTCATTCTAATTTTCCTGGCCTCTGCCTTATCAGTTGGCAGCGTCCCGACGCTGAGGTAATCGATTATGGGATCCATCTAGCTAGGCTCTCGGGGTACTAGGCATATCAGCTCGTCGGGCCCTCGAATGCTCGGTGTAGCGATGAAGTCGGTCAGTACTATTTGGGTCATATCCTCACCAGCAGCAGACGCCTGATTAGCTAAGTGGTCGGCAGAGGTGTTTTCTTCCCAAGGGATTTGGCTGAATGTTAGCTCTTGAAAAAGTTCAGACTCCTCGAGCACCAGTGCTCTGTAGTATTCCATTTTGGGGTCTCTGGTTTCGTACTCACCGGTTATTTGTCTGACTACTATTTGGGAGTCACTGTATACGGATATGGATTGTATTTGCAGGCTCCTGGCTATTCTCAGGCCCGATATGATTGTCTCATACTCTGCCTCGTTGTTAATGGCTGAGAACTATAACTGCATCGAGGCCTGTAACTTAGTCCCGTCCGGAGTATGAATTTCTAGCCCGACGCCTGTTCCATTGGCGCTTACTGAGCCGTCCACGAATAATTTCCACGTTTCTAACTCAACGGGTTGATCTGTTTCCTCGGTCTCTCCTTCTAATAGGAAATTGGCCACGGCCTGCCCTTTGATCGAGATCCTGGGAACGTAGGTTATATCATAAATCCCCAGCTCAATGGCCCATTTGGAGATCCTTCTGGAGAGATCGGGCTTCGCCATAAGTACACGAATATGAGTGGAAGTGGGGACGATGATCTGGTGAGCTTCAAAGTAATGCCTGAGACGTCGTTTGACATTGATTAGGGATAAAACCAACTTTTCTTGCTTGTTGTACCGTGTCTCGGGATCGGCCAATGCCTTACTGGTATAGAAGATGGGCATTTGGAGGTTCCTGTCCTCTTTGATGAGTACCGCGCTAGTTGATACTGATGATATTGCCAGATACAAGAGTAGTACATCATCGGGTTCGGGTGTCGCAAGAATGGGAGGTTTGAGCATGTATTCTTTTAATCGGGATAAGGCTTCAGTCTTCTCGGTCCCCACACTTCTCCCTTCCTGGCTCTGATAGCCTGGAAGATGGGTCGGCATCGGTCGGTTAGCCTTGCGATGAATCTGCTTAGGGCTACAATCCTTTCAGTCAGGATTTGGACTTCTTTGTGTGTGGTTGGTTCTTTCGTTTCGAGCAGAGCCTTCACTTGTGTCGGGCTGGCCTGTATGCCCGATCGGTCAACTATGTGTCCCAAGAACTGCCCTGATGACACCCCGAAAGAGCACTTGGCTGGATTGAGCTTCATCCCGTGTTTCCTCAAGGCATCAAATACTTTCCGAAGATGTCCCAAATGGTCAATTTTATTTCTGCTCTTGACAACTGTATCATCAATGTAAGCCTCGACCACTGTGCCCATCATTCCTTTGAATATCCTGTTCACTAGCCTCTGAAATGTAGCTCCTGCGTTCTTTAGTCCGCAAGGCTTAACTTTAAAACAATATGTACCTGTCTCGGTAATGAAGGAGGTATTTTCCTCATCTGTGGGGTCCATTGGGATTTGATTGTATCCCGAGTAAGCATCCAGGAAAGTCAGTCTCTTGTAGCCTGCGGTAGCGTCGACCATTTGGTCTATTTTGGGTAGGGGGAAGCTGTCTTTCGGGCAGGCTTTGTTCAGATCGGTGAAGTCGACGCAGACTCACCATTTCCCGTTCTTTTTTTGTATAACCACCACATTAGCTAACCACTCGGGATACTGAACTTCTCTGATGAACCAGGCTTCAAGAAATTTTGACACTTCGTCTGCTATAATCTGGTTCCTTTGGCCCCCCATTCGCCTCTATTTCTGTCTGACAGGTCGTGTATTTGGGTCGACATGTAATGTATGTCAGGCTATAGAGGGGTCGATGCCGGGCATATCAGTATGCTCCCACGCGAAGACGTCAGGATTATCCTGTAAGAATGTTGTCAGTTCATTCAATTCACAAGTGGTGAGGTTTGTACCTGCGTAGGTAACCTTTTTGGGTTGATTAGGCAATACAGAAACCGGCTGTAGAGGTTCTACGACGATCGGGGAACCCGACTCCCTGTCCTGTAATTGCTATTTGGCCTGCGGGTCCAGGTCCTGATCCTCTTCTCGGGACCTCTTCCGATCGGGCTTATCCTTCATTCCTTTGACAGTGATGGCGTAACATTGCTTGGCGGCTACTTGATCTCCTTTGATATCAATTATTTCATAACCATTTGGCCTGACGTACCTCATCATTTGATGGAGAGTTGAGGGCACGCCTTGCATCCTGTGAATCCATCATCTTCCCATAAGCAGATTGTAAGAAGGCTTCACGTCCACCACTACAAAGGTCTCTGACAGAGTCCTCTGCGCTGCTAACACGGGCAGGCTGATCTCCCCGAGGGGTTCGAATTGCTTTTCGTCGAACCCGATAATTGGATTTCGGGAGGTCACAATGTCCCTCGGGTCAATCTCCAATTTATCGAAAGCCCACTTGGTCATGATATTTGCACTGCTTCCCAGATCAACCATGACCCTCCAAACAAGACATCCCGAGACCATCAGGGTGATGACTAATGGGTCGTCATGTGGGACCTGGATGTCTCAGAGGTCATCCTGGGAGAAAAGTATTTGAGACTGCCCCGTTCGGTGATGAACCTCGTTTATCCCGGCTATCCTGCTGACATGATGTGCCCTCCTCATTTGTGATCGTCTTGACCCTTCGGTACTTCGTGAGTCAGGACCTCCATGGATCATATTGATGATTCTGACCGGGTGAGTTGGAGCCTGATTCTGTTGGTTGTTCTGTGCGGGCGGATGGGCTTTCAAGCCATCCCGTTGAACATAGTCCTTCAGCTCCCCTCGGGCTATCATTGTCTCGACCTGGTGCCTCAGGTTCCTACAATCATTCTTCGTCTGGCCGAAATCACTGTGGAGGGCGCAGTGCTTCGATCTATCCCTCTGGTCGAGGGGTTGTCTGATTGGGGGAGGAGTCTGGAAGATCACTCTGGCTTTATTTTCTTGGAAAAGCTTCACGAGGGTCACTTTTAATGGGGTGATCTTCTCCTTGAACCTGATGCGTCTCTCGGGCTGTGGAGGAAATTGAGATGAAGTTGGGATCGGTGGATTTGAGCGCTTACGACTATTAGGATGTCGGGATGTATCCGAAACCTTATCTTTCGACCTGATTTCCACATTGACCAACGCCGCTCTTTTCTGTCGGGTTTTTTCCTCCTCTTCGATCCTCAAGTGTCCCTGAGCCCTATAATATAGTTCCCCAATTCCCAAGGGGAGTCGCTTCACAAGTGATTGGTGGAACTTGGTCCCCGGGATCAATGCCATCCTGAAGGCCTCCACGGCTGAGTGCTGGTCGCAGTTGTCGATGGAGGACGACTTAACGTTGAATCTTGACAGGAAGCTCTTGAGGGACTCACCCTTTTCTTGGGTCATGGTAAAGAGGCTCGAGATGGTCTTCTTTTGCCTCTTGTTTCCGAAATACTGGGCCACGAAGAGGTCGGACAGTTGTTGCCAGCTGCCAATGGATCTCGGCGGCTGCTTCCTGAACCAGAGGAGTGGCGCGTCGACGAGACTGGTCGGGAAGACTTTGCACAACAGGGCTTCGTTGTCGGCATACATGGTCATTTTTTGGTGGATCTGGTAAATGTGCTCCTCGGGATCCTTCGTTCCATCGTAGGGAATGAATCTGGGCATGACGAACTTCTTGGGGAACGGTTCCCTGGTGATTTCGAGAGTGAATGGTGATTGAACCGAGTCAGCATAGGCCTGGAGGGCCTGGTCATCGGTGGATCGCGCCCTCAGATCCCTCATGACATTCTTTTGAAACTCTGCCATCATCTCCTGAAGCTTCTGTGATGTCAGAGGTTCATCGGTGACGGGAACGTCGCCTATGGTCGGAGCCTTGCCTGGTCGGTGAGAGGTTTCATCGTGTTCCTCCCGTGATTCGGCTTGCCCTAGGATCTGTGATTGATCCGGAACTATCAGTGGGATAGTCGTCTGATTCATCCTTGCCAATAGCTCTTCGCTTCTTCTCTCCGCCACCAGGCTTCTCGCTTCGGCGGCCTGGCTACGTTTCTCGACTTCTTCGAGATGCCGTAAGAGATGTTCAATCGTCGGTGGAGCACTCGGTTGTCGGTCGCCGGGGATCAGCACCTCTAAATGGGATCTGGTCACCGGCATGACTATATCCGGACGGGGAGGACGATATTGAAGGTTTGGTGGTTGTATCTGGATTTCGCTCAGCTTTTTGAGGTAGGAAGATGGTCGGCGAAAAATGACCTAATTTCCCACAGACGGCGCCATTGTGCAGATACAAAATTTTCACAACACCAAAGATACCTTCTCATTACTCTTCTTTGGATTATATACATTTCCCCTATGGGCTTTTGGCCCATTAGGGCAACATTTTCTATTTTGGATTTTTATCCTTACTTTACACGTCAGCTATTTTATCCCTAATCTATGACATTATCTTGAGCTACAAGTCTATTCTAGAATCTTCGAGGTACTTCAAGTATGTTCTTCGGGTCGGGTCACAAGATGGATCTAGCGGTCGAATCCCGGGACGAGCCACAAGGTTGACGTATTGGTCGGGTTGTGATGTACGTACAAGATTCGGATCATCATCCCGAATCATCATCTCGGGCTTTCTGGAATATATCTGGTCGTGATCCTCTTTTGTATGGGCCGGGAAAACTTTCATGTACAGATATAGAAAACCCCGTGTAATGGCATGCATTAATGTTCATGACCAGCCAGCCTGTCAGGTTTCTGTTGTGACATGTCACTTGCCTCTAGGAGATCTTTAATAAAGTTTCTCTCCAAACAGGGGCGGAGCAATAAAAAAGGTTTGGGAGGGGTTATATGCAATATTTATAAAATATATATATAAATTTGGAAGTTATTAAAGATAATTTTGAAAAAGAATCGAGGGGTCATACACAATTTTTTATAAATATATTTAGGATACTAAAAAAAATATTAATTTTGGGAGGGGCCAAATGCAATTTTTCATAACTTTACCTATAAAATATATATTTTTTAGCGTATTAATTTTTAAAAAAAAAAATTTGGTTGTAGCTCCACCCCTGTCTTTAAAGCTCATGTTGCGTTTAAGCATATAGGGCTCCTTTAATTCCGTGCAATTGCCTCTTTCTTGTCTTCCCGCAATGTCATGTCCGAGATCCCTAAAACTTTCAAAACCGAAATCCAAGAATCTCTAGGTTGCGACTTCACAAAAATAATAAAAATTTCGGCACAATCTCCTTTGTATCAGAGACAAAAAGGTGGCAACGAAACCACAATAGAACCAAACCTGATAAAACAGTTTAATAGCGTAATACAACGTCCCACATGATATACATGAATACAACGTAACGACCCAAGCCCTAAACGAATAATACAACACTGGTGAATTGGCTAAAATGCTAGTCGTCGAATGGTACGCAGACCAGAAGTAATATACAGGAAACAAAAGAATGATACAAGGGAAGAGACCGAGTCCTCACAACTACCATCGCCTGCACATCGCCTGAACCGGATCCAGACCTAAAAAAGTACAAATAAAGGGGGGTGGGCAAAAACATGCCCAGTAAGGAAGCCCCATCCGCCTCGTCCTCCAACCGTCCATTTTGTGCTAACCACCCCATGGTACATGCAACTAACCTAGGTCAGGTCCGTTGTCTCACCATGGCACTCCAATTCGAGACCCCAAACAACATCCCACACCCCGAACAACACGTGTGACAACAAGTACCCAACCACAATCTCAATAAGAGAAAACCACGCCTCTCTATATCCGTAATCAATATACATATAGAGAGAGAAGCGACCCAGACTATCTGGGTTGTTCACTAAGCACACGAAGTCTAAACCAATGAAATAACTACCAACTTGCCTAAAGCACACAACTCCCAACTGTAAAAAGGGAGCACGACCGTGCATCCAATACGCAACATAGGGTAGCACGATTTTTGCCCTCAACACAAGACGATATACCACTACTAGAAAAATGGGTTTTTATGACTTTATATTTACAAGAGACCACTATTTTTGCTCATAAAAAGTACATTTTACGAGGTTAATACAAAACTCCCCGTAATAAGTTCATAAAATGATAATTTTTACGAGAAGCTAATAAAATAGTCGTAAATACACTTATTTGTGGGGAGTCAAACATCTCGTTAATCTTTTTATTATTAATGTGGTATTTTTTTTTGTTATAACAGGAGGTAAAACATCTCATAAATGAGTGAAATAACAAATTTATTTACGGAGTGTTTTTGTACACGTGAATACGTACTTATTACTCTTAAAAATTTTCATTGTCTCACCAAAAATTATAATTTTTATTTTGAACTTTAACTTTTGTTTTACGAATGGCGCCTAGAGTCTCGTTATTTTTTTATTATTATTTTGGGTGAGATGTCCGTTGTTCTCACTTTTTTTTGAAAGTTCGACTTTCGTAGGAAAAAGGGTTTACAAAATTCAAAATCACTCTAGCATTTTAGAACTCCCGCAAATATTACTTTTGGATTCCCTCCTTATTTTTTCATCCATTGCTTATATTATAGTATATATTATTTTGTAGGGTAAATTACAGTTTCACCCCCTATTGTTAGTGTAAATTACACCCGCACCCCCTCTTGTTTCACTAATTATAGTTTCACCCCTATTTGTTTCACTTTCACCCCCTCAACTCATTCTCCGGCGAGGTCAAACCGGGTCAACCAAAATCTGAGATGCGAAATGACCAAATTACCCTTATATGTGTGTAAAGACTTATTTGCTCATGCAAAATGATGTGGAATGTCTAAACTACCCTCATCACTTATATATACCCATATATGCATCTAGTAGTATGGAAATGAGAACTTCAGGCCTTGGTGTCTTGATGATTGGGACATTGTGATTGCTTAGTATTGTTTATTTTTCCATTTTCATTCTAATTTTCATCTACTATTTCGTCAGTGTATACAAATATATATATGTGTGTGTGATGTATATATATACACACATATATATATAGTATGGTTTGATGAAGAGATCGAATTCCCCTCCATTTTCATATCAATGGGAGTTAAACTTTTGCTGTGTATATGTATTTGAGAATTTGATGAAAAAACAATTCAATTGATTTCTACTATGGGTAAATTGAAGGATTTCTAGGGTTAGGGTTTGGTTTAGGTGTTTTAGGAAAGAGAGGGGATGAAGAAGAAGATAGTTGAAAAGGGTAAATAGGTAATAGTATAATTCAGATATTTTTTTAAATAAAAATTATTTAATACGTATGGGTATAAAGGTAATTTTCCATTTCCGGTGGACGGGATCAGTTATTAGGGGGTGAAACTGTAATTAGCGAAATAAGAGGGGGTATGGGCAACCGTAATTTATCCTATTTTGTATAATATAGCTTTATGCCAAACAGGTTCAAGTTGTTTTAAAAAATCCCAAATTCCAATCACAAAACAAACAAGTTGTGCCCATCAAAAACCCTAGGCCTCTAACGATCTATCTCTCACTCCCTCTCTCGTCTGTCAAACCGGGCAAGTTCATAGCTTCTGATCAGACAACACCACCACCCACTACTACCACCAGGCACCAATTGTATTAGTAATCGATCACTACAAAAGGCCAGTCTCCCTCTCCCTAAAGAATTAGGTCTTTGAAATTTCAGTTGAATCTTTTAAATTTGGGATCTGGCTTCAAATAATCTCTTTAATTTTTGTGATTCTATCTCAGCATATCAAGTTTCGTCTTCATTTTCACCAATACAGTTGATAATGATCTTCGTGCAAAGGGGCAGCCGGAGACCTGGAGACATCGCCATTGGCGGTGGTAGTGGTGGTATGGGCAACCGTTCATATGAATGAACTGAGAAGCAATATTTGAATATATTGCAATTAATGGTTTAATCAGTTCATCTACTATTTGCGGGAGAGATGGAATTTGCATTTTTATTTTTTGCAATTTTTGGTGCTCAATTTCTCTAATTTCTTTGAATGGGGTCACTTAGGTTCTCTAATTCAGTTATCTTTTTTTGAAAGATATTATGTTATATTTTGTGTTGTATTTATTAGGTACTTTTGTAGTTTTAAAGATAGTTTAGAATTGTACATATCTATTGCTTTGTCCATTGAGTTTGATAATATCTTCTAGTTCTTAGTTGATATGAACATTACGCCCTACAAACTTTCAATTGAATTTTTTGTTTACTTCTACCAGCCTTGTACCTCATTCATGTGCTCCTTTTGCAGTATTTTATAAAAATATATTTTTATTTCTACAAAGACATGTGTAAAGCCAACTCAATCAAGTATTATCTTTGTGGTATTCAGACATTCTCGATTGCATGTCCTAGCAAATTTGTAAAAATTATCGAGGTCAATTATGATTCATTTTGTTTTTCCACAAATTACTAACTAACTGTATGATTTATTAATTATATTTTTTGACATTACAATTGTATTGTTTTGACATGATCATACATTACAATTGTATTTATTACTTGAATATTTGCGAAAAAACATTTGTGTAATGAAACTACTTGTGTTTTTGAAGTGAATTATTGTTGCATTTTTAATATTTGTTAACGGTGTTTTGAGAATTGTTAAAGTGATATTTTTCGTTTTTATTTTGGAGCATTGAACTATGATGAATTGTGACGACATATTTAATTAATGAATTGCGTTTTGTTTTTGTAATTGTTACTATGTCGCAATAGATTGATGGTTCAATTGAAAATATTGCATATATATGGTAATTTGAATTATTAGCCACTATTTTGATTGTGATTTTTCGTTAAAAATAATAATAAATATGTTATTTACGGGGTCCTAATACCTTGTAATAAATATGATATTCACGAGAAACACAAGCAAGTCGTGAAAAGTTTAAATTATTTACGGGATGTCAAAAGTCCTATAAACACATATTTGACCGTATTAACAACAAGTCTCGCTTCCTGTAATAAAGTATTAAAGAGGAGTACAAGCTAGTCGTGAAAAGTTTAAACCATTTATGAGGTGCCAAAATTCTCGTAAATACATGTTTTTTACGGTTTGCATTAGAATCTCATAAATATTTAAATACAATAACGAGAAGTCACGATTCTCATAAATATATTATCGATGAATATACATGTTGCAAAAATGTGTTTTACGAATGACATTAGTGTCTCATGAATATTTGAACGTATTCACGAGAGGTAAAACCTCCTGTAAATAAATTATTGACGACCAATATATATGTCGTAATAACTTTTATGTGAGAGAAATTTAATCTTTTACGAATTATGTTGTACCTCATAAAAAATTAAGATTTTTTACGAGGCCGCCATTTATAAAAGGGCTATGTTTCCTATAAAAAACTTTTTACGACAAGTTTGACCCCTTGTAAATACCTTTTTTTCTTGTATTGTACCAAAGGATAAAACCCAAGTCCGTTTATCTATACCTACCTCAAGGAAAACACCACACCTCTAACTTTATTCCACGGTCACCACCTTAAGGTTTAGCTAGAAGCATAACTCAAACATATAACTTTAAACACTGACAATCAAATTTTACTAAGTCCTAAATCATAAGTTCTCATCCCTTAGGATTTAACCACAATCATACGTCGAATGCGATTCATCGTCCAATGGGTACACTATACCGAACCTCAAGTTCGCAGGTCATACCTAAAGAGGACTGATCGGTCCAGGTCATATGAAAATAAAAGTGTTAAATATAGTGAATTAACACGATATAGTTTTACCTCTCATTCGCAAGTACACGAGTCGTATATAGTATAGTTAGGTAGAAAGGGTGATATGTGTCAAATATTAGACATTTTGACCCATTAACTCACTATTGTTACGTCATTTTATTCCATTATTTGGTATTTTTATGTTATTTGTGTGTTAAAAAGTGTTTCAGGAGCTTAATTAACGAAGAAATTGAGCTAACTTCGGTGAATTAACTAAAGTGCATGTTCTTTCTACTCAAAGAGCAGAGTCAAAGAGGTAGTTAGAGACAAAAATGGCTCCCGGAGGGCAAAAATAACATTTCCAGAAGCCATCATCTTCAACAAAAAGTATTGTGGGTTCAAGGCAGTCCTTTTGGTGTATTTACGAAGAAAAGTGGTTTTAAAGAAAACACATACGCTTGTGCCTACGTTTTCAGTTTCAAAAAGTGGTTGAAAATCGCATTTTTACGCTTAGACCTACGCTTGGGATGTACGTTTGGACATACGCTTGATGCGTAGGCTAGGTACGCTTTAAGCATATATGCGGCAAGTTTTTATGAGTTTTGATAGTTTTTGCATGTTCTACCCCCGGTTCGATTCAAAGACGTGCCTGTGACTCCAGACCTCTATATACATGTATATACACTTATATATATATATATATATATGTATATAAGATTTTAGGGTTTGTATGAGGATTAGAGTGAAAAGAATGTAAAGGTCCTCTCTATACCATTGGATTGAAATAGGCGGCCTATTGCCCTTTGAATTTAAAGTAGGTTAGTGGAATTGTGGAAATTGGACTTGAACTTAGATGTGTTATTAGTTCCCCTTCGGATTGTGTATTATTAAAATTAAAACATGTTAGGGGAGACTTGAAACTGAGGGACGTGAAAAGTTAGACGTTGCTCTAGTTCCCTTTTTATTTTTTTCCTAAATTATAAAGAGTTGATAAATTGTGAATTAATGTTCCCGTGATGGTTTATTCGTGGTTTGCTGCTGTAATTTGATTATAAGCATGCTTTGAATGGAAAATGGAAATCTATGTTGTATAATTGATTATGGGATCCATGTAGAGGCATTTTGCATTCATATAGCACCGTGGACATATATATTGAGTCGGTGTGAGTTGCATGCCTCATTTGTATCATATATACGTATGGACTGTTTGGATAGTCACAACAACTGGCCAGTGGGTGTTCTAGCACCTAGGGAGCTAGCATCTCTTAAATCCTTAGAAGTTGGGGATGAGGGCTTAGGCCTCAATTGCTGTTCTGGACGGACTTGTGGTCTCCGTACTCTATTCGGCGACACCCACCCTTCCTTTTGGGGCTTGTTACCCCCAAAAAGTGATCGATTTGGGATTCCATGTTATTTATTTAACCCTCATGTATATAGGGTTGTACTTGGGTTGCATTGGCACTGTCACAAACATTGACACTACATGGGCATTCACATTGAGCATTTACTTGCTATATGTTTATCTATTGATATTTTCTAGCTGTTGTTGCTTACTGATATTGAGTAGGTTGTATATGGGCTATTTTAAACATCTATATTTTTCCCTTGAACGCTACGACGCAATAGTTATAATTATGCTCCTGGATATAGAGATCCCTTATTAATGTTAGAAAATTGATTAATAGATTTTCTCAATGTGAATGAAAGATTAAAAACCTTAAGTTGGAAAGTAAAAGTTTAATAATAATAAAGAACCAGGGATGATGGTACAACGGTTGACCGGGTTCTAGATGATTATGTGGAGCTAAATAGAAAGTGGTTTAATTGTGTAACTTTTCCCCTCGAGTTAGGCTTTTAGTGGAGTTGGTTAACGCCTTACTGGGACATAGTTGAAATTGTGATTGTGGCCATATAGGCCTTCGTGGTTAGTAACTAGTGTTACCACGGGGTAATTGATACATCACTTAGGTTGTGTGAGGAGTTGTTCAGTTTAAGGGCCGGTTAAAGCTTGTTTGTATGGCCTTCTCTCTTCCAACTCCTGTATTATGAGTTTGTCGCTCTTTCTTTCACTTTGAGAATGTTTTGAAGAATTAATGGTCTTTATCTAGTCTATCTTGAAAATTTGGTTACAGTTTGGATCTTTGGGACCAAACAAAGGTTCTCTCAACGTTTTGAAAACTTAAACCTTTGGGGATTTTTATAAAGCTGTGTTTTTCGTTTACCCGGGTCCCATCAACTATTTTTTGAAAACCCTAAGTTAAAAACTTGTTTTATAAAATATGATTTGAATTCTTGGGATCGGGAGTATTAGAAGCAACCCCGTTTTGAAAAGTGTCAGGAGATTTCAATTTAAAAATATTCTTGTGAAGTCATTGAGTTCAGGGTACTATTTGTCCCTGTTTTTGAGATCTCGAGATTGTGCCGAGATCTCGGCATTGTTGGAGTTTGAGAATTCCAGGCTTCTTCTAGTTGTATCTGAAATTTATTTTGAGCCAGTTATGTTTTGGGTATCCTTTTAGAGTTTTCTCAAATTCTTAAACAAATATTGAAGGTCTGAGGACCAATTTTAAAAAGGAGTTTAAAAAGGGACTTTGAAATGGTTATCGGTTTTGAACTCTAATTGTTGTTTTTCTTCCTTGTTATCATAGTTCCTCGACTTTTAGCCGGACTTGGAATTCAAAGGTTTCAGCCTTTGGAGCGAACCTTATATTCACTTGTGTGGTTACTGTCCTTGTCATATTCTCGGGTAGGATAGGTTATGTTTATTTGCTTACACATAATGCGATTCCTATTACTTCAGTTGGGTTCGGAGACGTTGGAACCAAACAGATTTGACCGGGTCCTAAAACTTTTTATTAAAAACCGGTTGAATCCTTCGGGGTTCAACATTTTTCTTTAAAAACCCGAGGGCCTCGACATCCGTTTGGGACTAAATGACTCCCGTACCCCTTTCTTGTGCCTCAGTAGACAGTATGAATTGGATATTGACTTGTGATTGTCGAGTCTAATATAGTGATAGAGCTTTTCCACTTATGTCACTTGGAGTGAACGGATTATTTCACTGGTTATTATGGATAAATATACCGGATTAAGGTTATAAATTGTGAGAGTGAGACTCTCCATGGATGATTTAATAGCGGTGCGATGTAGAAGTGTGGTTTAGTTGAGTTGTGGATATAGTTGTGAGTATTTCTTTCGGATAATCCTAATGAGTGACTTAATTATCTCCTAGGAACCTTGAACGGTGTGCTCGTTGCACAATGTGATGGATAGTTAGTTCTTATGGTACCTCAGGGCGAGGGTGCGTGTTGGAGTATAAATATACGCGTCGATATGATTATTTATCTACATGGTTATATAGATATATTTATTCGACGGTGATGGTATGCCTTTATAATATTGAGACTTGTGGGTTGATCTATGTTTCATACTTTATGACTTCTTGTATGGCCTTGACTTATGATTTGGATTACTTGTGGAGCTATTTTGGGGTCTCATATTGGCGTGGGTGCCAGGTGAGACAATTGACTGACCTAGGATAGATGCATGCACATGAGAGGGTTAGAGGTTCTTGGCGGCTAGGGGTGTGTTTCTTAGGGATATTTGGTGAGTCATGGTTTTTGCTCACCCCCACACAGATTGCAGTTTTGCAGGTGGATGCAGCACGACATGTTTAGCGGCGATGGTACGGGTGAATTGGGACGTTTTTAATTAGTTTGTTCATTTTATCTAGAGTTATCCTTGTGTATTCTTATTTCTCTTGGGAGTCAGTCTATTGACATATTCCCTTTCGTTGTATATTTTATTTCGTGTATTTGTTGATTCGGGGTGCCATTATACATTTTCGGCAACGCCATGTGGTTTCTTTGTAATTTCATTTGAGCATTTGGGGCTCTGTATGTCTTAGAAGGGTTGTGGAGAGGTAGCGATGGTTTATTTTCCACTACCTTGGTTATAGTAGGTTTTTTGAATGTTGGGTTGTGTGCCAGTATTATTGGTACTCTTGTTATTGGTAGGTTTCTTCTTGTGTTGTGGTTATGTGTTCGGATGTTCCATTTACAGGCGGAACTTTACCGAATTTTTGTTAGATTTTCCTATTGAATTTCTATCACTCAGGTGAATATGGAATACCTTATTTTCATTCTTATTCCATGAGTTTTCTTATTATTACTGAGTCAAGTGGTCGTTTCCACTAACGTCATCCCTCGGGATTCATTGATTCTTCGAGTTGGAGTTTCGGGAATTTAGGGCGTGACAAGTCTTCTCCGCTTTTTACACAAACACTTAATGCTTACTGAGGTAAAATGCCCGGTTACTCAGATCAAAGAACTATTTTTTGCATTTATATATTTTAATTATCTAATTCTTTCCTCCTTCAACATCACCACAACATTCATAAGCATACAAAATGTATTCAAAAGTATAGATCAATCTAGTATAACTCATGAACCTACATATCACTTCAGATTAGATGAAAAAGACTAAAAGTTTCAACAAGTATTACAATCATCTCTGAAGTAAAACAAACACCCAAGTTTAATGAGTTCTAAAAATAGTACTTAAACATGTCAAGTGAATAACTCATAACCTCCAGTTAGACTAACAACTCTAATTCACAGAAGCATAATAAAAACATTAAATATGAGAATGGAATGAAATATAACAACCATTTGTACCCTTAGTCAAGCTCAACATGCTAAGAATTTTTATTTTCTAATTTTTATGGTATTTTTGGCATAATGATGCATTCACGAATAATCCTAATAGTAACAAAACATGATGCATGCATACAAAAAATGCATAAATAAATAATAAAAAATGCATGATAATGTATCAATTATAGGATAAAAGATAATGCAAGATATTCCTAGAATGATACATATAAAGCTATCTATCCTAATGATAACATGCCACTAGATTTTCTAAGATGCACATGCTTTTGAAAATATAATGGTTTTGTAGAGATCTTTGTTGACTTAGAATCTGTAGATATATACTAAAGTATGTTAGTCACTACTTAGCCCTGGGGGGGGGGGGGGGGGGGGGAGGGGGGTGAATAGGGTGTTTAATTAATCGTAAATTTCTTTTTAACAAAATCTAGCAATATCCACAAATTTATAAATTTGTTATACAAATGAATTTTCAATGAATGATTCAATTTAATTTATCAAGCTAATTATCAGAAGATCAATAAACAAGCAATATAACAAAATAAAGAAATAGAGATAGAGAGATTGACACCATGATTTTTATGAGGTTCGGTAGCTCCTAGTCCTCGGCTCAAAGAATCCCCTCCCTTGAAACAATGGACTTCACTTACCCAAAATTACAAATTTGTGTATACAATCAATATATCACTCAAGAAACAAAACATTCAAAAAACCCTAACGTTTTTATGGAAGATAGATCAATATAAGCTCAAGTGTTTTTAAGTGATGTTTCAAAAACTCTAGATGTGTATTCTCAAATGATGAATTCAATGAACGAATTTGAGAGAATAAGAAAAGAGCTAGAGTTTAAATCTTCAAATGATTTTAATGAAAAACGAGATTTCTTGCTTCTTGCTTTCAAAGACTTTTCAAATAGTGCTAGAGCGAAAATAAGAGATGAAGACTTATAGAAATTTCTCACATTAGAACTACTATTTCAATCCTACATCTCATTCTATATATAGTGAATCATTAGGGTTTGGAGAGTGAATCTCACTCTAGGAGAGTAGGAGAGTGAGTTCTAAAAAGTAGCAAGAATAAACACCAAGTGATGGACAAAAATATTTCTCAGATTTACTTTTTCTCAAAAAACTGAATTACCCAATCGACTGCCTATAGGCACCCATTTGACTGCCTCCAAGCTATATTTTAAAAATATTTTCCCCAACGATCATGGCCAGTTGACTGCCTCAAGAGAGCCAATCGATTGCCTCAAGAGCCAGTCAGTTGCCTGGGTATGGCCAGTTGATTGCCTCAAGCAATCAAAATTGTTCAAAACTCTCTGGCCAGTTGACTGGGCCCTTGGCCAGTTGATTGGGTCACAGCCAGTTGGCTGCCATTGTTTGGCCAGTCGACTGGGTAACTCAGAAATTTTGATTATAAGTTCGTTTTTGTTCCGTTTTGAGTTCGGTTCTTTAATCACTTGAGCTTATAGGACCAATCAACCCATAGAATACCTTGTTACAATATTTACACACCGACCTATCTACCCCGGGTCTTGAGTCTTCAATTTTCGCCTTTCGTTGACCATTTTGTCCTTTTCCGTTTTTGCGCTTGAATTTCTTTGTCGCTTATCGCTTTTTGTGTTTGCATTCTTTCCGAATTATTTTTCATGTTCTTGTTGAAACACTTAGCTCAAAATTATATTAGTATCAAACATGCTTTAAATATTTTGTTAATATTAAAATAGGAATTATTATCCGAAATAGAATTTCAAGACCAACAATCTCCCCTTTTTTGATGTTGACAAAACATTTCGTGTTTGCGCAGTTTTGATAAAGTATCAAGTGATACTTCCCCTCAATATGTACGTGCACCTTTCATTTTCTTTTGCTGCTCCCCATTAGATAATAAATTTTGCAATTTGATAGTCATTGAGAGTTTGCATGAAAGATAATAGAAACAACATTTTCATTTAAGTTTTGCAATATTCTATACATGTTGTTTTACTACAACAATGACACACAAGATAATAAAACATAGAGTAATAACAAAAGCAACACAAAACAAGCTAAGCAATGCCTATGCTACGCAAAATATAAGCTACGGCCAAACCAAACACATAAAAACGCAAAAATTCTCCCCGTTTGGCGATATAAAAAAGGCGGAGGATCGCGGCGAGGAGCTTCCATGGCAGTGGTGATGCGATCGACTTTCTCCTCAAGACGCTTCATGTTCTAGCGCTATTTTCTTGTGAGCTTCCTCATTGCGCTTAACAACTTCCAGGATTTGATTGAGAGTGTCGGGATTTGCACCAAATCCAAAGTCGGGAATGTTGAAAGAGCTGCCCAGAAAAGAAAATGAAGAAACGAGAGCTTTGGGACAAGGATTTGAGGGACCAGCTTGATCCGCTGGAGGAGCTTCTTTTAGGGAGACCAACACCCCATCAGTATTTTTTCCAATATGCATATGTTTGAGATGGGTTCGATCAAGAAAAATAGGGTTATGCTCCGAAGGTTCTTCATCAAGTGGAACATTGCACCGTACAAGAAGAATTGAAATATGTGCGGGAAAGATGAGAACACAGCTCGCCTTTTTCTGGCACTCAAGAATGGCGAAAATAAAAATGAAGGCTAAGTTTACCTTTTTACCGATCTTTATGCACGAGACAATGAAGGTTTCTATTATCGACACAAGACTGCAGCTTCCGAATTTGGGCAAGATGGAGTAGGTGACAATGTTGTGCACTAAATGAGCCTCGGGAGTGAGCGAAGAGGATGGAAATTTGGCAATTCTAGTAGTCTTTTTGTTAACCGAAATGGCCCAAACTGCTTGGAGAGGATCAAAATCATTTGAAGAGTACCAAATGGAAGGACAATAGAAGGAAATTCCACTTGGTGGGAGCCAAAAGATATCATTGATGATGGATTCAGTGAGGTTAACAGATTTTCCAGCGACATTGGAGTGAAAAAAGGTTGCAGGGGTACTCGGTTGAGCCGGATTTCTCAGTTTTGTGTAGAAGGATTTAACGACATAAGGGTAATGAAAAACATTAAGGGAAACGAAGAAATCCCAACCCATATTTTGAAAGAGATTGAAAGTATTGGCACCAATCTCTTCGCATAAGGTTTGAGTAATAATGCGACACCGAGCAATTTTTCGATGGATGAACTTCATCGCAAAAATACGAATGTTGTCTTCTTCATTATCGAGAAACGCATAGATGGACATGGGAGCAGGTTCTTCATCGGATTCAGTTTCTTTGGGGATGACAGGGAACGCAGGAGGCGGTGGAGAAGGAGCTACGGATGAGCTTCCACCCCGACGGGTTCACTTGTGAGTAGGAGCTTTTGGCACGAGAATCAGTAGGAGTTTAAACATTATGAGAGAGAAAATAGGTTGAGAGGAGAAGAGAATGGGTGAAAATATGTGTGTATAGGTGTATATGGATATATATATATATATATAGGTGAAAATATAGAGTTTTAATTTGAGGGGATGAACGTGATTGAGTGGGAAAATGAGTGGGAGGTGAAGTAATGACATGAAATAGGGAAAGGAAGTGGAGAATTGTGGAGAGAAGACGAAGAGAAAAAAATGTTATAAAATAAAAACCGCGCAGAGGCAGTCGAATGGCCAAATGGAGGCAATCAACTGGCTTATGACCCAGTCGACTGGCCAAAAGGAGGCAGTCGACTGGCTGAAGTAATTTTAAGAAGCAAAAACCCTCTGTTTCACCCAGTCGGCTGGCCCTTATGAGGCTGTTGACTGGCCTACAAAAAAAATATAATTTTGAAAACATAATTTGTAGATGAGGTTTTGAGAAAATTAAGCTATTACTTCAACGTCCATGGCCATTCCAATTTCCGTACGAATTTTTGAAAAAGATTTGTCCGCAAGGGGTTTTGTGAAAATATCCGCTAATTTATTTTTAGTATCAATAAAAACCAATTCAATGTCTCCTTTAACTACGTGGTCACATAAGAAATGATGCATAATCTCGATGTGTTTGGTGCATGAGTGTTGGATATGATTATTTGATATGCAAATAACACTAGTGTTATCACATTTAATAAATACATTATTGAAAACAAGTCCGAAATCAAGTAATTGTTACTTAATGTAAAGAGTTTGAGTGCAACTACTACCGGCCGCAACGTATTCAACTTCGACCGTAGATAAAATAACGAAATTTTGCTTTTTACTTAACCATGATACTAGTGAGTGTCCTAGAAAGTGATATGTATCGCTTGTGCTTTTTCTATCCACTTTATATCCCACAAAATCGGCGTCTGAATAGCTAATAAGATCAAGTGAAGTGCCACGTGGATACCAAAGTCCTAAGTTAATCGTACCACTAAGATAGTAAAAAATGCTTTTTACGGCTAGCAAGTGAGATTCTTTAGGACAAGATTGAAAACGAGCACATAAGTATACATTAAACATTATGTCCGGTCTACTAGCGGTTAAGTAAAGCAAACTTCCAATCATGCCTATATTTAGTGATGTCAACACATTTTCCATTTTCGTCTTTGTCTAGCTTAATAGAGGTACTCATAGGAGTGATGGCATGTTTGGCTTCCTCCATACCAAATTGCTTTAGCAAATCTTTAGTGTACTTTGATTGGCTAACAAATAAGCCATCCGATCTTTGTTTGATTTGCAATCCTAAGAAGAAGTTCAACTTACCCATCATACTCATTTCAAATTCATTTTGCATACTTATAGCGAATTCTTTGCAAAAAGATACATTTGTTGATCCGAATATAAGTCATCAACATATATTTGAACAAGCAACAAATTACTCATAACGGTGTTTGTAAATAGTGTATTATCAACTTTACCTTTTGTAAAACCATTTTGAGTCAAGAAATCACTAAGTCTTTCATACCAAGCTCTAGGGTCTTGTTTTAAACCTTACAAAGCTTTAGATAATTTATAAAAGTGATTTGGAAAAAGTTCATTTTCAAAACCGATTGGTTGCTTTACAAACTCTTCTTCATCTATAGTTCCATTCAGAAAAATACTTTTGACATCCATTTGATAAAGAGTAAAATTTCTAGATGCTACAAATGCAAGAAGCATTCTAATTGCTTCTAATCTAGTTACGGGTGCAAAGGTCTCGTCGTAGTTAATGCCTTCCTCTTGATTGTAACCTTGAGCTACCAATCTTGTTTTATTTCGAATAATCACTCCATTTTCGTCCTTTTTGTTTCAAAAAACCCATTTTGTTCCTATTATAGTTTGATGTGCTGGTTGAGGAACAAAATGTCAAACTTGATTGCATTCAAATTGATTTAGCTCCTCTTGCATAACCACGATCTAAGAATCATCACATTAAGCTTCGTGGAAGTTCTTGGGCTTGATTTGGGACACAAAAGCCATGTAATTGCTTAAGTCTTTAAGTTTAGATCTTGGACTAACACCTTGTGAAGGATCACCTTTGACGTGGTCAAAAGAATGATTGTTTACAATCCTCCAAGATTTAGGAATTGAGCTTGTCAAGTAATCATTAGATTGATTCTCAACTTCACTCTTTTCCATTTGGCTACTTGATGAGTTGGAGATATTGAGGTTATTTAGACTATCCTCAATCCCTACAACTTCATCATCATCAATGTCAACTCTAGGTGATGGAAGTGGTTGTGATTCATCAAAGACAACATGAATAGACTCGATCATGGTTAAAGTCCTCTTGTTATAGACTCTAAAAGCTCTACTTCTTTAAGAATAACCTAAGAAAATTACTTCATCTGATTTGGAGTCGAATTTTCCTAAGTTATCTTTGTCATTTAGCACAAAACATTTACAACCGAACACCTTGAAATACCCAATATTAGGCTTTCGACCGTTCCATCATTCATAAGGTGTTTTTCTCAATTTCATTCGAATGATAACTCTATTTATGACATGAAAAACGGTGTTTACCGCTTCCGCCCAAATGTTTCTGGGAAGGTTGTGATCATTTAACATGGTTCTAGCCATTTCTTACAATGACCTATTCTTTCTTTCAACTACACCATTTTGTTGAGGGGTTCTTGGAGCCAAGAGATCATGAGATATACCAAGTTCATCACATAGTTTCTCTAAATCTTGATTTTCAAATTCCCTACCCCTATCACTTCTAATTTTCTTGATTTTCAAATATTTTTCATTTTGAATGACTCTATAAAACTTATCAAGAATAAAGTGAGTTTCATTTTTATGAGCAAGAAAGTGAACCTAAGTAAATCTAGAGTAGTCATCGACTATAACAAGTACATAGAGTTTCCCGGCTAAGCTAGTCGTTCCCTCTGGTCCAAAAAGATCCATGTGAAGTAGTTCTAATGGTCTCGAAGTGGTAATGTATTTTTTCTCTTGAAATAGGACTTTACTTGCTTGCCTACTTGACACACACTACATACTTTATCTTTTGAAAATTTAGTCTTTGGGAGGCCTTTGACTAAATCATTTTTAAATAAACGATGATTGAGGTCCATGTTAGCATCTCCTAAGTGTCTATGCCATAACCAACTATTTTCGCTGGATGTGACAAAACGCTTAACGTCTTGTTCATGCAATTCATAAAGCAACATAGTATACAAATTTCTGTTTCTTTTAGCATTGAACAATTGTTTTCCATTTTTCTCAACTATGCATGCGTTTGACTTAAAAATAACATCATAACCTTTGTCACACAATTGACTAATGCTAAACAAGTTATGCTTCAAATCATCAACTAAAAGCACATTATCTATAGATAAAGAGGAAGATATACCAATGGAGCCGATTCCAATAATTTTTCCTTTAGAGTTGTCTCCAAAAGTGACGTTCCCTCCTTCATAGGATTTTAAAGACATGAACTTTGATTTGTCTCCCATCATATGTCTTGAGCATCCGCTATCAAGAAACCATTTTTATTTTGAGGCGGACTTCAAACATACCTACAAAACAAATTTAAGTAACGTTCATTAGTACCCAATCTATTTTGGGTCTACTAAGGTTAGAGAGAGATGCAATTTTTACTTTTGGAACCCAAAACATTTTTGTTACTATATTTTCCTTTCTACGTAAGCATGCAATGGTTCCTTTTGGAACCCAAAACATTTTTGTGGTAACTTTCTTCTTTCTTTGAAAACATATATTTGCCTTGTGACCATTTTTCTTGCAATAATAATATGTAATATGCTTATGATAATTTGAGGGCGTGTGAGATAATTGTTTTGAAATTGTATCCCTTAATGATTTTCTCTTTTTCAATATAAGTGCATCTTTGTTAAAAGCATCATACCCTAACCCACTTTTATCAAATGATCTTCTTTGTCTTCCTAGTATAATACTCAAATTTTCTTTTCCTTTTGTGAATTTTGCTAGGTTGTTTATTTGATCATCTATAGTCTTTTTCAAGTATACATTTTCCTTTTCTATCTCAATGCTTTTGTTATCCGTTATACTTGAATCAACTAATGTGGAGCAAGTAGGACTACATGAAGATTTTGCTTTCTTAAGTAAAATGTGTTTACTAGCTAATTTTTCAAATTCATCATGCAATTCTTCAAATGCATCTTGCAAATCATTATAGGAGGATAGGAGTTCATCATATGACAATTTTGATTTATCTAATGCTTGCGAATTTAAATGTACCTCATCTTCATTTTCCATGAGGCAAAGGTTCACCATTTTCTCGCTATTTTCTTCCTCATCCGAATCACATGAGTCATAATCATCCCATGTAGCATTCATGGCCATCTTATTTAGCCTTTTCTCGTTCTCCTTATTGAGCTTGAAACATTAATTTCTATAGTGCCCCGACTTTCCACAATTGAAGCAAGTTAGAGGCTCCCTCTTGCTTGACTCGCCTCTTGGCTCATTTCTCCTTATGAACCTCCCACCGTTGGCTTTCTTTCTTTGAAGAAATTTCTTAAATCTTTGGGTGATCAAGGCAATATCTTCATCTACCTCTTCTTCAATTGGCTCATTGACTTCATTTTTGGTACAGGCTTGCAAAGCTATACCCTTTCTAGGCTTGGTGTCTTCTTCATGAGATTTTAAGGTGATTTCCCAAGTGAGAAGAGACCCAAAAATCTCATCAACGCTCATTGTGCTAAGATCATGTGCTTCTTTAATTGCCATCACTTTTGCATCCCATTTGACCGGAAGGCTTCTAAGAATTTTGCGTGCCGTATCGGATTTAGGAATAATTCTACAAAGATACTTTAGTCCATTCAAAATATTAGTGAAACGAGACATCATAGAATTGATATTTTCATCCTCCTTCATAACAAATAATTCATATTCATGCATGAGTATATCTATTTTAGATTCTCGAACTTGAGTGGTACCTTCATAAGTTACTTCTATCTTATCCCATATTTCTTTAGCCGTGGAGCAAGTAGAAACACGTTTAAATTCATTTGGACTTAAGGCACAATTTAGATTTACCTTAGCTTTAGAATTAAAATACATAAGCCTACACTCATCATTATCCCAATCGTTTGGCAATTTAGGAATTTGTTTTCCATCTACAACTTTGGTTATAGTTAAAGGTCCATCAACAATAACTTGCCAAATTTGGTAATCAATAGCTTGAATAAAATTTACCATTCTAGTCTTCCAATAGCTATAGTTTGAACCATCAAACCATGGGGCCTATTGTTAGATTGTCCTTCAACGTGAGTGACTATATTTGAGGCCATGATCGTTCTCTAAGATGGTTAAGTCTAAAACAAGTAGAGATTAGTCTCTGATACCAATTGTTAGTCACTAATTAGCCCTAGAGGGGGTGAATAGGGTGTTTAATTAATCGTAAATTTATTTTTAACAAAATCTAGCAATATTCACAAATTTATAAATTTGTTATACAAATGAATTTTCAATGAAGGATTCAATTTAATTTATAAAGCTAATTATCACAAGATCAATAAACAAACAATATACCAATATAAGGAGATAGAGATAAAAAGATTGACACCATGATTTTTACGAGGTTCGGTAGCTCATAGTCCTCGGCTCAAAGAATTCCCTTCCTTGAGACTTTCCCAATCCTCACGCTATGACTCTTCCTTCAATATGTGGAATAGCAAAACCTTTACACACAAGCTAACAAGCTTGTCACACAATTAAGAGAACAATCCTCCCTTGAAACAATGGGCTTCACTTACCCAAGATTATAAATTTGTGTATGCATTCAATATATCACTAAAAAAAACCTAAGGTTTATATGGATGATACATCAATATAAGCTAAAGTGTTTTTAAGTGATGTTTCAAGAACTCTAGATGTGTATTCTCAAAGGATGAATTCAATGAACGAATTTGAAATAATAAGAAAAGAGCCAGAGTTTAAATCTTCAAATGATTTTAATGAAAAACAAGATTTCTTGCTTCTTGCTTTTAAAGACTTTTCAAAGAGTGCTAGAGAGAAAATAAGAGATGAAGACTTGTAGAAATTTCTCACACTAGAATTACTATTTCAATCCTAAATCTCATTCTATATATAGTGAATCATTAGGGTTTGGAGAGTGAATCTCACTCTAGGAGAGTAGGAAAATGAGTTCTGAAAAGTAGCAAGAATAAACACCAAGTGATGGGCAAAAATATTTCTCAGATTTACTTTTTCTCAAAAAGCTGAAACACCCAGTCGATTGCCTATAGGCACCCAATCGACTGCCTCCAAGCTGTATTTTAAAAATATTTTATCCAATGATCATGGCCAGTCGACTGCCTCAAGAGCCAGTCAGCTACCTGGGTATGGCCAGTCGACTGCCTCAGTCAATCAAAATTGTTCAAAATGCTCTGTTTCATCTAGTCGGCTGGGCCGTTGGCCAGTCGACTGGGTCACGGCCAGTCGGTTGCCATTGCTTGGCTATTCAACTGGGTGACTTAGAAATTTTGATTCTAAGTCCGTTTTTGTTTCGATTTTAATTCGGTTCTTTAATCACTTGAGCCTATAGGACCAATCAACGCATAGAATACCTTATTACAATATTCACACATTGACCTATCTACCCTAGGTCTTGAGCCTTCAACTTTCACCTTTCATTGACCATTTTGTATTTTTCCGTTTTTGCGCTAGAATTTCTTTGTCGCTTATCACTTTTTGTGTTTACATTATTTCTGAATCATTTTTTATGTTCTTGCTGAAACACTTAGTTCAAATTTATATTAGTATCAAACACGCTTTAATTATTTTGTTAATATCAAAAGAGAAACTATTGTCCGAAATAGAATTTCAAGGCCAACAAAGTCTTTTCTCAGAATTAGAGTCACCCACTCTACATGCAATATGAGCAACCAAACAATGTAGTTCAACTTTCCTAACCCACACTTGTTTAATTTTTGGTGTCCTCTTTGCTAGCCTAGATAACCTCTTCACCTCTTCACTCATCAGCCGAATTTTATTTTCAACATTGAGTCTGTTTTAAGTTCTATGCTTCCACTCTAATTTCAATGTTTCTCCTCTTAACTTTGAACACATAGGTCGAATGTGACCTTTCACTCCACAGGGATGACATACTGGAATAAACCTTTGAAAACCATTATTCGAACCCTTATTGACTCTAAAGGTAAATGGAGGCTTACTCTCAACAGGTTTTCTGACATAAGATTGAGCATTAAGATTCCTATCAAACTTACCTTGAGAAGAACTTGATGCTACTTGGGAAGCCTTAACAAAGGTTGTTTTGGAAACACTGTTAGAATTACTCAATCCTTTGAACCCCAACGCCTTTGTATTTCCTGCAGATTTTTCAACACTCAACATGTGATCAAGTTTAAGAGTTCCACTAGACTATCTATGAATAGTTGAGTTAGTATCCTTCAAATCCTTTTCCAAACCCTTAATCCTTGTAGATTTCTCACTCAATTCTAATCTTAGAATGTTTAATTCCTCATTGAGACCATCTACCCTCTTCAAAGCCTGAGTCATTTCTTGTTCAGACTTGGTTAACTCTTCTCTTAAGGATTGTATCTCCCTATCAACATTTTTGAATTGAGCTATATATTTTGAGAAGACTTTGCTCATATGAACAGACTTTTCATAGAGTTTATTGTAAGCATGTTCATACAAGTCCCCACGATCTTCATTACCCTCATAATCTTCACCTCTAGACATTGCCCAACTTGCAGCAATTTCACCGACCTCTTTACTTTGAGCAACAAACATGGTGAAATTCTTAGACTCATCATCCACGTCAGACTCAGCAGAATCACTAGTTGTTCCATCATTTGATCCATCACTCCAAGTAACAACTAGACCTTTTGTCTTTTTCTTCTTATTGGCGTACTCAGCAGCTATGTGACCAAATCCTTGACACTCAAAATATTGAGGTTTCTTCTTTTTAGAATCAATCTTGTCATTCCAATTTTGGACCTTTTTATTTTTAAAATCATGTGATTTATCTCCAAATTTTTGCCCTTTAATCAATTCTTGACCACAAGAAGATTTTAAAATTTTATGAAACTACTTCATGATCATGTCAATCTGTATTGGCCTACTCTCACCCTTCTCATCAGACTCACTAGGATCCTCCCTAATGGTTTTAAAAGCTATGTTTTTCTCTTTTATGCCACTTGACTTCTTAGAGGATTGAGCACACATCTCCATTTCATAAGATTTTAGATTCCCTGCCAATTCTTCAAGTTTAATTTCTTTAAAACTCATGATTTAAGATATGACAGTAACCTTAGACCAAAAATGTTCAAGCGAAGACCTAAGAATTTTCTTCACTATGGTAGTCTCTGGAATCGGCTCTCCTAGATTATGACAACTAGTTGCTATGTCAGTTAATCTAGCCTCAAAGTCACCAAAAATTCATCTTCATCCATCCTAAGTTGCTTAAATTTTGAATTTAGAATTTGGAGTTTTGACTATTTGAACTTTGAAGTTCCTTCATGAGTTACTTGAAGAATATTCCAAGCTTCTTTGACAATTTCGCATGTGGCTATTCTCTTAAACTCACTTCCAGTCACAATATTGTATAATGCATTCAAAGCTTTTGAATTCCAACTATCACTGTTTGTCTTAGTAGTAGTCCACTCACTTAGACAATTTTACCCTAGATTCATTAGTAACAACATCTTTCAAAGTGGGAGATGAGTATCCTACCTCTATGGAAAACCAAACTCCCTCATCTAGCGATTTAAAAATGCTCTCATTCTCGCTTTCCAATAAGTGTAATTAGAGCCATCAAACAAAGGGGACCTAGATACGGAACCTCCTTCATGAGGTAAATCCATCATATAAGTTCAGAATCTAACTCTATGTCGTTAACCTAAAAACGGAGCAATCATGCTTTGATACCAATTGAAATTACCTAGACGATCAATGAAAATAGCCTAGGGGGGGTAAATAGGATTTTTGTGGATTTATTGTCAAATTAATAATAATTGCGAAAAAATCAATTTTAATCCAATTCTCTATCAAGATAAATCATGCAAAAAATAATCTAAGTGCATAAAATAAAGCAATAGACGCACGCGATATTTTTACATGGAAAACCTTGGAAATACTCCAAGTAAAAACCACGGATACGCTTGGGTATCGATGCACTATGAATCAAGGATTACACAGACTCTATGAAGTTTTAGACTTACAAATCCCTCAATATCTACCTTTCTCCATTCGACGTCTGACAAACTTGAATCACTCATGCTCCACGAAGCTCTCACTCCGCTCTGTACTCTGACGGATCCGCTTCACAATGGATCAATGAATCACGAAGCCTCCTGCTTCGATCTCCGCACTCAGACGACCCCATTTCTCAAACGGATAGAAACAACCACGTTGCAATTGACGATGTGTAGATTTTTCAACAACTAGGTCATTCAATTGTGCATAATATCATTGATATAGAAGCACAATTGAACAAACCCTAGACAAGAGAGAACTAGAAGATATAGAATCACTCAATGATATTTTTTCTCTTTATATCTATCTCTGTAGATGAATATGAATCTATAAAAAACTAGCAAAGATCTCTCAATAACTCTAGGGTTCCAAGGCTCTTTCACATCTGTAGAAGACCTTGGTATTTATAGACAATGCTTAGAAGAAACCCTAATCTTCCTCTTTTTCGTAATTTCACACCAAACCAAGTTAAACCCTATATTCTGATGAATATAATGTGTATTACACGTACTTCAAGATGTGAGAGTCATAGATGCATCATGGAATTAAAACAGGGGAAGAATAGATATTGCATCATGAAATAAATTTCCTGCCGCACCTACGCCTTAGGCGCATATCTTGAGCGTAGTGTAGAAACTCACTTTCTTGCCACTTTTTGCTTCTGTTGGCGTAGACTTGAGCGTAGACTTCTCATGAAAATCACTTTTCTCCACAACTATGCCAAAATGACCGTCTTGATTCCACAAAACTTTTTGTTTTAGGTGATGGCTTCTAAAAATGCCATTTTTGCTCTTATAGAGGCATTTTGTACTCAAACTTGCTTCATCTTAAATTCTTTTGTTTTCTTCACTTCTTTAGACTTGATTTGAATTTAACAAAGTTTGTCCATTCCTATTAAAGCTTCCCGACTCCAAAATTCACTCAACATGACAATTCACTCAATATAGTTATTGTCTAGAACATGTCAAACACAAATAACACTATAAATGTTCTTACTATAAGACTTTATCATGCCAATTAAGAACCATTATGTAGAAATCATTATTAAACCTTCGGAGTACCAACTCTTAGTGATAAAACATAGTTGTTCAAGATTAATCATCAATTCAATTTAAGACAAGAAAATAATCAACAAAGAATCTTATTTAGGTAATACGTCCGTTCTCTCACTACATAATCATCATATGAATGTTCTTTAGTTTCCCCTTTTTGCAATAGAAATAATTAAAATTCTACATTACTAGGCTAGGGTTTCGTTAGAAATCCTAGATACCGATTTAGCCACTCATGGAAGGAGGAGACTATATCAGTGATGTAAAGATCATCCCCATGATTGGGTCAATATGTTACTGGGTTATTGAGAAGAATATTCTCTCTAGAGAGAGAATTTTATATTATGTGTATTCACTCAATGAAAACTATATCTTTTTTTTCCATGTAGCTTCACATTTTTATAGACAAAAGTTGGTGTAATTATGACATGTCTTTGCTTGCACTCCAAGTTGACTTGGTGTGAGGACCAAGTAACAACTGAATTTACCAGTTCGTCATTCGTCTTTACTTGCGCAAGGAGCAAAAGAATACAATATGATTTTGCACATTTCCCAATGCATCGACACAGCTGATCGATCACCGAGGAGCCGATCGTTTGGTGGCTTCTGAATATTGATTATTTTATTGTTTTACGAATTTGTGTTTTGATGACTTGTACTATGCTCATTGTTGACTTGTACCTTGCTCTGAATTAAGTACTTTTATTCTTCCAAGTGTCATTCCAAATAAGGGTTTTCGCTAAAACTCCGAAATTAACTCATATTTTCATTAATGCCTTTGTAACATGATTAAACACACAACTTGGGTAAAAATACCAAAATAATATAATAAAGAGACTAACAAGGGATTACTTAATGCCCATAATATGTTGGTCTCATCAAGGACTATACTATAATTATACCTTAAATCCACGCCTCATAACTTAATGAGTTCCTATCATTCAACTTGAACCCACAGTTCAAAAGTCGGTCCATGACAATAATTGGACCTTCGACTCCCAATTCTAACACCGAATAAACCATCCCTAACATACATTAAGTCTCAACTAACTACGGTCATTCCTCCAGCCTGGATGACACATTCCAGTAGACACTACGATCCTCCTCTGAACTATGATTCCAAAACCCTAATGAATCTGTATTCACCCACTTCAATGTTATAGATCACACTACAGTGACTAGCTTACACGCTCCTCAATCCCATAGTCCACCTTTCAAATGAAGTAGTAGACACAGTTCAACGGTCTGATACTCTAGATAATGATATTTGATGTCAATTCTATTCACAAATTTTATTACTATTTGTAGGGTTCTTTGTTGTAAACGAAGAAGAATGACTTTCGTATGAATTGAATATGGTAATCTTAACAAATGGAATGTTTTTAGAGAGATCAAGAAAGTAGAAAGAGAATGAAAGTGAGAAGGGAAAGCTAATGGGAAAGAGAATGAGCAATAACGAATATACAGGGCCGACCCTTAGATGAGGCCCTTTGTATATAAGATTTTACAGGTTTAAAAAAATATTAAAATGAATATTTTTTTTATTAAAATGATATAATATATTAGTATTGAAACACAAAAGTTAAATCCGATTTTGGATGTTTTATAAAAAGTACGATATTGTTTACACACAAAAACCTAAAAAAAATATGATCATCTTATTCGCAAATATTACAATTCAATGTCATATGATCAAAGTAAATGTGATCATAATTTGTTTTACTCATAAACATTGTTTCCACCAATTTTTATTTCATGTCACTTTTTATTCATTCACTTAGTTTTATTCTAACTCCCGGTGAATTTTGAATTTTCTTTTTAATAAAGAATCAAATATTAATCATTTTAAAATAATTATATTTGGACATTGAAGAAGAAATATTTTGGAACATTCATAAATAAAAAGAAGGTGAAGAATTATAAGAAAGAAGTGTAATTTCTTGGTTGGATAACTAATTAAAGTAACGGAAAACATATTATATTTTGGGTATTTTTTATGGATTATATTGGACTTGAATTTTATTAGGGTTGATGGAATTAGGAATCTGTGTAATTTTTAATTAGTCAAATTGAGCTTAGCTTTCATCTAAATTCAATAAAATTGGATTTGTGTAATTTCTAAATATCATATTGGGCTTTAACTTTTATTAGAACTAAAAGAATTAGTTTTTTCAAAAAAAAAAAAAAAAATTGAACTAGCTATTATTAAATTTTTTAGACTCACCTCAGCAAAGGTCCTAACCAACCGCCTAGGTCGCCTACGTCAGGCTAACCTTGTGAATATGTGAGTGGGGTCTTGAGACTACCAAAAGTAAGAACCCCTCTTTGTGGGCACCCCCTATTTATAGAGCTAGAATGAGGTAGGACAATATGTTAACCCTTAGTCAAGTGAGTCACCTTAATTGTGATAATTCCCTCACCAATTCATTCAGGCCGCGATCAAGAAAGAGATACTCGGGAGTTATCTCACGAGTCATATTTTTTGGGCGGACGAACCTTCAAATTAATCTAAATCCTCGAAACCTATATCTTTTCATTTTCAGTTCCTGAATTCAATATCACCTTATGATATAGAGGACATCCAAGTCATGTAATGACATGCATTCATGTTCATGACCTTGAGCTGCCAGGTTTCTTTTGAGAGAAATTTTCAAATAACAAGTGACGTTGTGACATGTCACTTGCCTCATGGTGAACATCTACTAAAATCTCTCTCCGGAGCTTCCGTTGCGTTTAAGCACATAGGTTTCTGAGCCTTGGTACCTTTAATTCCTTGCCAAATCTGTGCAATTGCCTCTTTGTTGTCTTCGCGCAACCCTTGAAACATACCCCAAAGGTCTATCCCTTCATATGCTCACACGAGGAAAGCTAACTCCAAGCTTAATTTCCTTCCTTAGCCATCATCATCCCCTTATCCTAGGTTGTGAGTAACTCACGACCACCCCTTACACTATTCAAATAGAAATATATTAACAGTAAATAGTAAAATTTGATAAAAACTAAACAAATATATATATATATATATATATATATATATGTATTATGTTCAACAGAATACGTGAACAACTTATTGTAGGAAAACATATAGTAATTTGACAAACGGTATATATATTTTAAAAGTACCCTGATTGTTACGCAGTAAACAATAGAATACGTGAAACATCATTATGTTGATGGTACAGAATTACTATATAATATAAAACAGAATATATAGAACAAGCAATAAACAGAACACTGTATATATATATATATCTATATATCCATCAATATAGTATTTATATAAATAAATAGAAGCATAACAAAATAGAAAACTGTAATGAAGAACAAAATGAAAACTCACAGTACAGTCCAAAAAATAGAAAATCGAAATGGAAGATAATTCGAGCCATGTGTAACCACAGTTTCCTTAAGACATATTTGCTTCCTCTTCGATGCTCAAGGTTGATGAACAACTGTCTCCCAAAATAGAACGAATTTTCGCATTTGGAGAAGTAACACTCCAATCTCCAGAGACTAGCGAACACAATTCTGTGTTTATACTTGAACCCTAAAACCCTAATATATATTAATATGTGATATATGCAGAGAGAGAAGAAGGAGATGAACTGGAAGAGATTGTTCTCTGAAACATGTAGAAAATGAATTGTGAAGTCCTATTTATAGACTACCAAGGGTTGTGACAGTCACACCCTTTAATTAAAGGTGTTCTAACTGCCAAACAGGCAGTTAGTTAATTTCTCATTCAACTAAACTATTTTTCCAACAATCTCTCACATGAATGGAAATTAACTTTTCAATATGCAAATGAATATGCAGACACTAGTTCGAGTACAATGAAATGTTACTGTATCAGAATAAGTAACCTTTGAGCCTTGAACTTTCCTTTGTGAAAGACTATCGGATTTACTAGCTAATCAGTAAACGTGATGCCTTGAACTGTTAGCTGTTTGTGTAAACCAAGACAATATAATTCACACAGTTCCCCTTCGAACATAGTTGATTCTCACGTTTGTGTCTATTTTGGCCTTGGACACCACTTGGTTTCATGAGTATTTGTCAGAGAATTCCGTCTTAAAAAATTCTCCTAGAAGCGACCCCTTCTACTCACATAGGTTATTCTATTAGGAATATTCATACATCTTCACTTGGATATGTCCAAGTCATAGAAATCATTAAAAGCGTAGCTTATTCTAAAATATGCACCGTCTCATCATAGGAATGGGAAGGAGTTAATAATCTCCACAGTGTTTTACTAAGTCACACATAATTCGGTTATCCATTTGAACCTAGATCTTGGGATCTCCAGTCAACTAGCTTGGGTTGCCATGGTGGTGTCTTTTAACCCAGAGGCTTTAAGCCTATTCCTCTCGATGATCTTTCCACTTGCTCTTTAGTCAAAACTTTAGTTAGCGGATCCGTAATATTATCCTTTGACCTCACATATTCAATGAATATTATAACATTCGAGAGCAATTGTTTCAGGGTATAATATCTACAAAAACTATGTCTAGACTTACCATTATACATTTAATTTTGAGCTCCACATAATATTACTAGCGAAATGCAAAGAATGAGATGACACCAGTTGTGGCCACAACTTTATATTTTCTTATAATTTCAGCCAATTAATTTCTTTGCTGACTTCGCAATCTATAGCATAACTATTATGCTAACTTTGCACCAACATTCATAAGTTGTGCAATCCTTATGTTAAGGCTCAATATTAACTTTTCAGTTGCCAATCACTTAGGCTTCTCACCTATAATTTCAATATGAATCCATATTGGTAACTCTATTTGTAACTAATAAGTTACACATTAACCCCACACAAACAAATATTATCGAATGTATTGGGGTATATTTTCCATTTAATAAAATGAGAGACATAACCATATTACTCCCACGTGTGAATTTTGCATAACGGATTTCAAATTCACTATTGACAACTTCTTTCCAAAAGTTTGAGGATCATTCTCCAACATATTAGTAATGAAATCTTGCTCAAATGACGTTGAGGTCCTTGACATTTTTGCTACGTCTTAGTTCATTTTGTATAGACCATTTGTCTATATTAACTTGACTATCATTAGTTGTAGCATCAACAAGTCTCTTTCTTGAGACTGAATCTGATGTCATATTATATGAAAATATATTCTCAAAGAATGACGCATTTCTTGATTCAATAATTATATTAACATGCACATCAGGAATTTCAGATTTATTAACAAGAAATCGATATGCACCACTGTTATAACCAATGAATACACAATCAATGGTTTTTGGTCATATCTTTACCTTTTTAGGTTTAGGAACTTCCACGTTTGCTAAGTACCCCCACACTTTTAAGTATTTATAGGAAGACTTATGACATTTCCATAATTCATACGGGGTTTTTCGGTTTCCTTATGAGGCACTTTGTTAAGTTTGTAATTAACAGAAAATATAGCTTCCCCCCACAAGTTTTGTGGTACTCCTGAATTAACACCATTGCAATCATTTTTTAAAGTTTTTATCTTTCCGCTAAGTTGACTTTCAAATTCATTTTTATTATGTTTAAAACATAATTGCCTCATCTTTGCTTCTTAGCAAATACACATAACAGTATCTCGTGCAATCATCTATAAAAGTAATAAAATATTTTTTGCCACCTCTAGTTCGCAAAATACTTTAAATCACAAATATCACTGTGAATTAATTCTAGAGGTTCCGTATATCTTTCAACTATTTTTGGAAGGATGTTCTTGTTAACTTTGATTTTATACAAGTCTCACATTTATGATTTGAATCAATACTACATTTAGGCAATTCATTAATTCTAATTAATCTACATTAGTATAATTAACATGTCCTAATCTAACATAATAATCTAGAATAAACTAGATACGCACGTTAAACCATAACTAGAGTCTATGAAAACCACAATAATATGACCTCTAGCAAAATAATAGTGTAAATTCATCAAAACAACGACTTAAAGATTGAAGTCACTAAATACATGCATCAAACACACATGAACCATAGTACCCTATTTAAAGAGTAAGAATGGTTACCAATTTGAAACCAAAAGTCACCAACGAACAGACATATATTAACAATAGATGTGACTATTTGTGAATATGTACAACTCTTCACAAATAGTTGTATCTGTTCATATTTCATGAAAAGAGTAATAGTCATTCTAACCATACGGAAATATTCAATCCTATATCCATATCATTGGCTTTACTGAAATTTAACATAGGATCAAATACTAGCATATCAACATACTCTCTTCGATTTTCCACTGTCACAAGTATACTAATGCATATATGATTATCAACAGTTTTTTCATTATCCAAAACATTAGTAATCCCAACCATCAGTAAATGCATCGTCCATATAGTAACAAATATTAGTAAAAGTGAGGATGCTCACAAACAAACATCGATCATTATTTAGAATTTTATCCCATTAAAAATTCTAACACACTGTTATATATATATATACACACACACATATATATATATATATATATATATGTGTGTGTGTAGAATTCACAAGTACGCAAAACATACTCTCTAGGACTCCTTCAGATTCGTGAAAGTGTGTTTCACTACTATTAGGATACATGCAATTACATACCTTATGATATACATACAATATCATATTATACCAATATGAATAATCTCATACTGATACATGTTTGTCACATATGAATATGACGCGTAGATTATATTTTTATGTGACCTAGTGTTTATAACAGTAGTGGGTTATACAAGATAACAATATACACCATTTACATCAAACTAACATTCGTATACAAACACGTAGTATGCAGTTGTATAGTCACCTAATACTAATAGGTGTCTGTTTCTTTAAAGGATGTCTCTTGGTTTTAAACCCAACTGACATTTTTATTCATAATTAACCCACCACAAACGTGACATGTTTATTCATAATTTATCAACTCAAGAGACATGTTGCTTTGGTTGTGTGTGGGTTAATTCAGAATACCGAAACACCTACTTGTGTAAGTCACAATTGAACGCATGCAGTTAAATAGAATTAATACCATTCAATGAACTGTTTGTAATTATCGTAGTATGCAGTGAATTATTGTAATTAAAATCTTAGTAAACCGTTTTGAGTCTGTCATTACTCAAATTCCCACGGTTCTCACTGCAACTATAGTGTTAATATATACATGCGTGTCATTTGCAAAGAAATGACTTCCCATGCCATTTCATTTTTATAACATGTCTAAAATGTGACTTATCCATATACAAATATTTTTACATATCAGCAATATATTATATACGTGACAATATCAAAATCTCATCCAATCATATATATATATATATATATGAATGTTTCTATGTGTGTGTATATATATATATATATATATGCATCCGTATTCTAATTAACCAGTATCAGTATTCATGTCTGTGTAAAACACATATAATAGATAATTGCTCATCTAACATATATCACGTGGATATGCATTTTAGTAAATATTAAACTCATGGCTTTGTTTGAAATTACCTGGAGGATTAATGAAAATAGCATAGAAGGGTGAATAGGCTTTTTGTGGATTAACTGACAAATTAATAATAATTGTAAAAAAATCAATTTTAATCCAATTCTCTATCAAGATAAATCATGCAAAAAATAATTTAAGTGCTGAAAATAAAATAATAGAGACACGCGATATTTTTACGTGGAAAACCTTAGAAAGACTCCAAGTAAAAATCACGAATACGCTCGGGTATCGATGCACTATGAATCAGAGAATTTGTACAGGATCTATGAAAACAGTACTTACAACCGATGCAATCTGTTATTTTTCACTCAACGTATGAAAGTCTAGATTCACTCACGCTCCACGAAGCTCTCGCTCTGCTCTGTACTCTGACGGCTCCGCTTCTCAATGGATCAAATCACCACGAAGCCTCCTGCTCCGATCTCCATAGTCAGACGACTCTATTTCTCAAACAGATCTAAGCAACCACGTTGCACAAGGTGGTGTGTAGATTTTTCCAAAATCTAGGTCATTCAATTGTGCATAAGATCATCGATGTAGAAGCACAATTGAACAAACCCTAACTCAAGAGAGAAGTAGAAGATACAAAATCACTCAATGATTTTCTCTCTCTATATTTATCTCTGTAGAAGAATACGAATCTGTAGAAAGCTTGTAGAGATCTCTCAAAGGCTCTCCCACATTTATAAAAGACCTTGGTATTTATAGACCATAGCTGAGGGAAACCCTAATTTTACCATTTCTCGTAATTTCACATCCAACTCAGCAAAACCCTAATCTCTGATGTATATATGTGTCTAACACGTATATCAAGGTGTAAGAGTCGTAGCCACGAAAAAACCAGGGCAACAAGGGAAATTTACGATTTTAAAATCACCCTGCCGCATCTGTGCCTTAGGCGTAGGTCAGGCGTAGGGGGTTAGGCATAGCTCAGGAGTATATTTTCACTTTCTAGGCACTTTTTGCTTATGTAGGCGTATGTATTTTCATGGAAACCACTTTTCTCTGCAACTACACCAAAACGACCTTCTTGACTTCCTGGGACTTTTTGCTTGAATTGACGGCTTTGGAAAATGCCGTTTTTGCCCTCCGCAAGACATTTTTACTCAATACGCTCATTTTTGCACTTCACTTGTATTCTTTACTACTTCAATGCTTCATTTCGCCTTTGTCGAAGCTTGTCAATGATGTTGAAACCAAACCGACATATCTAATACTCAACATGGTTATTGTCTAGAACATGCCATAAATATACAATACTTAAAAGTGTTCTTACAATCCCCCCTTGGTATTTCTGAGAGAAAACCATGTTTTATAATATAGCCTCACAAATTGCAACATAACATCTATACCTATGAACACACATCAACAAACATAGATATAAACTGTCACCTTGCTTTCATGACGGTCAACCAATCCTGTAACTACAACACTGAACAAACCATTAAACGTAAGTGTTGAAAACAGATATAAAATGATTATAAGAAAAACACAATATCCATGTAAGCATAACGATCATATAACACACTTTCCTTCTCCCCCTTACTCAATATTTCTCCCCCTAAAACCATTACTCTCTCTTACTCAATATTTTTCCCTCTTTTTGTCACTGAAATGACAAGGAACAATAAAAACAATCAAAGTACATGAGAGAAACAAGGAAAAACCTCAAGATGAAAACATAGGGAAAGGATCACAGAGGAGACTCTAAAGAATCTAAGTCAAATACTAAATACTAAGATAAAGTACTTTATAATATTATATCCAAATTCTCGAGTAACATAAATCTCTACAATGCATGAACTTAATACTAATGCATGAATGCAAAATGCTCAAAAAATATATTTTTATTCTTAGAAACAGTGAGCAGGGCAGTAGAGACAATAAGTTAATCATTAACACATCATATTCTCATATTTGACTTAGCTATTATACACATGATAGTGAAGAAAATCAGCACACATACCTTGTAGTCATAAGCAGTCACAAAACAATCTTTACATAGCATTTGTATATATGAAAAATATTCAGGTGCAAGCAAACAACGAAGATGAAAGCTATATGTGGTAAATCTAACAATATCCTCACTAACCGTGATGATACTTCAGTTCAAAACCCAAACTAGAAGTCAAATCTTTAACTCGAACCTTGTTGCTAATTAAGAGAACACAATTTAATCTTTTCAACCTTTTCATTATAGCCCTTTTTATCTTTCTAAGCTCCGGAATTTCCAACGAGGACTTTCAATCCCGACCAACTAAGCTCGAGCTTCTTCCATGGGATTTATGTTCATTAGTCTTCTTCCATTTTTATGCGAACACTCTATGCTTACTGAGGCACGAGACCTAGTTACTCAGATTGAATAAATATTTTTTGCATTTTTATATTTTATTTAACTCATTCTTTCCTCCTTCAACATCACCACAACATTCATAAGCATGGAAAAGGTATTTAAAAACATAAATCAATCTAGCATAGCTCATGAACCTACATATCACTTCAGATTAAATAAAAAAGACTAAAAGTTTAAACAAGTATTACAATCATCTCTGAAGTGAAACAAACACCCAGAGTTGATGAGTTCCAAAAATAATATTTAAACATGTCAAGTGAATAACTCATAACCTCATATCAGACTAACAACTTCAATTCTCATATGTATAATAACAAAAGTAAATATGAGAATAGAGTGAAATATGACAATCATTTGTACCCTTATCCAATCTCAACATGCTAATAAGTTTTTTATTTTATTTTATGATTTTTATAAAAAATTTGTCATAATGATGCATACATGGATAATCCTAATAGTAGCAAAACATGATGCATGCATAATAAAAATAAATAAACATGCAAATAAAAAAAATAAATGCATGATAATGTATCAATTCTAGGATAAAAGATAATGCAAGATATTCCTAGAATGATACATATGAAGACATCTATCATAATGATAACATGTCACTAGATTTTCTAAGATGCACATGCTTTTGAAAATCTAATGGTTTTGTAGAGATGTCTGTTGACTGAGAATCTATAGATATATACTCAAGTCTTTTCTCAGAATTAGAGTCACACACTCTACATACAGTATAAGCAACTAAACAATGTAGTTCATCTTTCCTAATCCACACTTGTTTAAACTCTATTTGTTATCCTAGACAATATCTTCACCTCTTCACTCAACACCCGAATTTGATTTTCAACATTGGGTCTTTTTTGAGCTCTATGCTTCCACTCTAATTTCAAAGTTTTTCCTCTTAACTTTGAACACACAGGTCGAATTGACCTTTCACTCCACAGTGATAACATATTGGGATAAACCTTTGATAACCATGATTCGAACCCTTATTGACTCTAAAGGTAAAGTAAGTTTTAATCTCAACAGGTTTTCTAACATAAGATTGAGCATTAAGATTCTTATCAGACTTACCTTGAGAAGAACTAGATGTTTCTTGGGAACCCCTTACAAAGGTTGTTTTGGAAACGATGTTCAAATCACTCAATGTTCCTTTGAATCCCAACCCCTTTATATTTCCTATAGATTTTCCCACACTCAACATATGATTCATCTTAAGTGTTCCATTAGACCATTTATGGATAGTTGAGTTACCATCCTCCAATTCCTTTTCCAATCCCTCAATCCTTGTAGATTTTTCACTCAATTCCAATCTTAGAATCCTTAATTCCTCATTGAGACCATCTACCCTCTTCAAAGCCCGAGTCATTTCTTGTTCAAACTTGGTCAACTCTTCTCTTAAGGATTGTTTCTCCTTATCAACATTGTTGAATTGAACCAAATATTTCGAGTACAGTTTGCTAACAAGTACAAACTTTTCATACAATTTCTTGTATGCATCTTCATATGAGTCCCCACAATCTTCATTATCCTCAGAATCATCATCCTTAGATATTGCCCAACTTGTAGTAATTTTACTGACCTTCTTACTTTGTGCAGCAAACACAGTGAAATTCTCAGACTCAGCAGAGTCACCATCATCATCTGATCCATCATTCCAAGTAACAGCTAGACCTTTTGTCTTTTTCTTCTTATTGGCGCACTTAGAAGCTATGTGACCGAACCCTTGACACTCAAAACATTAAGGTTTCTTCTTTTTAGGGTCAACCTTGTCATTTCGATTTCGGACTTTTTTATTTTTAGAATCATGTGATTTATCTCCAAATTTTTGTCCTTTCATCAACTCTTGACCACAAGAAGATTTAAAAAATTTATGAAACTGCTTCATGATAATATCAAACTGATTTGGTCTACTCTCACCCTCATCATCAGACTCACTACGACCCTCTTTAGTGGTTTTAAAAGCTATGCTCTTCTCTTTTGTACCACTCAACTTCTTAGAGGATTAAGCACACATCTCCATCTCATAAGATTTTAGATTCCCTGCCAATTTTTCAAGTTTAATTTCTTCGAGACTCATGATTTCAGATATGACAGTAACCTTAGACCGAAAACATTCCGGTAGAGACCTAAGAATTTTATTCACTATGGTAGTCTAAGGAATGGTCTCTCATAAATTGTGATAACTTGTAACTATATCAGTCAACCTAGCCTCAAAGTTACTAAGAACTTCATCCTCCTCCATCCTAAGCTGTTCAAATTAAGAATTCAGAATTTGGAGTTTAGATTGCTTAACTTTTGAAGTTCCCTCATGAGTCACTTGGAGAATGTCCTAAGCTTCTTTTGTTATTTCACATGTGGCTATTCTTTTAAACTCACTTGCAATTACAACATTTTACAACTCATTCAAAGCTTTTGAATTTCAACTAGCACTATTTGTTTCAACAGTAGTCCACTCACTTGACGATTTTACCCTAGATTCATTAGTAACAACATCTTTCATAGTGGGTGGTGAATATCCCCACTTCTATAGCAAGCCAAGCTCTCTCATCAAACAATTTCAAAAATGCTCTCATTCTCGCTTTCCAATACGTGTAATTAAAGCCATCAAACCATGGGGACCTAGATACGGAACCACTTTCAAGAGGTACGTCCATCGTCTAAGTTCATGATCTAACCCTAGGTAGTTAACCTAAATCGGGTAACCACACTCTGATACCAATTGAAATTACCTAAACGATCAATGAAAATAACTTAGAGGGGGGGTGTGAATAGGATTTTTGTGGATTAACTAACAAATTAATAATAATTGCAAAAAAGTCAATTTTAATCCAATTCTCTATCAAGATAAATCATGCAAAGAATAATCTAAGTGCATAAAATAAAGCAATAGAGACATATGATATTTTTACATGGAAACCTTGGAAAGACTTTAAGTAAAAACCACGGTTACGCTCGAGTATCAATGCACTAGGAATTAGAGAATTTGTACAGACTCTATGAAAATAATACTTACAACCGATGTAATCTGCTTTTTTTCACTCAACATCTGAATGTCTAGATTCACTCATGCTCTACGAAGCTCTCGCTCCGCTCCGTACTCTGACGGCTCTACTTCTCGATGGATCAAATCACCACGAAGCCTCCTTCTTCGATCTCAGCACTCAGACAACTCTATTTCTCAAACAGATCTAAGCAGCCACGTTGCACAAGGTGGTGTGTAGATTTTTATAAAATCTAAGTCATTCAATTATGCATAAGATCATCGATGTAGAAGCACAATTGAACAAACCCTAACTTAAGAGAGAAGTATAAGATATAGAATCACTCAATGATTTCCTCTCTATCTTTATCTCTGTAGAAGAATACGAATCTGTAGAAAACTTACAGAGATCTCTCAATGGCTCAAAGGCTCTCCCACATCCATAGAATATTTTTTGTATTTATAGACCATAGTTGAGGGAAACCCTAAGTTTATCATTTCTCGTAATTTTACATCCAATTCAGCAAAACCCTAATCTATGATCTATATTATATGTATAACACGTATACTAATGTATATGAGTCATAGCCACAAACAAACCAAGGAAACAAGGGAAATTTATGATTTTAAAATCACCCTGCCACATCTACGCCTTAGGCATAGGGGTCAGGCATAGTTTAGGCATAGATTTTCACTTTCTAGGCACTTTTTGCTTTTGTAGGCGTAGGTATTTTCATGGAAACCACTTTGCTTCGCAACTGCGCCAAAACAACCCTCTGGACTCCCCAGGACTTTTTCCTTGAATTGACGGCTTTGGAAAATGCCGTTTTTGCCCTCCGGAAGACATTTTTACTCAATACGCTCACTTTTGCACTTCACTTATATTCTTTACTACTTCAATGCTTAATTTCTCCTTTGTCGAAGCTTGTAGATGTCGTTGAAACCAAACCGACCTATCTAACACTCAACAAGGTTATTATCTAGAACACGCCATAAATAAATAATACTCAAAAGTGTTTTTACATTGTTCAAAGACATACTTTTGTGAAGAAAAATCTCACTTAAAAATTGTCAGTAGTCATTTATTTACATTCTTCGTTGGTACGTATAGTAACAACACCATTGATAATACCACATCTGAAATAAAATATAATCTGCAAAATTGTTGTATCTATCTGCATCTGACGCTGAATTTACATTCTCAAATGTCTCTTAAGATTGTTTAAAATATGATAGTTTATACATGCAAACCAATGTTATATACATGATATTGATATTAACAGTAAATTGTAAGATTGGATAAAAACAAAACAAATATATATATTATGTTCAACATAATACGTGAACAACTTATTGAAGGAAAACATATAGTAATTTGACATACGGTATATATATTGTAAAAGTACCTTGATGGCTACACAGTGAACAACAGAATACGTGAAACATCATTATGTTGATGGTACATAATACATATATTTATATAATATAAAACATAATATATAGAACATGCAATAAGCAGGACACTGTATATATATATCGATCAGTATAGTATATATATATATATAAATAGAAGCAAAACAAAATAGGAACTGTAATGAAGAACAAAATGAAACTCACAGTACAGTCCAAAAGGCAGAAAATCGAAATGGAATATAATTTGAGTCCTGTGCAACCACAGTTTCCTTAAGATGAATTTGTTCCCTCTCCAGTGCTCAAGGTTGTTGAGCAACTGTCTCCCAAGATAGAACAGATTTTCACCTTTGGAGAAGTAAAACTCCAATCTCCAAAGACTAGCGAACACAATTCTTTATTTGTACTGGAACCCTAGAACCCTAATATATATTAATATGTGATATATGCAGAGAGAGAAGAAGGAGATGAACTGGAAGAGATTGTTCTCTGAAACATGTAGAAAATGAATTGTGTAGTCCTATTTATAAACTACCAAGGGTTGTGACTTAATAGTCACACACTTTAGTTTAAGGTGTTCTAATCACCAAACGGGCAGTTAGTTAATTTCTCATTCAACTAAACTATTTTTCCAACATTTATAAGGTTCAAGCAGCAAATTCAGCTTTGTCCACTAAAGTTGTTGAAACAAAAGATCAATCGCAAATAATAAAATAGTAAAGAATCAACACATAGGATTTATCGTGGTTCGGATAATTTGACCTATGTCCACCAAAGTAATCTTTGTATTTAGCTTCTCAATGAATTAGGGTTACAATTATGTATATATAGACATAATTCATATATACTGATAAAATACCAAAAACACCATTTACCGTACCTTGGGGGTGATAGGTGTCAAATATTAGTCATTTTGACCCCTTAACTCACTATTGTTACGTTCTTTCATTCCAATATTTGGTATTTTTATTGTGTTTGCATGTTAAGACATGTTTTAGTAGCTTAATGAAGAAATGGAGCTAACTTCGGTGAATTAACTGAAGAGTATGTTCTTTCTATCCAAGAGGAGAGTCAAAGAGGCAGTCCGAGATAAAAATGGCTCCCGGAGGGCAAAAATGGCATTTTCAGAAGCCGTCATCTTCAATAAAAAGTATCGTGGGTTCGAGACGGACGTTTTGGTTCATTTACAGAGAAAAGTGATTTTCCACAAAATACCTACGCTTTCAGTTTCAAAAAATGGCTAGAAAACACATTTTTACGCTTGGCCCTACGCTTGGAGGTATGCTTGGGACCTACGCTTGAAGCGTAAGTGTGACAAATTTTTGTTGATTTTTCATGAATTTTTCCAATTTCACCCCCGGCTTATTTGGAAGACGTGCCTACGACTTTAGACCTCTGTATACATGTATATACACTTATATATAGGAGAAGTTAGGGTTTGCATGAGTTTTAGTGTGAAAAGACTGAAAATGACTTCTTTATGTTATTGCCTATATATACAAGACCATACATCAAAGTTAGGGCTGGTGTGTGAAGTTGGAGAGTTCAGACGTGAGTTTTTGGAGGTTGTTCATTCATTCAGATTTACTCCTATTGAGATACATATTCAAGCCTAGAGATCCAAAGAAGAAGACTATGGAGAACGTTTCTACATCAACGATGCAATCACTATTTTCCATGACCAACTAACTCGGTCTCTAGGGTTTTCTAGCAAAACCCTAGCCAAGTAATGTAGTTCTTACATTGTTTTTAATTGTAAAGAGGGGAAACTGTTGACCATACTGTGATGATTGTAGTAGTTAAGAGACCGTACTGATTTGCAATATAAAAGTATATGTTTATTCTAAATTATTGTCTTAGATGGAATGAATATATAGTTTTGCACAATTATGATTATTCACTATGGGCTGGAACTCGGATGCTTAATCATGGTTTTTAACACAATGGTGGTAATGAAACTTGATACCCTAGGTTGACAGAGGTCGTACCTTGACGATTTAATATAGACATGTGTTTAGTTTATTTTCATGCATTAGGAGTAGATTAGAGTAGAGTAATTGACATGTACTAGTTAGGTCAGTCATGAGACGGGTTGTCGTGATCCGGTTGATGATACTCCTTTTTGGGATCGTATATAGCTATTTGCGGTACGACCTAATTCGCAATTATGGATCGCCCTCTTACAATTAGTAGATTGATGAACTATATTATGCGGTTAGTGGTGGAGTGATGAAAACCCTAGTTTTCTCTCTCATATGAATCACAACCAATTTAATTTACTTTCTAGGTAATTGTTAGCTAAAATAGATAATTTGGTCTTTGACCACCCAAACGAACCATCCTTCAGAAAATATAATTCAATGTTTTAAAATTATTAAAGTGAACAATCTTAGTCTCTGTGGAATCGATATTCCTTACTCAAGTCGTTTGCTATTCTATAATTGATACGTGCGCTTGCGTAGGGCCTGTTTGGAAATGGATTTGTTTCGTCTTGTCTTGTCTGGTTTGGTTTTGTCTGGTCTTGTTTGATCTTGTCTGGTCTTGTCTTCAATCTAAAACTCTGTTTGGTAACCGGTCTGGTCTTTCTAGTCTGGTTTGAGAAAACAAAAACTTTATATATATATTAGTTTATATATTATTTTATGTATATAACTTTATATATTATTAAATATATATTTATAATATATTATTAAATATATATAATATATTCTATATATTATTAATATATATTATTTTTTAATTTTATATATATTTATATATATATATTATTTTTGAATTTATATATTATTATATAAATATTTAATATTATTTTATATATATTATTATAAAATAATAATATATATTATTCGATATATTATTTATATATACATTATTTTTTAATTTATATATCTTTAATAATATTATTATATATATATATATTTAATAATATTATTATATATATATATATTTAATAATATTATTTTATATATATTATTATAAAATAATAATATATATGATTCTATATAATATTAATATATATTATTTTTGAATTTTATATATTATTCTTGAATTTTATATATTATTCTATATATGTTATTTTTGAATTTATATATTATTTATATATATATTTAATATATATATATATATGTTTAATAATATTATTCTATATATATTAATATATATTATTTTTTTAATTTTATATATTATTTTATATATATTATTTATATATATATATTTAATAATATTATTATAAAATAAAAAATATATATTATTCTATATATATTAATATATATTATTTTTTAATTTTATATATTATTTTTTATATATTTATATATATATATATTATTTTTATATATATTTAATAATATTATTTTATATTATTATTATAAAATAAACTTATTAATATATATTATTCTATATATATTCATATATATTATTTTATATATATTTATATATATATTATTTTTATATATATATAAATATATTATTTTATAATATTATTATAAAATAAAATTATTAATATATATTATTTTTTAATTTTATATATTATTCTATATATATATTTATATATAGGAGAGAGAGAGAAAAAGAAAGAAAAGTAAAAAAAGGTGGGCTAAACCAAGAAAGACCAACTTTTTTTTGGTCTTTCATCACTTACAAAAAGAAGGGTTTGGTTTTAATATGTTTTGAAATGTTTTGTCTTAAAAACCTAAAACTAACTTACCCAAACATAAATTAGTTTCTAAAACAAAAACAAAACAAAACAAAACCCCTAAAGACTAACAAACAAACAAGGCCTAAGGTGTTGTTTTTAACCACATATTTTTATACACCTGACGGATGCATCAGGGGGGCGAACCCCTAACAAGTTAATCAATGCCCCAGTCGGGCAGGCCGGGCCCGTAGTTGAAGGCCTCCACGGGGTTTTGGCCCAGCCCCTTTGGACCCAGAGCCATAACTAGGGCTGGCAATTCGTGTCAGCGTGTCGACCCACGTGTCAACCATGTAATCTGGCACGATCCAACATGAAAAATAAAATAAAAAATTTAAATTTAAATTGAATTTAATACAATCCAGTAATAGTTTATTGATATATTTCAATACATGATCAATTAGAGAACATAATAAATCTGCAAATAAATAACATAATAAATATAATCGTGTCAAATGTGTCAAGTCATGTCACATTTTGTTGGATTATGGCTATAAATCTGCAAATAAATAACACAATAAATATAATGTGTCAAGTATTATCAGTTTCTTCAATTTGAGTTACAAGGGTTTTGCAAAATTGCTTCACTGATAGCCTTGCTTCTGATACTACCTCCAAGAAACACTCAACTATCTCTTCCTCACTAAAAGGCATCAAGTTTTCGCCGTTCCCACTTATGCTATGGCATTCAATTTCAATGTCTTCTGCTTTTGTAGCAGCCTTGAACAGGAGAATATGACTAACATAACACTCTCCAGAGAATATATATATATATAGGAAATATATAGCATTTAAGAAAGTGTTGAAGGAGAGAAATGAGCAAATTTCAAGCAGAGAGAGGTTGAGGATACCTAATCCAATGAGCTTTTGTCCTTCTTCTCAATAAGAGAGACATGGTGAGAAAGGAGATTTTACGGAAGTACCCATATTTCCCTAAAATAAGCCCATACACGTACATTCTTTTAGTGGGGTTGTTTACATTCAGTATATTTTTTTATGATAGTAGCGGTTATAACTTTTTTGCACATAGATAAACATATTATGAGTATGAAGCTTCATAATTTAAAGCAACAAAAAAATTGAACAGAAGTAGAGTGAATATCAAATGTATGGAGCATTTGGGTTTTAATTATTATTTTTTTGGTGATGTATGGGAGGAAATTGAAGGATAAGAAAAACTAAACGAAAAGTATACATATTCAAATCACAACTCATTTCAAATAACAAGGATGGATTTAAGAGAGGGTACTGTGGAATTTTAATTTTTTTTCAAATATGTATCTCTGTATAAATAAAATTTTGAATATGCCCTCACAAAATTATCCACTTTTTAAATAGTTTGGCTTTATCATAATCATTCATTGTACTCTAATATACTTTCTTTTTTTTTTTTGAAAAATCAGCTTAGATTAGAAACTATGGGAGCCAGTGGCATACACAGTAAGAGGGGCGTACCCCAATAAAAAAAAAAACCCCATAACCACCATAACCAAAGAAACCAAGAAAGATACAACAATATCTCACTGACTCTCTCATGAGCTAACCCACTCGAAAAGGAAAAATAAAATACGAAACTGATGCAAGAGATAGAACCATAGAGGGTCCAAACCATAAGCTGATTGGACCACCCTTTGCTTCTAAACCTGGTAAAGCAGCAGCAACAGAAAGCAAGCCTGGTCTGAACGTAGAGCAGCCAAACACAAAAGACCTAAGAAGAGGCACTATAAACAAACCACATCATCATGGGGGTGAAGAGGAAGGGGAAAAAAATGGATATTGGAAGATCCCAACACTGGGCCATGTTCACATTAAGCCTGGTGGTTTTAATACCATGCAAAGAGAGAGCACGAAACCTCACAGTAGTACAGACTTCATTAACGACTTGGGTATCTGTTCTAGCTTCATTCTTGTAGTATCTCCTATTTGTTTCTGACCAGAATATGTACACAGCAGCCCCAAAACACCACTTCCTGAGGAGATTTAGAAGGTTGGACTTCTTGAGGTTTGAGAGCCAAGGAATCAACTCTTCCCATTTATGGTGAGAGCATTGTAGGGAACCTCTATAGATGATGTTATTCCACCCTCTGAGAGTGAAGGGACAATCGAAAAAGAGGTGCAGAGAAGTTTCATGGGAGTTACAAAACAAGCACTTGTTGATAATAAGCCTCATTTGCCAGAGTCTGTCCTGAGTAAGTATTCTTCTGTGGATAGCGGTCCAACAAATGAAAGAGTGCCTAGGAACAGCACCTTTAAACCAGATAATGTTGGACCAAGGGATAGGAGTTTTCCTGCATCTTATCAAGTCCCATGCTTGACTGATATTGAATGAATTTTTGTTTAGCCATAGAAGTTTGTCTAAATGATGTGGAGAAGGATGGGGTAAGGCAGCAATACTATCAGAGAGATGGGAGATGGCCACAGTACTAGGCCAACCCCAATGGTCCCCATGCCAAAGAGAGGACACTTCGGCTCTCCTATCTGTGGGTGAAAAAGGTGAGAAATAAGAGAGAAATGGAGAGAAGGCTCCACTAGCAAGTCAGAACAAAGAGGTCACAACCCATGGTCAAAAATCTCAAGCACGTAGAAGGAAATGAGAGAAAAGAGATGGTGGAGAAGAACAAAGACTGTAGCCTCATCACAGCAAGAGAATTGGTAGTGAGCATTGATAAATCTAAAACAACAAAAGCCCCCAAGAATAAAATACCCCCCAAAATAGCTAAAGACCAAGAGATGGAGAAGAGAGAAACAAGCAGAGAAGAAGGGTTAGACGTGAAGAAGGCGAAATCAGCTCTTTATGGCCGAAGCACAGAGGAAGCAAGAAAAGTCAGAAAAATGGTAGCCGTCTCTCTGGAGGAGTAGCCTCCAAGCAAAGAGAGAAATAAAGGAATGTGGTGAAAAGAAATGAGTCAGCCGAAGAAGATGGAGGAGAGGATCTGATCCCTAGGCAATGCACTATTGCCCATTATTTATAGGTAACAAGGCTCAAATTGTTGCCCTAAATGTAGTGGTCCCCAAGTCCTACCAATGCTCCACTTTTCTCTAATAAGGTGACGAGGGTCATGATGTGGGCCTATAAGGAGAATTCTTTCCACATTATGAATGATGGGTAGAATCCACATTATGTGCCTTTATCATGACTAAACTACACTCCAAGCCTCCATGCCACATGCTCTTTCCAATCCCTTTATAATGTGAGGATGATGTCGCGTTGTCCACATGTCACGGCTACGCAGCATCTATGGCCACAGCCGGATCAGTCGTGCAACGGATCACTCCCCAATAGCCTTCGCAGTACATGCATATACCGCTAGAGCTGTGCATAAATGGTGGTAAACGCCCTAGAGAGACTGTTACGTCATCAGGACCCGTAGACCATGGAGGTACTACTCCCGTGTATGCTCTTCAGCTCCACAGGTGCGCTGCCACAATAGGACCACCTTTAGAAGGCTTTTGAGTTGCCGCGAGTAATCCGCCTCGAAGTCGGACACATTGGGTCAACCCGTATACCAACTTCGGTGGGGAGGGTCCAAGGCTCTACCCAGTAGCCCAGTACCCTAAATGAGACCCCTCTACGAGTCGAGTGCACCCTAAAATAATACCTATGCCTACAATTTTCCCCCTGTGCATGCGAGGCACCACTTCGAAGTTGGGCTTGCATGCACACAACATGCCCCATATATACAATATTTATATTCCCATTGTCCCTATTTATATATATGGATACATATTTATAGCATACATATGTATATTAAAATATGTCATGAAAAGTAATAAACACAATAGAAAAGTAAGGGTGATCAAATGAACGGTAAGGACGGCAACAAGGAACAAAAATAAGCAAAGACAAGGTAAAAGAAAAGAAATAAAAATGAAAGGAGATTAAATGATGTAAATATGAAATTTGAAAAATGTGAAATTGAAAAATGAAATTTATAAACAAGAAAGAAAGAAGTAAAACAAAACAAAGCCAAATATAAGAAAGGCAAACAACCATTTTTTCAAATATACACATTTTTTTTTTTAAAATCACATGGAAGGGTATAATAGTAATTTTCGAAAGAAAATTTAAATTTGATTAGTAATCACCATAAGTAACATGGTAAAAGGAAAGAAACAATTAAATTGTAATAGTACACATACATATATACATATATATATTCATGTACATATATATATATATATATATTTATATTCTTTTGAAATAAGCTAGTTTTTTTATAAAAAAAAAATTGTACACGTGTACATATACCCACGTGTGTGTATATAGATATATTAGTATATAAAAGGAGTAAGTTTAGATATTTTGAACCAACAGTTTCCTTCTGAAAGACGAACTGGTGCCAAAACACAGAAGTGGAAAAGGGAAGTGAGACAAAGCAATAATGGCAGCCCTCTGCAAAAAGGTGCCTTTTTGCCGCCCCCATTATGGCGATGCTTCACTAGGCGCTACTCCCCGGAATTGGTGCAGTCATGGTTGGGGAGTGCGCAGAGAGGTGACCTACAAATACCTCTCCCGATTATGGAAATGGGACAAAACAACCAAGTGTACGATTCTGCAATTACTGATTTCACTGTGAGAGAAAACAAAAGCTTGAAGAAAGAGTGAACCAGAAAGAGAGAATGAGGGAAATCAAGAGAGAAAGAAGAAAGAGAAAGAAAGAGGAGAAAGGAAGAAGGAAATACCAGAGAGAGAAAGTGAAAAGGAGAGAGAGAAAAAAACCCCTTTTCTGCAGGAGCCATGCTACCCTCGAAGGCGCACGACGGCACAGTTCCAAGCGACGATGAATGGCGGCATGCCCCTTTCTTCGGCAAGGAGGTTGACTTCTTCTGGCACCGAGCTAGGCACTACCAACCAAACTCTGTAATTTTGGGCGAGCCCGTGCTGTTAGATGGCGATGCCCCCTCCACGTCAGGTACCCATTGGAAGCCGGGGAAGAGTATGCGGTTTCCTATCGAGAGGGGTGATTTCCCTTACTCGCACCTTCAATTCGAAGGCCACACGACACCAATTTCAGAGTGGGACTACTGGTGTGAGCACATTCTTTTTAGACCAGAGCATGTGGAAACCCTCAGCCATGCCTCAGTCCTGACGGCCATTAATTCAAGTCGCCGTGTCAACATCAGGCGCTCAAACCCCTCTTTGCAAGCCTTAATTTCCCGCTGGAATACTGACACCCATACCTTTGCTACCGCCTGGGGTGAGTTTACCCCCACACTAGAAGATGTGAAATCCCTAATGCACTTGCCTCTGATCGGTGAACACAGTTTCAGACCCCACACAATTCCTTCGGAGTGCCAAGCCACAGTAGACTTCCAGGAGGCCTCTTTTACCCATGCCGCTTACCTGAACACCACTGTGAAGAAGAAGGGCAAATGCAAATTTGAAAACTGGGCCAGATATTTCTTCACCTACCCTGTATCAGGCCGACCTCTTCGCTCCGATAATACTCAAGGCGTGCCTCTGGATAGTCATCATCATTTGGCCGCCTTTTTGGCACTTTGGCTTGCACGCCATGTGTTCGAAGGGCGTCCCAACGATTGCATGAGTAAGAGGGTCTTCAATTTGGTGGCCCAAATGACTCTTGGCAGGACTATCGCCCTGGGATCACTTTTCCTTGGGACATTGTACAAGAGGCTCGACTCAGTGGTGGCGGGGATGAGCCGCTCAATAGGTCGTTGTGAAGTGAAAGCGCCTGTGTCCAGCCTTTTCCTATCTCTATTCATAATGGAGCGTTTTCCTGAGTTCTTCCCTGTGCCACACACTCTGGAGGCTGCCAGACCGTTTGAAGATCCTTGGGGCTTCTACCGTGCCCCTAGATGGTCCGACATTGTCCTCAGGGATGATCTCAGCCTGGTGCTGGACCTGGAGGATGAATTCCAATTCAGACCTTATTCTACAACCCTGCCTGGTTTCCCTGTTCAATCCTTGTTTGGTGAAGAGCCACGCATGCTCAATCCTGCCCCCAACTCACCTCTTTTAGATTCGGAACTCCTGTTGGTTATGAGAAAATGTACATTGCCTGCCTGGTTTGAGGACAGTGTTCCTCTTGCAAGTTATAACCCTCACAGAGTAGCCCGCCAATTTGGTTTCGACCAGGGCGTCCCTTTAGCCCCTGCCACTGCTCTAAGTTTTGCCCTAAGCTCAGACCAATTTCTTGCCGGGAACCTGCCATCCATAAACAATCCTCTTCAGCCACTTTTTATACCGTCACGCCTCCATCGCGGTGACATAACACCGTCATTTGGAGTCTTCTGGAGGTCAAACGTAGATACCCTGCAGGCCTTTGTCCAGTCGCTGGCTCGCAGAAATGAGCCCCGGGTTATCGACAAAGACGACATGGTGGTGCACTACTCTACTGCCTCCTTTTCCAGAGGGAGTCCTAGATATGTGGTGGGACATGCTATTGCCGACGTGCCGACATTTTCCCGCGATATGTTCCCGCCAAGGCGACGGTCAAGGTCAAAAAGGGTGGTGCGCACTATCCTATTGGAACCTTTTGACGTACCGCTTCCACCAGGCCAGGTTCCTGCAGCCCCTGTGAACCAATTCCTCAAACTACTGCAGCGCAAAACTGTCCGACTCTGTCAAGGCGAAGGCCTGCCCAGGATGAAGCGGGGCCCTTAGTTCCTACTTATAGGCGTCCCTGTGCATCCGTCAATGTAAGATATCTAAACATGTACTTAGAATAAATTTATTAGTACATTTATTACCCCCCCTTGAGTGGGGCTTTCTTTATATTATATATATATATATACATATGAAATAAGGAAAGAAACATAAACTTGAAATTTTTTATAAATAAACCTTCCTTCTCTTTCTTTTTCTCTTTTTTTTTTAGCCAAGTGCCTCCTCAGGGTCGCAGACTCCATCAGTTGCGAGCAGGACAAGGTCATCGAGGAGGAGGGCTGATGCCCCCGGTCTGGCGGTTCCTCCTGATAATATTGCTGACGTTTTTAAGGATGCAGACCTGCTTCGTACTGAGACTCCATGGGGTGCAGCGCAGAGGATCCCAACTTCAGAAGACTTAAATGCGCTAACCGGTCCCTCCTTAAATACAGGATCCGGCACTTCGCATTCTTCAGGCACTCAAGAGTCCATTCGCTCAGGTATAAATACCCCATCCCCTTACCTGTTTTTTCATTCACATTCCAAACACAAGTGTTAGGCATTTTTAGAGAAAGAAAAATCAGAGAGAAGTTTATAAGTTTTTAGAGAGAAAAAAGGAAAGAAAGAGGAGAGAAAGAAAGAAAGAGAGAAAATGGTGGCCATGGGGAAAACCAATCATCCCCTCTACACTTCTTCCTCATCCTCAAGTGGTGATGATGTTCCTCTTGCAGATCGCTACAAAAGGAGTACCCCTGCCAGGAAGACCCCCATTCCAGAAGAGGGGGACAGTTAGGATGAAGTTCCCCTTGGCCAACGGTGCCCTAAGAGACAAGTGTCCCCAACTGCTCCCAGTCCGGCAGTGAAGAAGCCAAGGCGTTCCGCCCGCAAATCCAGTGTATTCAAGACTCCTTCCTCAGCCCCTTCAAGCTCTGTCCCTGTTGAAATATCCTCTTATGAGGAAGCGGCCGATCATTCCAGGGGTGGCCGTTCGGCTTCCCCTCGTGTCCCAGCAAGTCCTCCTCAACAAATTCCTGTAGATCCTTCACGCCAAACCACCGCCATGACTCCTGGATCCGGCCCTGCCCCAGGTGGTTCAGTCCCCCGGACTAGCAATCCCATGCCTGACTGTGGACCACCAGACCTGCCCAGATGGAGGGGCTTTTACTGTAACAGAAACTCCATTCCAATCCTTAATCGCCTGGCCATTGCCCACCCTGGGATGTTTGATGGCTTCAATATAGCCTTCGAACAGGCCCAGGCTCCTATGCTTGATGGGCTCGCTCTGTACTTCCAGCTGGTGGCCAGGTCCACCATAGGGGATGTGACTCTGCTGGCTTTAGATGGTGTCAGGAGGTTGGCTGTCCAGGCCATACAATTTGGCATCGATATGGATTGGTTCCTGGAAAGGCTGAATAAAATTGAGACAAGGGATGACGACGGTGTCCTGTGCCTTGCCGGTGAGAATTCCCATACCGAATCGGTGCAGCTCAGGGAAGAGCCAGCCCAGATGAGGAGGGACGCCGCAGTGCTGCTGATGAATGCTGCAAAGAGCGACGCTGAGGCGGCGCACAAGGAGGCGGAGGCCGTTTGGCTGTTGGAGGCTACAGATGAGCAAAGGGTGGTGGACCATGTGCGGGATACTAACCCCTTCCTTTTGCCCTGAAGATCCATCTTGCTACCTAATTCCTGCAAATTCTCAAAAACAATCTCTTTTTTTTTTCTGGCCATTAGAAATAGTTTCACACAGTTAGATAATTTTTGAAAATATATTTTGGAGGATGTAAACTTTAACACAGGTACCGTACTGTGCCTACCTGAAGGCGGGCCTTATTTTTGGAAGCGTGCCTTGGCATGCTTAAACTTGCGCTCCTTATGAGCGACACATTTTTTTATCTAACAGTTTATTTAAATTAATGCCTATTTGTGAATGCTACTTTGGTTTTGCATATGCCTTGTTTTTTTTTGTTTGCTCGTTGTTTGTTTTGTTTTTAAAATGTACAGGTTGTAGCATGGAAGGCGCTGGCTTGACAACTGCTCATGCAAGTAGATAATAAAAGGGAGATGCCATCGTGGCACACGCGCCTTTCTGCAAACCTGGCACGGAAGAGAAGGCTTAAGCACACGTTCAAGACTACTTTCCTGTATTGGAGTTTCGCCTTGGTAGAGGCTTGAGCCTTGCCTTGTGTAATTTTTTTTTTTTTACCAGTTAGAATAATACATGTAATCAGAAAAATGTAAAGAATATGCCCTTTTGCAAATAAAATACCTTTCATTTAAGTAAAGATATGTCTCTATATATTTTTCTTTTTGTTTACATGTATGCCCTCATATATGCCGCGACTCATTTCTGCCAATATCCTAACTAAAAGGGAATAATCACAATGACAGAAGGTTAAGAGGAAAAGATCCAACCCTCCTGTCAACCTAACTGTCTTAAGAAAAAGAAAATAAGATAATAAATAAATGAAGAGCAGAAATAGAACGTCTTGGATGAGGCGCGACGAAGTCAGAGGTGGTCAGGTGATATTTCCCTAAGGATAAAATCTTTTGATCCACTTGGCGTTAAGGGGGCAGTCCTGAATCCGGTACCAACCTCAGTTAACTCATAGTAACCATTAGGTGAGGCCTTGGCTACAGTGTAAGGTCCTTCCCACTTGGGTGCAAATTTCCCTGGGTTCTGGCCCCTCATCACAGCACCAACCATTTTCAGGACTAAGTCTCCCTTAGCGAAAACCCTTTCCCCGACAGAAGTATTATAGGCCCTTGCAATCCTGGCCCTATACTTTTGTGATGCTACCGAGGCAGCATCCCTTCTCTCATCCAAGACTTCCAAAACATCACCTTTGTTGACCGCTATCAGCCCACATGCAACCGCGAAACGTGCAGAGGGTACCGCTAATTCCTTGGGTAATAGATCATCGATCCCATACACCAAGGCGAATGGAGTCTCCTGAGTCGCCCGTCGCCTGGAAGTGCGATAAACCCATAATGCCATTGGTAATTGATCAGCCAAACCCTTGCCATGATCGTGCAACGTTTTGCTCAGGATCCGGATCAGCGTCTTGTTGGTGGCCTCGGCCTGGCCATTGCCCTTGGGGTAGTATGGCGTGGAAGTATGATGCAGCACCTGGTACTGCTCCAAAAGCGCCCCCACGTCCTTGTTTACAAAGGGCGTCCCATTGTCGGACAGAATGGTGTGTGGCACCCCGAATCGACAAATGATCTGCTCCTTTATAAACAGGACCACGACAGCTGCAACGGTTCGCCTTAGCGGAACAGCCTCGACCCATTTGGTGAAGAGCTCGGTAGCAGCCAGGATCCAAGCGTGCCCTCCGGACTTGGGGGTGATAGGTCCGACTATGTCCAATGCCCAAGTATGGAACGGCCAAGGTGTAGATAAAGAACGAAGACTAACGGCAAGTGCATGGATAAGGTTGCCATGCTTCTGGCAAGCCTCACACCGCCGCACGTGAGTAGTAGTGTCCTTTTCCATCGTAGGCCAATAATAACCACAGGTAACCAAGTGCTGGTACAACTTCGCGCCGCCCTGATGGTCACGCTGGTGCGCCTCCGTCATGACAATGGTGGCCTCCTCATGGTTGATGCACTTCAACGGCCTCCCACAGAAACCTTTACGATAAAGGGCGCCCTCATGGAGGAAGAAACGTGTCGTCTTCTTCCTGACAAGTGTCGCATCCATTCGGTGGTCGGGTAGCTTGCCCTCCTGGAGGAAGTCGATGTACGGCTTCCGCCAGTCAGACAAATCGGCCTGAAAAGCACTCTTACCGCCTTGAGGGGTGCAAGCACAGAGAACACAGCTCCTTTGAACGTCATCGGCTGCCGCCATCATACCGAGCCAATAGAAACCTCTGCGTTGGATCCTCCGGTAAAGACTAACGTCCTCCACGCCGCATATAATCCGGTGAGTCTCCTCGAGAATGATGGCACCTTCCTCCTCGGAGACACATCGAGCCAGCACGCCTTCATGCCCCTTGAAGTAAAGGTCCCCATTGATGAATACGAATCCCTTAGTCGTTGATCCGTCGAAACCCTCATTTGCTAAGCCTTCCACAATAGAGATACGCCAATCCTCACCCTTTGCCAAGTCGGAACCTTCCGCCGTCGCGGGGGCAGAGCACCTTTGCACCTCCAATGATAAGCCTTCTTGCTCAAGTCTGATCTTTGATGCCAGAGTTGCCAGAGCGTCGAGGAAGTGATTCCTACACCTAAAAACATGGGTGAACTCCACAACGTTAAAATGCTTAAGCAACAGCTACGTCTGGGTACGATAAGGAGCCAGGTTAGCATCCTTCACAGCGAATTCGCCTGTGACCTGCTTGATGATGAGCTGAGAGTCCCGTTTGACCTTTAAACGTCGAATGCCCCGTCTCTGTGCCTCTCTCAGCCCTAAGAGCAATGCCTCATACTCAGCCTAGTTGTTGGAGCACGGAAAATCCAACTGATAAGAAAGATGAACCTGAGGCCCCCCGCCGCATGACGTGAGAATAATACCGGCCCCCCCCATTACGGGCAGTGGACTCCCCATCGAACGACAGTTCCCATTCCTCGGCCTCAGCCATGAACAGGTCGGTCGAGTCCCGACCACGAGAAGAGTGAGATAGAAGATCCGCTAGATCCCTCCAATTTGATGGCCGTGGGCCGCACACACTGAATGTCGATTCCTAACAAGCCCATCAACCACTTGGTCAGACGTCTGCCGGAAGGAGGCTGGGTCACCATGTAGCGCACTGGTTCACTTTTGGTCATCAGCTCCACAGTGTGCGTAGACAAATAATGCCAGAACTTCTTTGCGGCAAAAACCAACGCAAGACACTGCTTCTCAGCTGCAGTGTACCGAAGTTCGGCGCCACGGATGACCCTACTAGCATAATAAATGGGACGCTCGTGCCCATCCTCCTCTTGGGTGAGGATTGCCCCCAGTGAATGGTCGGTAGTAGAAACATAAAGTCGGAGGGGCACTCCCCGCCTGGGTGCAGTCATGGTATCCGGTGCAGCCAAAATCCTCTTGATGTCCTCAAAGCTCTGCTGGCACTCGAGGGTCCAAACATAAACGACGTTCTTCTTAAGAAGAGGTAGAAATGGCTGCATGAGCTCGGCGAGATCAGGAATGAAGCGTCGCAGGTAAGAAATCTTGCCAATAAATCCTCTAAGCTGCTTCAACGAGCGAGGTGGATCTAGAGCAATGATAGCCGCCGTCTTATCACCATCGACCTCAATACCTCGCTGATGTACGAAAAAACCCAAGAAGTTCCCTCTTGTAATGCTAAAAACGCACTTGGCCGGGTTCATCTTCAGCTGGTAGCGCCTGCATCTGTCGAAGACCTTCCTCAAATCATCAATGTGTTCCGTTGGCTGCTTCGACTTGACCACCAGATCGTCAACATAACATTCAATAGAAGCATGGATCATGTCGTGGAAGACAGCAGTCATGGCCCTTTGGTAGGTCGCTTCGGCATTCTTCAGACCAAACGGCATTACAGTGAAGTGAAAGTTTCCCATTGGAGTGCGAAAAACGGTTTTGGGTGCGTCCTCCTCGGACATCCTGATTTGATTGTAGCCACTAAAACTGTCCATAAAAGAGAACATCCCGTGACCGGCAGTGACATCCACAATGGCGTCGACATTTGGTAATGGAAACTCGTCCTTTGGGCACGCCTTGTTGATGTCCCTGAAATCGATGCAGACCCTAGCCTTTCCATTCTTCTTTCGCATAGGTACCACATTGGCCAACCAAGTCGGATGCTGAATGGGCCTGATAAAACCGGCATGCAATAAACGCTGGACCTCCTCCTTAATCTGACCTTCAATCTCTGGTGCAAACACTCGAGAAGCCTACTTCTTTGGTACGGCTCCCGGCTCAACATTCAAGCGGTGCACAACCAGGTCGGGGTCGAGTCCTGGCATCTGGTCGTAATTCCAAGTGAATACATCCTGATACTCCTTGAGTAGACCCACCAGTCGTTCTTTGAACTCAGCAGATAGCTCGCGATTGATGGAAACCATATGGGGCTGCTCCCCTGCCTTGGCCAGATCGACCTCCTCAGCACCCTTCTTCTGGGCTGCGGCCAGACCTGACTGCTAGTCATCCTACCCCACTGAATCCTTGATAGGAACGGATGCCTCCGCTAGAAAATGGTCGTTACAGGGGTCGTGCGCCTGCACTGGGGCGTCTGGCCCCTCGCATCGTCACAACTGGTAGACATAGCTTCCATCAGCCCTGTGCACTCTCCTGTAGAGATCCTCGTCATTCTCGACCTTCCGCTTGCCCTTCTGAGAGACAACCACCATAACGTCGTCCTCATTGGACTAGGCAATATCCTCCCAGTCAGGCAATGGGGTAGCATACGCCTCACCTTGCTCAAGGCCCTCATCCACAGCCAAAAAGTTGGTGAAGTAAATAGCATCGGACAAATGAACCTCGCTGAGAGAGAAGGGGTTCCTTGTGGCCTTGACAGTAGTAGTCCCAGTGCCCCAATTGGCCTTCATCACCTAATGATACGAAGAAAGGACTACCGTGGAGATGCATCCAGGACCTCCCTAGTAGAACATGGTAAGACGGCTCCCCTTCAATGATATGGAATCGGACAGGCCCTCGGATGTCCCCAACCTGCAGGTCGGCGGTGACATAGCCCAAGGTCCTCTGTCTTATCCCATTGAAACCTGAAATGTCAATCGGCCTCCCGGTCACGGCCTCATCCTTAATACCGGCCTACCTCATGACGGTGACTGGCATGACGTTGATAGAAGTGCCATTGTCCAGAAACGCTCGCTTGAAATCAACCCCGTTAATGGTCGCAGGTACGTACAACGGACGGTTGTGGGGGCCCTCGATAAGCTTATCCACCTCGGTGAAGGTGACCTCCCTAGCATGGTCAGACTTCGCCGAGGGGGCTGGCTCATCCCGCCTAACTTCCGCTCCTGCCTTGCAAACAACTTTAAACAACACCTTAGTAACCTTAGCCCTGGAGTCTGAGTCAAGTTTGAGCTTGTCAAAGAACTCCCTCATAAGGCCGACCATTTGTGCCATGTGGTCCTGAGTGTCCTTTCGAACTTGCTCATCCAACCAGGCTACCTCATCGCCTTGAAGATCCTCCAATGTGCCACGATCCTTACATGAAATGACATGAACGCCTGCATCGTGGCATGGGAAAGGGTTGTCGTGTACATCCTGCCTCCTCAAAAGCTCCAGCTCCCCAGACTTCATCTTTCTTTGAAAAAGATCGCCCAAACTCCAACACTCCATTAATGGATGCCTAGTACCACGGTGGAAATGACAGAAGCGTGGGTTATTCACCCAGTCCTTATGATTCTCCTCTAAAGCAGGTGGAAGGCTGACGACCTTGTCGCGGATCCACTGGTTCAGTACAGCGAGAACCTACCTACGGCTACAGGGGAAATGCGGTGGAGTCGTCCGAAATCGCTTCATTTGCTGGTCAGCCGACGCCATGAAGGCATCCTCGTCCTCGGAGGGCTCCTCAGAAAACTGCTCCTCATCCTCAGCAATGGCCGCTGTAATAGAGACAGGTGTGGTGCTCGCCAAACACGACCTCCCCGGGGACTGGCCACCCGATCAGCCAAACATCTAGTTTTAACCATAAGATCAGAAAAAGTACGGATATCAAGGGCAACTAGATAGAGGCGGTACTCTCTATCGATCCCATCGATGCATATCCTGACCAAATCCTCCTCCTTGGCGGCCTCGTAACATTCCAAGGTGCGCTCTCTAAATCGCTTCCCATAAGCCATCACATCCTCGTTTCTCTTTTGAGTAAGCTTAGTGAGCGATAGCAAAGTGACCTTCTCGTCAACCTGGTAGTACTTGCTATAAAACCACTGTGTCATTTCCTCCCAACTGGTCACCGACCCAGGCTCGAGGTTGTGGTACCAAGTGTACGCCCGGTCAGTCAGTGACTTGGGGAACTCCCTCAACTTCAACGCCTCATTGGAGGCATGGTCCCATAAATGACTAATGAAACGCCCAACATGCTCCTTGGCATTGCCCTTCCTTCCATCAAATTGTCAGAACTTAGGCGCAACATACTCAGCAGGGTACGGCTGCTAAAGGACAGAGACAGAAAATGGAGGCAACGGGTCGCCAATAAGATCTTCCCCGGTCGAGACACGTCCCAACCCAATCATGGCGTGCAACTGATCGAACGTGACATAGGGGGAAGCGCTCTGCTGAGCCGAGCCAAAAGGGGTCAATGATGCCGCCATATTGTGCCCCTGGGGTAACGCTGAAGTTGCATGCGGGGGCGTCACCATAACGTCACAACGAAGGATAGATGTCGGCGCCATTACTGGCATGAGCGCTGCACCAGTGGCCGCGTCAGGCCTGGCAGAGGCAAACATTGTTTTCTGCTCCTCCCATATTCGTTGTTGGGTGGCCTGCATAGTGAGCAATGTTTCCATGAGAAGCGCATCACGGCGTGCCTGCCGGCTGACCTCGAGGTGGCGGCGCTATGAGACCTACTCCGAGCCATCCGGTGGTACTGCATCCTGATGACAATGCGGCTGGAAGAACAAGCACTAGTCACCTCCTGCTCACGGGCGACCGGGGGATGGTCGACCAGTGGCTCCCTGAGCTGTGGCTCCGCTGCGGCGATGCCCTGGGGCTATGGATGGGTCGCCGTCGGACCTGGTGGGGGTCGATTAATCAAAAGGAGCCCTCGTGGAGGCTGGCTCGCTTCTCCAGGAGTGTGGCTCTCAACTCCAATGGGTGCGGCTAACTCCTGCCTGGATGGAAGAGGAGGGGGTGGAGGAAGTGCAGAAGAAGAAGGTGCTTGAGACGTCATGGCTATACGAGATGACCTTCTGGTCATGCTATATGGCCCGCCTTTCTCTCCCACTGTGGTCGCCAAAAATTGTGGGTGAAAAAGGTGAGAAATAAAAGAGAAATGGAGAGAAGGCTCCACTAGCAAGTCAGAACAAAGAGGTCGCAACCCATGGTCGAAAATCTCAAGCAAGTAGAAGGAAAAGAAGGGAAAAGAGATGGTGGAGAAGAGGAAAGAGTGTAGCCTCATCACAGCAAGAGAATGGGTAGTGAGCATTGATAGATCTAAAACCACAAAAGCCCCCAAGAATGAAATACCCCCCAAAATAGCTAAAGACCAAGAGATGGAGAAGAGAGAAACAAGCAGAGAAGAAGGGTCAGACGTGAAGAAGGCGAAATCAGCTCTCTATGGCCGAAGTACAGAGGAAGCAAGAACAGTCAGAAAAATGGTAGCCGTCTCTCTGGAGGAGTAGCCTCCAAGCAAAGAGAGAAATAAATGAATGTGGTGAAAAGAAATGAGTCAGCCGAAGAAGATGGAGGAGAGGATCTGATCCCTAGGCAATGCACTATTGCCCTCTATTTATAGGTAACAAGGCTCAAAATGTTGCCCTAAATGTAGTGGTCCCCAAGTCCTACCAATGCTCCATTTTTCTCTAATAAGGTGATAAGGGCCTTGATATGGGCCTATAAGGAGAATTCTTTCCACATTATGAATAATGGGTAGTATCCACATTATGTGCCTTTATCATGACTAAACTATACTCTAAGCCTCCATGCCACATGCTCTTTCCAATCCCTTCATAATGTGAGGATGGTGTCGCGTTGTCCACGTGTCACAGCTACGCAGCATCTATGGCTACAGCCGGATCAGTCGTGCAACGGATCACTCCCCAATAGCCTTCGCAGTACATGAATATACCGCTAGAGCTGTGCATAAATGGTGGTAAACGCCCTTGAGAGACTGCTACGTCATCAGGACCCGTAGACCATGGAGGTACTACTCCCGTGTACGCTCTTCCACTCCACAGGTGCGCTGCCACAATAGGACCACCTTTAAAAGGCTTTTGAGTTGCCGCGAGTAATCCGCTTCGAAGTCGGACACATTGGGTCAACTCGTATACCAACTTCGGTGGGGTGGTTCCGAGGCTCTACCCAGTAGCCCAATACCCTAAATGAGACCCTTCTACGAGTCGAGTGCACCCTAAAATAATACCTATGCCTACACTATCAAGACCAGAAATGGTAATAAGCTCATCACCATAGATATCAGCAAGAGGAGTATCAGTGAGCCAAGCATCATACCATATAGAAACTTTAGAACCATCACCAATTCTAAATCTAAAACAATCTTTGAAAACTTCTCTCAAACCAAGTAATTTTTTCCAACTCCAAGATCTGTTGTAGGAATATTTCAGCTTCCAAAAGTTATTATTCTTTATAATAGAAGAGTGAGCCAATTTAGCCCATAGAGAAGAGGGTTAGGGTTGTAGAAGTCTCTATAGCTGCTTAACCAAAGCTGTCTGGTTCCAATGGGCTAGATCTTTTATACCCAAGCCACCTTTCTCCTTAGGAAGATAAACTTCAGACCAAGCTATTTTCTCTCCACCTTTCTTGAGGTCAGGGCCACTCCATAAGAAGGATCTGATCATCCCAGTGATGTGTTTGAGAATACACTTAGGAATAATGAAGGTGGAAGACCAAAAAACCTGCATAGAAAACACCACAACCTTCAATAGTTGGAGACTCCCTGCATAAGATAGGAACCTATTATTCCAAGATTGAAGTCTCTTGGTAATTATGTCCACCAAACTCTGACCATCATCAGGCTTGAGCTTAGTGGAGATGAGAGGGACTCCCAAGTATCTGATTGGGAGTTCACCCATGCTGAATTGGGTGATGCTTAAAATCTGATCTCTTAAACTGTCCTCTATCCCTGCCATGAATATATTACTTTTGGAGTTGTTGGGGTAAAGGCAAGAAAAGGAGCTGAAAAGTCTTAATTTATGCATCACTGCTTCAATAGCTGAGGTGCTACCATTACAGAAGATTAGAAGATCATCTACAAACATGAGATGGCTGAGTTTAACTTTGTTGCACCTCCAATGGGAGTTAAAACCCTCATCCAAGTCAAGTTGATTGAGCATGCTAGAGAGAGACTCCATAGCCAAGACAAAAATGTAAGGGGAGAGGGGGTCACCCTGTCTCAGACCCCTCTCACTTTTGAAGTAACCTTCAGTACTGCCATTAATGTTCATAGAGAACATAGGAGTTTTGATGCAGGCTAAGATTAGGACCAAAAGAGGATTGGGAATGCCAAAACCCTTAAGAGTTGCTTCAATAAAATCCCATGATATGGTATCATAGGCCTTCCTCTGATCAATCTTCATAGCAACCCTACTAGGAGTCTTGTTTTTGTGATAGTGTAAGAGCACCTCTTGAGCAAACAATATGTTGTCAGTTATACTCCTTCCTGAGATGAAAGCTGATTGGTTGTTACTAATATAATCATTAAGAGCAATTTTGAGCCTATTAGCCAAAAGTTTAGCTATACATTTGTAAATGATGTTGTAAACAGCAATAGGTCTATAGTCCTCAACTTTTGAAGGGTTTGAGACTTTTGGAATGAGAGTGAGAGTTGTGGCATTGACCTCCCTCAGCATACAACATGTTTCAAAGAAGTAAAGGATGGAATTTGAAATATCAAGCCCAATAATGGGCCAAGCAGTTTTAAAGAAAACACTATTGAAACCATTAGGCCCTGGACTTTTGTTAGCTTTCATCCTGAAAAAAATGAATCTGATTTCTTCTCTAGTAACAGGCTTGGGCATCCCTTCCTTGTGGGCATTGGAGAAAGGAGAACATATGAATTGCATAAGGTTAGGAATGTGATAGGTGGTATTAGGCTTCGCAAAAAGGTTTCTGAAATAATCCACAATCATATTTTTAATGATAGGCATGTCTCTGATCAGAACACCTTCATTGTTGGAGAGAGAGTTAATTCTGTTGTGAGATTTCCTTTTCTTGGCAATGTTGTGAAAATAAGCATTGTTCTGGTCTCCCAAGTGAAGCCATTGTATCCTAGATCTCTGCATCAGAAAGCTCTCTTCAGCATTGGCAACCTTGAAGAAGAAATTGACACTATCATGATTCATTTTGACAAGGTGTTCATTCATAAGGTCTTTATCAATGAGGTTCTGAATATTAACTACCCTTCTTCTAGCATCATCAACCTTCTTGGAGAGGTCAGAAAAATGGACTTTGTTGAGGTGCTTGAGGCCTTCTTTAATTAACTTCAATCTTTGCATCACACGGAACATCTTTGTACCCCTCACATAGCTATGCCATGCATTAGACCCAAGGGGCATGAAATCATCATGTTGAGTGAGGAAATTGTTAGACCTAAAAGGCTTCCTAGGTTCAATAAAATCAGTCACACGCTGGAGATGAATGAAAGTGTGGTCAGAAATGTTTTGAGCTCCAAAATGGATAGCATGATTAGGGAACCTATCAAGCCAACTACCATTAGCAAGACACCTATCAATTTTCCTAACAATATGACAGTGAATAGCTTGCTCTTTAATCTCAATAAGGGTTAGGTCCCAATAAATTGGATTCCAAGTGACCAAAATTCGACCATGAATAGAGAAATCATAGTTGTGGATGAAACCCCAATTAGGCACAATGTTATTTAAAATTTTTGTCATATTGTCCTTATGCACCCTAGTTTCAATAAATACAAGAATAGATAGATTGAGAGACTTAATGAGGTTCCTACATCCTTTTTGAGAAGTAGGACCATTGAGCCCTCTAACATTCCAAGCTACAATCATTGGATAGTTGGAGATGGCATACCTTTAGGGTTAGACAACCCTTTCCTTCCTCTTTTAGGTCTGAGCTTGATAGAATCAGAGCTTTTGTCCTTCTTGTTGGTGATGGGAATCACTACACTAAGGGCCAGAGTATTGGACCCCTCATTGAACACTGCTTTAAGAGGCACAACCATTTCAGCAGATAAGGAGTTGGACTCTAACAAAGGCTCTATAGCATCAGTGGTATCAAGTTCTTCAACATCATCTTCCAATTCAAGACAGCTAAATCTATTTGGGGAAAGGATAACTTCTTTCCCTTGAATCCCTTGAGATTCTAGGGCCTCTTCAGCCACAGGAGTGACTTCTTCAGGTCTCACCTCTAGTTGCTCCATTGGCAGTTCAGTAACTTCAATTACCCTCTCAGGATTGATTCCCTTAGGGTGCGTTTGGTAACGGTGCGGTGCGGTGTTAGTTTTTGGTTTTGGGTTGGGTTGGATTTGGTTTGGTGTGATTTTATTTTGGCTTCAAACCATGTTTGGTGCATATGGTTTTGGTATGAAAAAAAGTGATGCTGAAAAATCAAACCATGTTTGGTAAAGTTGATATGGGTTGAAATTATGAAACCAAACAATGTTTAGTAACTTAGGATGGTTTCACATTTTATTTATAAATATTAAAATTTTGTAATATTAAAATATATTAATATACTAATATATTAATATTAATATACTAATATTAAAATTTATAATATTAAAATGTATTAATATTAATATATTAGGTGAAAATGGTGAAAATGATCGATCCAAAATTAACAATTCAAAATAAAAAAAAAAGTGATTAAGAATCATGCACACATAACAAAAATTAATCTGATAAATGATTTTATTGGAAATCAAAAATGAAAAATTAAAAAATTTGCTCAGCCTTTTTTTTGCATTATTTACATGATAGTTATTAATATTAATATATTTTAAAATATATTAATATTAATATATTATAATATATTAATATTTTAATATTACTGAATATGACATAATTATTGAATATTACAGTCTAACCTATGGTAATATTATTAGTCTAATCCAGAAAGTAGGACTCAAAATGTGTATAGATATGAAAATTAATAATCAGCTTAGTAAAGATAAAAAAAAAGGCTAAATATGAAATGGACACATTCTGCCAACAATATGGATTACCCCCAATTGCACCATCTCGGCAAAGAAAGAAATCAAAACGAACAAAATCCTTCCCAAAACGATATACTCGTCCTTATAAAAGATATAATAAAAAATTCCAACATAATGAATTCTATGATAAACAAAAGTTTAAAAAGAACGAAAAAATATACGAGGAAAACAAAACCTTTTGAGAAGAATAATAAAATTGATCTAACTAAAGTTACATGTTATAAGTGTAGTAAGAAAGGTCATTACGCAAGAAATTGTCCTGTAAAAAATAAAATTAATCAGTTAGAAATCCCTGATGAAACTAAATAACAAATTTACACAATTCTTGAGTTAAAAAACACAAGTGACAGTGATACTGAAATTGAATCTAGTTCATCTACTGAATCTTCTGTCTCTTGTCCCAGTTCACCTGATATTAGTTTTGGGTGCAAAGATAGTTGTTGTACAAAAACAGTCAATATGCTAAATCGACACCAACATAAAACCCTTAATGTTCTCACCAAGACAGAAGAACAACAACATCTTCTGCTAGACCTCATAAGTAAAGTTGAAGACCCAGATTTAAAAACTTCTTATCTTCAAAAGCTTACTAGATTACTCACCATAAACAAAGATACTCAACCCCCTACCATAAACAAACCAAATTTTAGTCTTCACAAAACTCTTGAACGTTTTACTCCTAAAAAAGAAGTCACTATACAAGACTTCCAAGCAAACATCAACATCGTTAAACAAGAAATCAAAACCCTGAAAAATGGAAATCAAGATATAAAATCCCTCTTTCACACCCAACTCAAAGATCTAGTTAAAACTTCACACCAATTTTCAGTTTCCGATTCCTCTGACAGTAATGAAGATGATGACAACACAAATCCTTTTCAAAGTACTGAAGAGGAAATCAATGGTTTGAATCTAATTAACCAAACCTCATTTAAAAAATGGAAAATAAAAGTCACATTAGTTATTAATAAGGAATACCAAAAAACTGTCATTGCTCTAGTTAACTCTGGAGTTAATCTTAACTGTATACAAGAAGGCCTGATTCCTAGCAAATACTATGAAAAAACAAATGAGAAACTCAGTTCTGCTAATGGTAGTGCAATGAAAATCAAGTATGAATTATCTAAAACTTATATTTGTCAAGATAAGGTCTGTTTCAAAACTACATTTGTCCTAGTAAAAAATATGATTGATACAGTCATCCTTGGCCTTTCATTTTTATATCTTCTTTACCCATTTACCATAAATAATGATGGTCTCTCTACAACACATTTTGGTCAAAATATTACTTTTCCTTTTTTGCAAAAATCTTCTAGTAAAAAACTCGAAAGCATCATTGATTTTTCAGTCTCTAAAAATATTTACATTCTCCATCATAAAGAACGACATTTAAATTCTTTAAGAGAATAAATAATTCACAAACGAACAGAAACACAATTAAGAAACCCTATCCTTCAAAATCAGATAAAACAATATGAAAATAAACTTGTTCAAGAAATATGTTTGGAACTACCCAATGTTTTTTGGCATAGAAAATAACATATTGTTAGTCTTCCATACATCAAATCCTTTACTAATAAAAATATTCCAACTAAAGCCCGACCAATTCAGATGAATGTTGAAGTCTTAGAATTCTGTAAAAAAGAAATCAATGACCTTCTTCAAAAGAAAATCATACGTTACAGCAAATCACCTTGGTCTTGCTCAGCTTTTTATGTCCAGAAAAATTCCGAAATAGAACGAGGGATACCACGTCTAGTCATTAATTACAAACCTCTTAATCAAGTCCTTGAATGGATAAGATATCCTATCCCTAACAAGAGAGAGATTTAATTAATCGATTAGGGCAAGCAACCATTTTCTCCAAATTTGACATTAAGTCCGACTTCTGGCAAATTCAGATTACAGAAAAAGATAAGTACAAAACTGCATTCACTACACCTTTTGGCCATTACGAATGGAATGTCATGCCCTTTGGCCTTATAAATACCCCAAGTGAATTCCAAAATATTATGAATGATATTTTTAATCCTTTCAGTCATTTTTCCATAGTCTACATTGATGATGTTCTTATCTTTTCCAATAGGATTGAAGCTCATTGGAAACATCTTAATTCTTTCTTCCACACCATCAAAATCAATGGTTTAGTCATCTCTGTTTCTAAGATAAAAAAATTTCAAACCAAAGTTAGATTTCTTGGTTATGATATATCTCAAGGACAATTCCACCCAATCAGTCGTTCCATAGAATTTGCAAGCAAATTCCCAGACCAAATTCTTGATAAAACCCAGTTACAACGTTTCCTTGGTTCTTTAAATTACATTGTTGAATTTTACATCTTAGAAAATGATGTAAACCACTATTCAATCATTTACAGTTAAACCCCCCTCCATGGACTGATATTCATACCACTATAGTTAGGGATATTAAAAAATATGTCAAAACTCTTCCTTGCTTAGGAATTCCTTCAGTCAACTCCTTCAAAATCATTGAAACCGATGCCTCCAACATTGGTTATGGAGGCATTTTAAAACCAAAACTCTCCCCTACTTCTCCAGAACAGCTTGTTCGTTACCATTCTGGAGCATGGAACAAAACACAAAGTAATTACAGCACTATTAAACAAGAAATTCTTGCAATTGTTCTATGTATCAGTAAATTCCAAGATGATATTTTAAGTCAAAAATTTTTACTTCGAGTTGATTGAAAAAGTGCCAAATATGTTTTAGAAAAAGATGTTAAAAATATAACTACTAAGCATATTTTTGCCTGATGGCAGTCTATTTTAAGCATTTTCCAATTTGATATCAAATACATTCGTGGATGTGACAATTCAATCCCAGATTTTCTTACCAGAGAATTTTTGCAGAACCCTGATGGCCAATAGACAACCACAACCACGTCCCAGAGGAGGGATCCCTCCGGTCAGACCTCATCCCCTAGTAAAAACTGAACCCTCTACTTCCCTCGCATTAGTAAACAAGTTCACAATCTTAGGGACTCCCTTAGGTCCTCATCCTACCTTTAGTTCAGCTCTAACAACTCCACATGATCCTTTCACCATCCATGCCCAGTCACAAGTACTCCACCTCTCCCAAGATACAACCCTCCAGGAAGATCAGAATATCTTCAAAAAACTTACCATACCCTTTTCTACATCGAACCTCATTTTTCTCACACAAATGATCCAATTGCCCTAGTAAAACAGTTTTCCCCCCAAATTCTCATTAGATACCACACACCCCTAGTCACAACTTGCAATATTACAGAGATATCCTCTACCAAACCAATTTTGTCTTCATCAAACCTGTCCCTGATCGCAATGATCTAACCAAAGTCATTTACCACTCCTTGTACATTTTGAGAGTTGTCTCCCTCAAAGAATGGGGAAAACATCCCTCTAAACCCAAAAAGTTAGATAACTCACTCTCATTCACCTACTATGACTACATTGATGCCTGGTTCAAAATTTTCCTTTTTCAAACTGAAACTTTTAGTCATTCTTGGTTTGTAAATTTTGATAGTAAATTTAACAGTCAACTCCCTTCTTTGTTTGTTAAGTGGTGGAATGACCATGGCCCAGACGCCGATGTGATCCCTGAAATCCTCTAGGAACAAATCAAATATTTTGAAACCAAGTTCAAAATCCCTTCCTATGATCATCAATTCCCCCAACTACTAATTTTTGCCAAAAACTACAAAATCCCTTGGATCTTCAAATGGCATTAAAGCCTTAAAGGTGATATTGGCACAGTATGTAGAGTCCATTATACCAAATGGTGGGATCCTTTCAAAATCGAAAGAATCATTCAACAAGTCCAACTGGAATTCCCAAAAGAAGTTTCTCAGCCACTCAAGGCTAGCCCAGTCACACAAGTCATTGAATCAGCACAATCAAGTTCCTCTACAGAAATCGCAGTCAAGAAATCAGCCTCTAAGAAGTCATCTTCCAAAGCAAAGCTCAAAGAAAAAATGGAAAAGCTCCTTGCCCAAATAAAAGGAGATTCAAGCAGTAATGAAGAAGATGAATCGTCTACAGAATCCAAATACAGGTCATACCAGGATGCCCAAGATCCCTTTGATCTGTCAAAAAATTAAGAGAAAGGAACACAGTCAAGCACAGTCAAGCTCTAGTCAACAGATACAAAAAAGGCACAAAAAGACGAGAATAGTGAATAGTGACTTTTTGCTACAGTAAACCGTCGGCACAAAAAAAATACAGTGCTCAACAGTACCGACAGACTACTATTACAAACAGTAAAAAGACAGTCCTCTGTCCCAAAAGTCAAAAAGGCTACAGTGAAAGACAAGAGTTGTCTGCCCCGGAAGTCACGAGATCAACAGTGCAAAACCTACAATAAACTCTGTTATATCATCTATATAAGCAGTCAAATGTAATGGTTATAGGCCAGGTTTTAGTTTCCCAATTTTTTTTCTACTTTGTAATTCTATTCTCTTCTCTTCTGAAAGCATACTAAGCCTCCAAACCCAGATGGATTGTCATACATCCACTTGTAAGTTCGTCTATCATAGTTAAATGTATTTTTGAATCGTATTAATATTCAGTTAAGATTTTAAGTCAATTGCAATTACTTACATTGTCTTAAATTCTTCTATAAATTCTTTTATTTATAGCATATTAGTATTAATATTAATATATTTTAAAATTAAAATTTATTAAAATTAATATTAATATTCTTTTATAATATTAAAATATATTAATATTAAAATTTATAATATTAAAATATATTAATATTAAACTATATTAGTATTAATATTAATGAGGTGGTGCTACAGTGCCCGCACATGGGGTGCTACAGTGCCAAATGGGGTGCTACAGTACCCGCACCATACAAAACCATCAACTTTGATGGTTCCAAAAATGGTGCCAAATGGTTTGCTACAGTGCCGAATGGTTTGCTACAGTAGTACCAACACCAATTTTACCAAACATGGGTTGGTACCACTATTTCGTACCAAAACCAAAAAATTGGTACCAAAACCAGTTACAAAATAGGTCCTTAGCACCTTCAGTCGTAGAAACATTAGTCTCATTCCCATTCATCTTCTTGTTAACCTTGACCCAAATTTGTTTGGGGGCTCCAATATTTCCATTCTGATGATTTTGGTTCACCTCCTTCGATTTCTGCATAGGACAATTAGTGTTAGAGTAACCAAATACTTTACAGTGGGTGCACTTTGCAGGCTTCCATTGGTAGTCCACATGGATGGGAATGAGGCTCCCATCAAAAAGTTGCAGCTGGAAATCATGGATAAGGTCCTTGTCAACTTCCACCTCTATGCATATTCTTGCATAGCTAAGACGTTTTTTTTCCTCAGTGAGGATATCAGCATACAAAGGGGTACCCACCATGCTGGCAATGTGACTTAGACCCAAAGAAGGACTTTGGTGATGCCTTCCTTGACTGGGGAGATGCCTCTTCTCCATTTCTGGAGAATCATGAGGTGGTTGGCAAAGTGCCATGGACCCCCTAATAATTTATATAAGGCCTAATATACTTGTTTTGTATTAGAAGTTAAAAATCCGTTTCATTTATATTGAATTGTCTTGCTAATTTCATTGAAAAAACTTCATATATATTTTTATTGTCACCTAATAATTTATATAAGGCCTGAATTGTGTATGCAACATTTAATACTCTGCTAGAATCTCCCTCTACAGCTCTTGTTGCGTTTAAGCACTTAAGGTTGCGAGCCTTGGTACCTTTAATTCCTTACCAACTATGCGCAATTGGCTCTTTGTAGTGTTTTCCCGCAACTCTCAAGGTTCATCTGATATTATTGCATAACACCGATACTCATCCTATACTCACTTTCAAGACCAGTATTGCCCGAATTCATAACACTATTACCAAAACCGTGATAAAAACCGATATCGCAACCGTGAACCATGGTTAACAGTACAAATTCTACATTAACTACCGTCCATCTGAATTTTAATACTCACTCTTTAGGATTTCCATCCCTCCTAAGACAAATGATAGTCCGGTCCAGAAAAACAACTTGGAGGAGGAAAAGTACTTCACTTAGCACACACCATATTAATTATGTCAATTTCATGATAATGGTGGATAAGACCTTTTACCCACATTGTTGTAGCAATCCCAATCCTGAACCAAGGATCAATCCATTTCAATAACCAATTGAAGGAAAAAAAAAAAGTACTAATGTTTGACTGTCCCCGAATAGAGAAAATTAAGAAGGAAAATAAAATAACTTAGGCTACAGATTTATATTTGTAAAGAACCTTGTCGGAGCCCCCTTTATAAAAATTGTAGGGTAATTTGCAGTCAGACCCCCTAAGGTTTGGGTCAATTGCAGTCAGAAACTGGTCAATGCTTTTTCGGTCCCATAGCCCCCTGAGGTTTCAATTTCGTTGCAATGACACCCCCTGTGTTGGTGAAATGACTAGAATGCCCCTTTAATTGTTTCACTTATTACATTAGGGTAATATATGAAATGTGAAATGACCCATATGTCCAAACACTTCACCCCTCTGAAATTACTAATTACACTTCCACCCCTTATTACAAAAAATATATATATATATTCCGAAAATTACAATTTGATTTTTTTTCTTTATAAAATTCTAAATAAACACATAAAATTCAAAACAAACATATAAAATTCGAATAAATATATATAATTTGTAAAAAATATATAAAATTTGAAAAAATATATAAAATTCGAAAAACTATATAAAATTTGAAACAATATATAAAATTTAAAATATATATATATCATTCGTAAACAATATATAAAATTCGAAAAACATATAAAATTCTAAAAAATATATAAAATTCATATATATATATATATAAAGTGTGACTGAAGTTTAAGTGGACAAACCTCAGAGTCATTAGTCAAGGTAACGGATCATCTCCAGCTCTCTGCACAGCTATTTAAATGGCCACGATGGCAACACATGCCCCACGATGGTGATCGAAATCGGAATCGAACCGATACTTTATTAAAATATTTTAATCAAAATTAAATATATTAATATTTGGATCAAAATTAACGGTTCGGTTCCGATTCTCATTTTTAAAGAACTGAAAGTATCAATTCGATTCCGCTTTCGGTCGGAATCGAAAGTGAACCGCACCGTGAATATATTAATATTTGAATCAAAATTAATGGTTCGGTTCCGGTTCTCATTTTTAAGGAACCGAAAGTATCTGTTCGATTTCGGTTTCGGTCAGAATCGGAAGCGAACCGGACCGTGTGCACCCCTAGATTTGGGTAGCAAGGGATCCTTTAATCGGTATAGTTAATCGATTAATTTTTTTATTATGAATTTTATTTTATATAATTTTGATTAAAATATTAATATATTTAATTTCGATTTTTATTTTATATAACTATATCGATTAAAGGGTCCCTTGGTACCCAAATCTAGGAGTGCACACGGTCCGGTTCGCTTCTGATTCTGACCGAAACCGGAATTGAACAGATACTTTCGGTTCCTTAAAAATGAGAACCGAAACCGAACCGTTAATTTTAATTCAAATATTAATGTATTCACGATGCGGTTCACTTTTGATTCCGACCGAAACCGGAATCGAACCGATACTTTCGGTTCTTTAAAAATGAGAACCAAAACCGAACCGTTAATTTTTATCCAAATATTAATATATTTAATTTTGATTAAAATATTTTAATAAATTATCGGTTCGATTCCGATTTCGGTCACTATCGTGGGACATGTGTCGCCATCGTGGCCATTGAAATAGCTCTGCAGAGAGCTGGAGAGGATCCGTTACCTTGGCTAATGACTCTGAGGCTTGTCCACTTAAACTTCAGTCACATTTTATATATATATATATATATATATATATATATATATTTGAAATTTATATATTTTTTAGAGTTTTATATGTTTTTCAAATTTTATATATTGTTTACCAATTTTATATGTTTTTTTTTAATTTTATATATTGTTTCAAATTTTATATATTTTTTCCAAATTATATATATTTTTTCGAATTTTATATGATTGTTTCGAATTTTATGTGTTTATTTAGAATTTTATAAAGAAAAAAAATCAAATTGTAATTTTCGTAATATATATATATATTTTGTAATAAGGGGTGAAAGTGTAATTAGTAATTTCAGAGGGGTGAAGTGTTTGGGTATATGAGTAATTTCACACTTCATATATTACCCTAATGTAATAAGTGAAACAATTAAAGGGGCATTCTAGTCATTTCACCAACCCAGGGGGTGTCATTGTAACGAAATTGAAACCTCAGGGGGCTATGGGACCGAAAAAGAATTGACCAGCCTCTGACTGCAATTGACCCAAACCTCAGGGAAACTGACTGCAAATTACCCAAAATTGTATATGGGCCCTATCAGTTTTTAAAAAAATTCGTTTGATAGCCTAAAAAGTATAAATTTTATCATAAATTTATAAAATAAAAAAAATGCATATCCACCCTCAATTTTTAATAAAAAAATAATCTTCTAGTAACCTAAAAAAAATATAAATTTTACTAATAAATTTATAAAAAATTGCATTGCCCCCTTGCTCCACCCCTGCACCTAAGTACTCTGTCATGTAAATAAAATCCTGATATTACCATGATTTTAACACGGCTTGGACCATGCATTTTTTGTCAATCGATGAATATATCCTCCATATAATGTGGATCAAATCTTCTATTCTCTTCGACCCTTAGAATTTCCAGTCGCGGATCGAACGAAAATGCAAGCAAATGGAGCAACCATATGCATTTGGCAGCTACAAAAAATTGACTGAAGTTGAGGTTGAGAATACCTAATCTAGTGCTTTTGTCCTTGTTCTCAATGTGAGAGACAGAGGGTTTTACCTCTATGCATTTCATGGCTAAGTTGCAATTACCAAGTACCCGTAGTTACCTAAAATCAGCAAATGCATCTACAATAATCATCCAGTGGAATTGTTTACATAATTGGTTTAGTGCCTTTATTTCACATCCATGATTACCATCTACACTTTTTAAGTTTGGCTACTATTCTTCTTTTATTTAATCCTCCAAATTAAGGTAATGTTTTTGAAAATAATTAGAAAAAGATATTTATGATCAATAGATGATACTGTCTTGGGCTATATAGTAAACCAAAAACTTAACTTCAATTAATCTAAAATAAGTGCATTTTGTTTTTGGTCCAAAACAATTAAAGGTAGCTTTATTTGCGTGATGCATATATGCCACTTTCTAACTTGCTCTAATAACTGCTAACTACAATTCATTCATGTTTACATTCAACATATTTTCATGATAGTCGTGATCATGATTTTTTTGCAAATAGATAAACACATTACGGGTATGAAGTTTCATAATATAATAAAGCAACCAAAATAAGATTGAACAGAAGTAGAGTGAGAATCACATCAGATGTATGAAGTGATTTCCGTTTTCAATTATTTGTGAGTGATGTATGTGAGGAGACTAAAGAGTAAACAAAAAGGCAAGAAACAGATGGCATGTATATGCAAATGATTCCTCATTCTCAATAGAGTAGATTCCACATCAGTTTGAACCATACTTGTCACTTTATTTTAGCAACCTATCAGGTTCATTTAATATTAAATAACCGAGCGATTATGTTGATGTGTTTAAGAAATTTTAATTTCGAAATTTCATATCGATAAGTTTAATTTAGCTAAGAAGAGATAAAAAATTTATTAATAAAAGTTAAAATATGTATCATAACGGATTGAGTTTAATTAAGAACTTGTTGTCACAACAGTTAATATAAAAATCAGCATTGTATAGAACAAAGGAAGGCTATGCTTACAAGGTAGGAGGGTAGGTTTTGTTAGGTTTGTGGACTTAAAACGGCGCCTAAAGTTTGGCGCCGCCCAAGACTACACACCAACCAAGGCCAAACTTTGATGGCCGAAAAGTTTGGCAGCTTGGCACCGACGAATGAAATTTGTGGCAATAAATTTGGATCCGTCTTCTCTTCTTCCACTATAAATACATGAAGAATCAGTGTAAAGGATAAGCACAACATAAACACAAGAGTGAGGAAAAATGTAGAGGGTTAGAGAGTGTAGCGCAGAGAGGGTGGTATCGGCTGATCCACCTCTCCTCTTTGTAATTCCTTCTATATTAGTGAAATGGTGTGTGCTCCGTGGACGTAGGTCAATTCTTGGACCGAACCACGTATAATTCTCTCGTGTCCTTTGTGTGTGTGATTTGTGTGTATATGTGGTGTGTGAGTAGCAAAAGTGAAACCCGATCCTAACAGGTTTCACAACCACAAGTTAAGAAATAAAAGCAAGGCACAACAAAGCCATTAGCGCAAAGCCTAGGCCAAAAAGCATAAATAAAACCAGGAGCCTCAACCCAAACAAGGCTATGGGCAGAAGCACATAGAACAAGGTCCGTGTAATTTATCAAACAACGGGAAGGCTTGTTGAATTTAGGCAAACTTCAAGGGGGTTTGTGCAAGGCCAACACTAAAATTCTAAAAATGCGTAGAGGTCCTAGGTAAGATCAAATGTGAGGCCCCTTATATATATAAGGCTCTACGCACTTAAAAATTATAAATGTGAAAAAATTATTAAAAAATAAATTAAATATATATTGAAATAGCTAAAACAACCTCCATCTTGGTGATCTTAGTGTTGTCGTGAAAAATGATTTTAGTATGAGTGCGGCCGTCACGAGACTCTTAAGTGTAATTGCGTGAAAAAGTGGTGTTCTCATTGTGCAAGTGCGGCAGACGCGGGAGCTCTAAGTGTAGTATCTAAATATTGTGCCACTTGAATTGAACAAGGGGTTAGTAATGGTCGGCAATGTTTTCAGTTCAACCAAAAAAACAAAAGAAAAACTATTGAACAAGTGGTTAGTAATGGTTGAATTTTGATTTTTACAGATGAAGATACATTATATCTTGTGAAGGACTCTAGAGAACAATTTAAAAGGAAAATAAGAGAGTGAATAAGGTATTTCAAATCCAATTTTGCCTTTCTTCTCAATGGATCAATAGAATGAGAACATGTCCTTCTCAATGAGAGAGAGTATTTTCTTTCTTTGCATTTTATGGCCATGTTGTAATTACCAAAGTACCCATATTTCCCTAAAATAAGCCAATTTAATATTCAATTACTAGGATTCTTTACCTTAAGTATAATTTTTCATGATAGTAGTGGTCATAACATTTTTGCACATAGATAAACATATTATAAGTATGAAGCTTCATGATTTAGTAAAGCAACCAAAAAGATTGAACAGAAGTAGAGTGAACATCACATGTATCAACTCATTTACGTTTCTAATTATTATTTTCTTAGTGATGTATGGGAGGAAATTAAAGGAAAAGAAAAAAGGATAAGAAAAATATATATATCAAAATGACATCAGATAAATCAAGGTTCCATACCATGTATGAATAAAGAAGCAAAGGGAAGAAAAGTTGCAGCTAGAGTAATCACACGTGAAGCTTGTGTTCAACATCTTCGGCACCCTATAAATAGGGGTGTGTATTGTTGTATCAAAGGCATAAAGCAAGAATCACAAAACCGTGAGTGTATGGTAGAGAGTGAGTTTGTGAGGTTGAGTGGTTGTATCCTCCTTCTCCCCATCGTTTCTTCCAAATATAGTGAAGCTCTATCCCGTGGACGTATGATCAAATTTTGACCGAACACGTATAAATTTGGTCTCCTCTTTTTGTTGTGTTTGTGTGTGTTTTTAACGGGTTAATTCTAACAATATATGCTCCATTTCGTTTAAGTTGTAACGGATGTGAGAATCACTATTATTTCATATTAATTAAATCAAATTTTAGATAGCTTTTAAAATTATATTCTAATATTTTAATTGTCAATATTCTTATAAATATAACTAATTTTACTTCTTTTTTGCTATTATATATAATTTTTTTCGTAAAAGAGTTTACAGCAATCCCTAAATAAATTATTCTTTTTTTATTTTGTAAAGTTTAAAAGGCAGTCTGTAAGAGCATTTCCGAGAACTGAAATAATAAATAGTCCGTCATGGGAAAAAACTTTTCTTTGTTTATCTACCAAAAAAAAATTTAGAACTTAAATAATAAATATTGAGGAAAGGGTTTACTATATGAATATTTGGATAGCTGAGTGGTCATGCGTCCTTCTACATAAATTTTCTAAAATAGGATCCTCTACTTATATTTTCTCCCTCCAACTCTCTAGACTGCTGAATTAGTAATGGTTAAAAATAAGTCACATTATTCCATCAATTTTTTTGGTAAGTGTATTATAAAAATATTATATGTGTAATTTTTGTAAATGATAATGTGGATCTTCCTTAACCAGTAAATCGTACTCTGGAGAGGTCTTGAGCGATATATTACATGAGGGGATCTTCGTCCAATTTTTGTTTGCTCAAATTTAATGTAAGAGAGGAGAGGGGACAGGAATATGGTGGATTATAGAGGTTTTAAATCATGATATGGTCCCAAATAAATATGGGATATATCCCATTATATAGTTATAATAAAAATACATTGTTTCAATTTTAGATTTGGCTAAATTACACATGCATCGCGGTTGTGATTAATTTTTATTATACCGAGTTCCCTATTACTTTTAATAAATGATGAAATGTTTATTAATGATATTGAATGTCGATTCTATCAACAATATTTTATTACTCCCCGTCTCAAATTAGTAGTTCATTTTGCCTACTTTACTTGTTTCATCCAGTTTCGAATAGGGATGACAACGGATCGGGTTTGGGACGGGTTTGACTAATACAATTAATATCCCATTTAAAAATTACTAATACCAAATCCGCCCCAAACCTGTGTCGGGTTGTAATCGGTAATACCATTACCACCCCGTCGGTATAAACGAGTTTCATCTGGTTACCATCGGTTGTACTAAATTATTTCTAATAAATTAGAAGCACATTTGATTTACTAAATTATTTTATGATAAATTAAGTTATAATGCGTTTGATGACAAATTAAGTTATAGGGTAATTTGCATTGACACTCCCTAACGTTAGGGTCAATGGCAATCAGAATACAGTCAACGTTTTTTTGGCACTCACACCCCCTGAGGTTTCAACTTCGTTACAATGACACCCCTTGGGCTGGTGAAATGACTAAAATGTCCATTTAATTGTTTCACTTATTACATTAAGGTAATATATAAAGTGTGAAATTACCCATATGTCCAAACACTTCACCCCTCTGAAATTACTAATTACACTTCCACCCCTTATTACAATATATATATATATATATATATATTACGAAAATTACAATTTAATTTTTTTTCTTTATAATATAATTTGTATATATAATTACGAAAATTAAAATTACGAAAATATATATATATAATTTGTAAAAAATATATAAAATTTGAAAAAACATATAAAATTCGAAAAAATATATAAAATTTGAAACAATATATAAAATTAAAAAAAATAAAACATATAAAATTCGAAACAAATATATAAAATTCGTAAACAATATATAAAATTCGAAAAACATATAAAATTCTAAAAAATATATAAAATTCAAATATATATATATATAAAGTGTGACTGAAGTTTAAGTAGACAAGCCTCAAAGTCATTAGCCAAAGTAACGGATCCTCTCTAACTCTCTGCAGAGCTATTTCAATGGCCACGATGGCGACACATGCCCCACGATGGTGACCGAAATCGGAATCGAACCGATACTTTATTACAATATTTTAATCAAAATTAAATATATTTGCATCAAAATTAACGGTTCGGTTCCGGTTCTCATTTTTAAAGAACCGAAAGTATCGGTTTGATTCCGGTTTCGATTGGAATCAAAATCGAACAGCATCGTGAATATATTAATATTTGAATCAAAATTAACGGTTCGGTTCCGGTTCTCATTTTTAAAGAACCAAAAGTATCGGAACCGAACCGTTAATTTTGATCCAAATAAAAATTTACTTTCGGTTCTTTAAAAATGAGAACCGGAACCGAACCGTTAATTTTGATCCAAATAAAAATTTACTTTCGGTTCTTTAAAAATGAGAACCAGAATCGAACCGTTAATTTTGATGCAAATATATTTAATTTTGATTAAAATATTTTAATAAAGTATCGGTTCGATTCCGATTTCGGTCACCATCGTGGGGCATGTGTCGCCATCGTGACCATTGAAATAGCTCTGCAGAGAGTTGGAGATAATCCGTTACCTTAACTAATGACTCTGAGGCTTGTCCACTTAAACTTCAGTCACACTTTATATATATATATATTTGAATTTTATATATTTTTTAGAATTTTATATGTTTTTAGAATTTTATATATTGTTTACGAATTTTATATATTTGTTTCGAATTTTATATGTTTTTTTTTTAATTTTATATATTGTTTCAAATTTTATATATTTTTTCGAATTTTATATGTTTTTTCAAATTTTATATATTTTTTACAAATTATATATATATATTCGTAATTTTAATTTTCGTAATTATATATACAAATTATATTATAAAGAAAAAAAAATTGTAATTTTCGTAATATATATATATATATTTTGTAATAAGGGGTGGAAGTGTAATTAGTAATTTCAGAGGGGTGAAGTGTTCGGGCATATGGGTAATTTCACACTTTATATATTACTCTAATGTAATAAGTGAAACAATTAAAGGGGCATTCTAGTCATTTCACCAGCCCAAGGGGTGTCATTGCAATGAAGTTGAAACCTCAGGAGGTGTGAGTGCCAAAACATCATTGACTGTATTCTAATTGCCATTGACCCTAACCTCAGTGGGTGTCAATGCAAATTACCCTAAGTTATAAACCAAGTATCTCTCTCTTATTCTAGACATATATTATGTTTTACGTTATAAACCAAATATCCTACATATTTAAATAAACAAATGTATATATACGCATATTGACTGAAATTCTTCTAAAAATATATATATATAGATGTCAGCACCAAGAATCAAATTAATGAGTTATATATAGACAAAGACGCACACATATATATATATATATATATATATAATAAAAATAAAAAAATCGTAAATGGGTCGGGGTCAGGTTACCAACAGGTTTTCCAGAAAACCCAAACCCGGCCCGAACCCACTTCGGGTTTTAATTTTGGATACCAAACTCGTTTATAAGTTTACCAAACCCGCCCCAATCGGGTTGGGACGGGTCGGAACCCGGCCGGGTCGGACCATTTTGTCATCCCTAGTTTCGAATTTCAATATAAAATTATCATATATTTTCCCAAATTATCTCTCTTCGTTAACTTAAAAAAAGTAATGGTCTCACTAAAATCAACAACTATACTAAAGCATGGTAACTAAAAAAGTAAAAATGACATTTTTTGTTTTTGAAAACTTTGGCTAGTATTGCCATATATTTAATCATCCAAACCTAATGTTTCCAAAAATAATGATAGAATATAATTATTTATGATAAGTAGAATAATAGTGTCTTGGCTATATAATAACCTATAAATTTAACTCCAACTTAAAATAAGTGCATTTTTTTATTAGTTTGATTCACATACTAACTTCTTATAGTAACTGTTAATTAAAGTGAAGTGGACTTATCTTTTTCTTCAGCATATTTTCATGATAGTAAGATAGTTGTGGTCATAATTTTATTGCAGATGAGTAAAAATATTATTAGCATGAAGCTTCATACTATAATAAGCTAACCAATAACATTGAACACAACTAAAGTGAACATCACATGCATATTGATTTACTTTTTCCATTAGTTTTTACTGATGTATCGGAGGAAAGTAACTATAAATCACAAAAAGACATAGATCCGGATTAGTATTCAATAAATCAGTTTTTTAATTCAGAAAGTAGTACAATATCAATGGAGCATCCAGATGAGTATTCAATAAATCGGTTTTTTAATTCAGAAAGTAGTACAATATAAATGGAGAATATAGGTTTTTTAATTCAGAAAGCATTACAATATTAATGGAGAATAGAGTTTGTGATATGAGCAATGATATTGCACGAAAACATCACTATTTCTTCTTAATTACGTGTTTTAAGAATGGCCAATACTCTTATAGTCATCACTAATATTAATTTTTTTATTCTAACTTTATATATATATATATATATATTTTTTGTAAACTTGAACGAAATTCGTAGTCTATTTTTTTGAAGTTTGAATGATGGTCCATGATATTAGAAATTTTCATTAAATAAATAAAATGTATGTGCAGTCATTTATTTTGTCACATGTCAATTATTAGCTTTCAAAGAGTTAAAATAGATTTTACCTCATTAGTTGGACATATTAAAAAAAAAAAAAATAGGGTAAATTACAATTTTACCCTTTCTTGTTTAGATTTATTATAGTTTGACGCCTCTAGCATGGACAATTATTATTTATGTCCTTACTGTTAATACTTTTGTTCCACTTTCCCCCCTCCTGCAAAATTCTGGCACGGTCAACGTCGGGTAACGCTAATATCATCTCATTTTTAAAGGTGAAATGACTATATTGCCCGTTAGTTCTTGTAAAGATCTTTTTGCCCTTTCCAAAAATAAAATAAAATTACATGGGTACAACTGTAAATTTCTTTTGCCGGTCACCAGAATTAGACGCCGTGATTATTCGGGGAGAAAATTGTAAATATCCAAAATACAGGAGGTCAAATTATAATAAATTCAAACAAGAGGGGTGAAATTATAATTTATCCAAAAAAATATTTAGTTTCTCTCGTAGTGATTGTTTAGAGAATACATTTCAGAACTTTTTTATTACATATTTTGCCATATTCACATGTTTATTTTAGCAGTAATGATTAAACTTTAATGATATTTTCAATATATTAAACATAAATTCAAAGTACACGTGGATGGGAAAATTAAAAATTATTGACTAATTCAGAGAGAAAATAATAATTGTGATAAAAATGGTTGAGTTTAAGAATTTATGTCATGTTTGGTATGGTGGAATGGAATGAATTTATTTGGTATGTTTATTAGATGGAGAATGAAAATTCATTATTGAGAATGAGATTTCATTCCAATAATAAACCTATAGAAAGGTCATTCTATTCTTTAAGGAATGATTTTAAAATATAAAATTACTAAAATGATTTTTTCACATTTCAAAAAAACAAACCACCTTCATTGTCGTGCTACCAACTTCTTCCACCGCCTCCGCCACCACTATCACCTCAATTGTTCACCACTACTATTTCCGTTACATTTCATCAATTTTTTGTAAAAAAATTATGAAATAATATTATTTGGTTAAAATCATATATTTATCACTAAGAGGGTATTTTTGAAAAAAATTCTTTTAAGTTAATTTCATTCCTAAAATGCTTCATATTTACAATCAAACAATGGAATGTGAATGGTTATTCCATTCTATTCTCAGGTTCTGTTTGACATAACTTTTGTTTCTGACTTTTTGCATAAAAGAAAGAGAAGCAGAAACTGCTTTGAAAAGCTGGTACCCTCAGCTTCTTTAAAATACTCTTTCAAGACCCAGAAACTCTTCTAAAAATTTTGTCAAACACTGTTTAAAACAATTTTTTCCTTCATGAAGCCAAAAACAACGTTTGAAAAACCAATCCAAATAGGGCATCATTCTCACTTGCAAATATCAAACATAGCCTTATGTTCCTGACAATTTCTGAATAATGCAACAATTCTTTCTTATTTTAAATTGACGAGTCCAAGAATTTAAGTCAAGAAGAGGTGTTTATTAGTTCAATCTAAAATTAATTCTATTTAAAGCAGTGTACCTTAATGAATATTAGGAAGCATCATATTGTAGTCGCATTTTGTATGTATAGGTGTGTATATGTGTAATATATCGTCCTTCACTTACCACTTCATTCTAGCTTAGATTGCTCAGGTTCAATGTTAGCAATGTTTTGAACTGTTGTAGCAGCCATAAACAGAGGAAGGAACAAAGTATGTGTTCAACATAAATACTCATAGGAAAAAATATATAGAAGATATATGATATATATAGTAGCAAAGAAAGTGTTCAAATAGAGAAAAACAGCAAAGAGATTGAACAAGTGTTTAGTAATGGTTGGATTTTGATTTTTACAGATGAAGATACATAATAACGAGTGAAGGACTCTAGAGAACAAAGTAAAAAAGAAAAAAATAATAATAATTAGAGAGAGATTTGAGGTATTTCAAATCCAATGTTTTTGTCTTTTTCTCAATACATCAATAGAATGAGCACGTCCTTCTTCTCAATAAGAGAGAGGGTATTTTTCCCCTTTGCATTTTATGGCGGAGGGGCAATTACCAAAGTACCCATATTTCACTAAAATAAGCCAATTTAATATACATTTACTGGATTCTTTACCTTCTGTGCAATTCTTCATGATAGTAGTGGTCATAACTTTTTTGCACATTGATAAACATATTATAAGTATGAAGCTTCATGATATAGTAAAGCAACCAAAAAGATTGACCAGAAGTGGAGTGAACATTATGTCTCTGGTGATTTCGTTTCTAATTATTTCTTAGTGAGGTATGGGAGGAAATTAAAGTGTAAGAAAAAATATAAAAATATATATAATCATCACATTCTGATCGGAAAATGACACCACGCACCATAAAAACAAACGGGATATAAAACAAAAAGTTGTAAATGATGTGAGGATCACTGCTTAAATCAAATTTTAGATAGCTTTTAAGATACATTCTAATATTTTAATTGTCAATACTCTTATTAACATCACTAATTTTACTCTTTTTTATTATTATATATCTTTCGTTTTTCTGTAAAAAGTGTTTATAGTAATTGCTAAATAAAATTATTATTTTTGATTTTCTCAAGTTTGAAAGTCAGTATGTGAGCAAAAGAGAGAGCAATCCGAGTAATCCAATGTATTGGTGAGAAAGATTCCGTTCAATAACTAAAACTTTTCTTTTGTTAATTTTACAAATAATATTGGGAAGGAAATAATAAATATTGGGGAAAGGATGACGAAAAATGAATATTAGGATAGCTGAGTAGTCCATCCTCCTACATAAATTTTCTTTAACTCAAATTAAATAAGGAGAGAGGACAAGTGAATGGTAGATTATAGAAGTTTTAATTCATGATATGGTCCCTAATAAATATGAGATATATCCCACTATATGGTGGTTATAATAAAAGTACATTGTTTCTTCAAATTACACATGCATGCCGTTGTGATTAATTTTTATTATACCTAGTACCCTATTACTTTTAGTAAACTATGAAACGTTAATTAATGATATTGAATGGAGATTCTATCCACAATATTTTATTATTTGTTGTAGGGGTTTTCTTTATTGTAAATGATGAAGAATGACTTTCTTATTGTACGATCATCATAATCCTGGCAAATGAAACGTTTTTATAAAAAAAAAAAATTTGAAATTACCTAGAGGATTAATGAAAATAGCATAGAAAGGGGGTGAATAGGTTTTTTGTCAATTTTATGATCAATTAAAATTGAATTTTAAAATTATCTAGCGGAAATTCAATTTTAATCAGTCACAAACCCTAATTCTCTAATCAGATTAAATTGAGCAATTATGAATATAAGTGCAGAAAATAAATCATGAGAACACACAGAGATTTTTACGTGAAAAATCTTGGAAAAACTTCAAGTAAAAATCACGGATACGCTTGGGTATCGATGTACTATGAATCAGAGAATTTGTACAAACTCTATGAAAACAAAATTTACAACCATTGTAATATGTTGTTCTTCATTCAACGTCTGAAAGACTAGATTCACTTGCGCTCCACGAAGCTCTTACTCCGATCTCCGTACTCTAACGGCTCCGCTTCTCAACGGTGATTAGAGCCGAATGTTACACATTCTAGGTCCTTATACGGTTTGTCTTGTTTAGCGTGTTTCAGGTGCATTATGAGGAAAACAAGTTAATTTCGGTGAATTAACTAGAATATCGACTCAAGACCATTCGAGAACTGAGACCGAATCTGCAATTTTCACATATAACTGTCAAAATGTCTGAATTTAGCAAAACATTATAGTTTTTCAAGTGAAAATGGGCCAATAAACAAAACCCACTGTAATAGTGGGCCCAGATGATTTTGGGCCAAAACGGATCGTTTAAGGCGTCAACTCCACGATCTTATTACTATTAGGAAGACTGGTGAAGAATTCGTTATTTTTATTGGTGACCTATATAAACTCTGACTTGGCTGATATTTTAGGATTAGTTTTATTTGTTAATTAGTATTCTTTTGTAATTATTTCGGAATTTTTAGAGTAAATTTATTTTTAGGTTAGTTTTAGTAATTAGGTTTATTTTTATTATATCTCCTAAACCATTTAGGAGTGTGACTTATTAACTCTATAAAAGGTTACGTACATCAGAATAGAAGGGGGCTTCTTCTCTGCAAATAATTAGTGCGTAGAAGAAATATATCTCGAGAGCAGCGAGAGAGGAGAAGACCAAAGAAAATAGAGGAAAACACTAAGAGGGTCATGGATTCGGGCTCAACATCAACGATGCGATCTCCGATAGACATGGGCAACTGAACGATATCTAGGGTTTCTAGCAAACCCTAGCCCAAGTAATGTAGACTATATTTTTATTCATTTATATTGTGAAAGGAGAAGCTAAAGAACACAATCGTGATGATTATGTAGATGAGAGAACGCACTATCATTTTATATAAAGTTTTGCATTTATTCTATTTCTTATCTTAGATCGATGTAATGCTTAATTTTACCCAACTATGCTTAACCACTACGAGCTAGAACTCCGAAGGTTAAATTTTAGTTTTCTACATAATGGTTCGTAAAACAGGAAGTCTTGATTTGGACAGACCATGCTAAAGAGAGGTGAAATATGCATGTTTTAATTTAATACACCGTATGAGTAGAGTAGAGTAATCGCATGCACTAATCTCACTCATTCTGAAGATGGTATGTGGTTGAATTCGATTGAATGTATTTCTTTTGGGACTAGGCACTAGCTTGTAGTAGTACTAGTCTGATTCACGAGAGTTATATCTCCCTTTTATAATAGAATGGATAGAACGTTTATATTACGAAGCTAATAGTGACACTAGATACACCCTAAACTTTTTCTCTGTTAAATTTTCTCAATCTATCTTTAATGGTTTTATTTAATTTATTTGTTTGATTAATTAGTTTAGTACCAAAAATCCAAAATCAAACTATCTTTACAGTTCAACAATATTATTTTATTAGAATTTTGAGTACGAATTAACTTTTGGGTTTGATAAACCTATCTCAAGCCATACTATACTATAATACGGCTCGTGCACTTGCGATTGGTAAAACTAGGTCAATATGGTCTTATTTTTAACCATTATTTTAACCGACCTAAGACACCGATCAAACGGATCAAATAACCACAAAACCTTGTGCTCCGATCTCCGCATTTAGACGGCTCCGCTACTCAACGGATCAAAGCAACCACGTTGCACAAGGAGGTGTGTTGATTTTCCCATGATCTAGGTCATTTAATTGTGCATAAGATCGTCGATGTAGAAGCACAATAGAATCAACCCCAAAACAAGAGAGAATTAAAAGGTATGAAATCACTCAATGATATTTTTCTCTCTATCTCTATCTTAGTAAATGAATATGAATCTGTAGAAAACTTGTAGAGATCTCTTAAAGGCTCAAAGGTTGCCTCACATGTGTAGAAGACCTTGGTATTTATGGAGAATGCTGAGGAGAAACCCTAGGTTTACCCTTTCTCGTAATTTCACATCAAACTGAGCAAAACCATTTGATCTAGTCTTCAATATGTATATATCACGTATATCAATGTTCAAAGTTGCAGCCGCATCAAGAGAAATCAAATAGGGGTCAAAATCAAATAGTCTTCAATAATCAATGATTATGCAGCCCTAACTACGCGCGGCCCGTAAGTGTCCTACTCACGGCGCGTAGGCTTCCTACAGGTGGCGGGTAGACCTCTTTTGGAGGTTCATAGATGGTCCATCAAAATAGCACTTTCTAGCCACTTTTAGTTATTGGGTCTGTAGATGGTGCGTAACATTTTTCATGGAAACCACTTATCTTGGGAATAACACCGTTTGAACCCCCTCGACTCCATTGGAATGTTTCTCGAAGTTTCGGCTTTGAAAAATGTCGTTTAAGCCCTCCTAGAGGCACTTTTTACTCAATCTTGCTTCTTTTTCACTTGTCTTGTTTTCTTCACTTCTTTAGGCTTGATTTGAATTTGACGTAGCTTGTGAATGGCAATCAAATCTTCCTAACTCCACAATTCACTCAACATAGTTATTGTCTAGAACATGACAATCACAAATAGTACTAAAAATGTTCTTATACATACTATAAATGTTTTTATAATCTCCTCATTGGCATTTATGAAACAAAATCATGTTTTACAAAACCTCACGAATAACAACATAATATCTATATCTATGAACACACACCAACAAACATAGACATAGAATATTAGATTGTCCACATGACGATATTCCAGTCCTGCAACCACAACACTGAACATACCATGAACAACAAGTGTGGAAAATAGATATAATGATCATAAGAAAATCATAACAACAATGCAAGCATAATGATCATCAACATATACACAGTATAATCATACTCCTTCCCCCCTGAGAATATATTCCCCCTTACTCAAACCTTTTCCCTCTTATCCAAACAATCTCTCCCCCTTACTAAATACACCTCCCCATTTTTGTCACTGAAATGACAAGCAAAGATATATCAATCAAAACATAGGGAAAAAATAACAGAGAAGACATTAGAGAATCTAAGACTAAACACTAAATATGAATATAAAGTACTCTTTAAGATTATATCCAGATTCTCGAGTAACAAATATCTCTACAACGCATGACCCTAATACTTAATGCATGAATTCAAAATGTCATGAATAAAATAAGACAAAAACAAGACAAAAATATTTTTGTATTTTGAAATATGTGAGCAAGGTAGTAGAGACAATATGCTAATCATTAACACACCATATTCTCATATCTAACTCAGTCATTATACACACGGTAGTGAAGAAAATCAACACACATACCTTGTAGACTCAAGAATGCACATATATATATATATATATATAAATTCTCATGTGGAAGCACTAAGGTAAGATGAAAACAATACACACTAATTCTGATAATCTCTTCACCAACCGTGATGATAACTTAGAATAAAATCCAAACTATAAGTTAAATCGTTAACTTCAACCTTATTGCTTAAAAAAAATCAAATAATTTATTCTATCATACCTTTTCACCTTATCCCTATTTATCTTTCTAAGCTCTGGACTTTCTAGCGAGGATTTTTAGTCTCGACCAACTAGGCCCGAGCTTCTTCCTTGGTATTTATGCTCATTAGTCTTCTCTCCTTTTTACGCGAACACGCAATGCTTACTGAGACAAGAGGCCCGGTTACTCAGATCGAAGAACTACTTTTTGCATTTCTATAATATAAACGACTCATTATTTCCTCCTTTCAACATTATCACAACATTCATAAGCATGCAAAAGGTATTTGAAAACATAGATCAATCTAGCATAGCTCAAGAACCATCATATCACTTCGGGTTAAATGAAAAGATTAAGGCCCTGTTTGGTTCGCGGTCCGGTCTCATGTGGTCCGGTCTCATAATGACTTTTTTGGGACCGGACACTGTTTGGTAACACGGTTCCAAAAAAACGGTTCCAAAAAAACAAGGACCACTTGGGACCAAAAGGGGTAATTTGAGACAACAAAAAAATGATGGTCTCAAGTGGTCTTATATACAATTGTCTTAACACATGGGACCATAAAATTTGAAATATATATATAAAATTAAAAAATAATATATAATTTAAAAATAATATATAAAATTAAAAAAATAATATAAAAATTTGAAATAATGTATAAAATTTGAAATATATATATAAAATTCAAAATTAATATATAAAATGCAAAAAATATATTTAAAATTTGGGAAAATAAAAAAATTCCAAAATAATAGAAACAATCCAAAATAATATATAAAATTTGAAAAATAATATAAATTTTTTAAAATAATGTATTAAATTCGAAAAATATATATAAAAATAAAAATTAATATATATAATTTTAAATATATATATATATATATAATTTTAAAAATAATATATAAGTTTTGAAAAATAATATAAAAAATTTGAAATAATGTATAAAATTTGAAAAACATATAAATTTCAAAAATAATATACAAAATTAGATATATATATATATATATATATATATATATATATATATATATTTGAGAAAATATAAAAAATTTGAAAATAATATAAAAAATCAAAAATAATATATAAAATTCAAAAAATAATATAAAAATTCAAAATAATTTATAAAATTTGAAAAATATATTATTTTCAAATTTTTTATATTTTTTCAAATTTTTTATATTTTTCATACTTAATATATTTTTTGAATTTTATATATTATATTTTTATTTTTTGTATTATTTTCCAAACATAAGACCAAACAGCTTGAATAAAATCATAAGACCAGACAGTTTTACCAAACAGACATTCAAAACACCACCCAGATAAGACCAGACCGGACCGGACCAGATAAGACTAAACCGGACCGCCTACCAAACGGGCCCTAACAGTTTCAGTAGGCATTAAGATCATCTCCGAAGTAAAACATGCACCTAAGATTAAGATTCTTCAACATAAAATAATCATGCCAAGGGACTATCCAAACACCCTTAGGTCAGTATGATACCTCTACTCCCATATACATAATTAGACAAGTAAATATAAAAATAGAGTAAAATATGATAACTGTTTGTACTCTAGCCAAGCTCATTATTCCAAAAAAAAAATTATTTTATGATTTCTAAATAAAATGCATGCATGAATAAATATGATACAAATACATAATTATCTATCAATTCTAGAAACATAATACAATGTGATCCTAGAATGATAGATAATAAAATATTTATTCTAAAGAAAGCATACCAATAGATTTCCTAAGACTAACATGTTTTTGAAAATCTAGTGGTTTTGTAAAGATATATGTCAATTGAGAATCTGTGGATATAAACTCTAGAGACACTATACCATCTTCAACAAGATCTCGAATAAAATGATGTCGAATATCTATATGTTTTGTCCTAGAGTGTTGAACATGATTTTTAGAAATGTTTGTCGCACTCGTGTTATCACAAAACACATTCATCTTGCCTTGGGAAAAACTATAATCCTGCAACATCTGTCGCATCCACAAAACCTAAGTACAACAACTCCCAATTATTATATACTCAACTTCAGCAGTAGAAAGGGAAACACAATTTTGCTTCTTGTTATGCCAAGCAACTAAGCAATTACCAACATAAAAACACCCTCCATTAGTATTTTTCCTATCATCAACATTACCGGCCAAATCAGCATCAGAAAAATATGCGATTTCAGTGTTAGTCCCTGACAGATACCACAATCCATAATTCAATGTCCCTTTAACATACTTGATAATCCTTTTTACCACAGTAATATGAGACTCCTTAGAACTTTCCTGGTAACACGTACACAAACCAACACTAAAAGCAATGTCAGGTCGACTGACAGTCAAGTACAACAACCTCCCAATCATACTTCTATATAGTGTAGGATCGATATATTTGCCTTTAGTATCTATGCTAAGCTTGACACTTGTACTCATAGGAGTTCGAGCATCCTTAGCTTTTTCCAAACCAAACTTCTTCACTAATTCCAAGGCATAACGAGTTTAAGAAATGAAAATCTCATCATTCAACTGTCTAATCTAAAGCCCTAGAAAGAAGTTCAATTCACCAATCATGCTCATCTCAAATTCATGTGTCATTTGATCTCCAAAATAATGAGCAATTCTATCAGAAGTGGAACCAAACACTATATCATTAACATAGATTCGAGCAACAACTGTATTACTTTCAATTTTCTGAATAAATAGTGTTTTATCCACTCCCCCTCGAATAAAACCTGTTCCCAACAGATACTCGGTCAACCTTTCATGCCAAGCCCTAGGAGCTTGCTTCAGCCCATACAAAGCCTTTTTAAGCTTATACACATGACCAGGACAATGAGGATCTTCAAATCCTTTTGGCTGCTCCACATACACCTCATCTTGAAGAATGCCATTCAAGAATGCACTATTTACATCCATCTGATACAACTTGAATCCAAGATGACATGCAATAGCAAATAGAATCTGAATAGATTCAAGTCTAATCACTAGAGCAAAAGTCTCATCAAAGTCCATACCCTCCAACTGAGTATAACCTTGAGCAACAAACCTAGCCTTATTCCTAACTAATGTACCATTTTCATCATTTTTATTCTTGAATATCCATTTGGTACCTATCACATTCATCTCCTTCGGTCTAGGCACAAGATACCACACATTATTCTTAACAAACTGCTGAAGTTCTTCTTGCATATCATTTATCCATTCACCATCTTCAAGAACTTCTTTGACATTTTTAGGTTCCAAAGAAGATGTATAAGATGCATATGAGACTTCATTCCTAGCCTTTCTTCGGGTCACCATTGATAGGTGCTCAATATTGTTCATTTTAAGCCTCTATCTTGCTATTTGTATGTCTTTTCATTCCATTATTTGGTATTTTTATGCGATTTGTGTGTTTAAGCGTGTTTTAGGAGCTTAATGAAGAAAACGAGCTAACTTTGGTAAATTAACTAAGGACATGCTCATTTCTATTCAAAAGGAGAGCTAAAGAGATGTTTTCGAGAGAAAAGTGTCTCCCGGAGAGCAAAAATATCATTTTTTGAAGCTGCAACTTCAAGAATTATACCAAGGGAGTGGAAGGGGATTCAAACGAAGTAATTATCAAGAAAAGTGATTTCCAAGGGATTTTCTATGCATGCCCTACGCATCCAGTAACTAAAAGTGACTAGAAAGTGTCATTTCAACGCATGAGCTACGGTTGAAGTGTAGTTTTCTACACTTGAAGTGTAGCTACAGTGTTTTTAGCACAAAATTTCAATCAACTTTGGGAGCCCATATCTAGGTCCAAATTGGGTGATTCTTGAGCCTAACATCAAGAGCTTGAAGTCAGCTTTCCAAAACGTTATTAAGGGTGCATTTGGAAAAGGGTGTTTTCTGTTCTATTCTTGTTTTTTGGCACTATTCATGAGAACAAAACGTGTTTGGCTAGCATATTTACTATTCACTTGTTCTCTATTTGAAAAAAACTTTGATGAACAGTTGTGAAAACATTGAGAATAAGAATTTGTTATTTTTTTATTCTACTTTTCACTATTTAGAAAGAAAAAAACCCCAAAATAAGGGGGTCGATCCCTTCTCCCTTCTCCCTTCTCCACATTCCACGACCAACCCCCACACCCAATTCGACCCCCACAACCACCAATCGACTCCCAAACCCTAACCACCACCAATCGATACCCCCTTAAAGATGAGGAGATAAATTAGGGTTCCTAATCGAAGCAATCGAATTTGCAACAAAGACCAAATTCTGGTCTCTATAGTACACTCCACATCTCTGTTGGAACCTTTGCCATATTGAAGAAAATCAATTTCAATTGCAGTTGAGAAAGAGATGATCATGATTTTCATGATCAACCAAACACTGAGGGCCAAAATTAGGGGTATTAATGTTGATCATACCAGGTCTATCCCTAGTATTGAGCTTACAAGGAAATACAGGGCAAAACCCATCTACAACAACAACCTTTGCCTCTTCATCAACCTCCATCGCCGCTCGTCCCTCACCGCATCTCCTTTAAGAACCCCGTTGCCGCCCACAAGTTCATCCCCTCAAGTTCACCCCGTCGCATCTCCTTCAAGGGCCAAAATTAGGGGTGTTGATGTTTGCAAAAACGTGTGTGTGTGTTTGTGTATGTGTGTTAGTGTGTGAGAATAAAAATAACATTCCAAACAAGTTTTGTTTCTTGTTCTTTTGGGTGAGAAAACAAGGACAAGAAAAAGTTCTTGTTCTTGTTCTAATTTCTAAAAACAAGGACAAAAACACTTGGTTCCCAAACGGGCCCTAAATGCCTCCATCCAATGTGTGTAGCTCCAGATATGATCAAAAGAGTGAGAGGTGTCTTGTAGGAAAAAGCTGGAAATTTCAGATTAAGGCCAAAATCCTATTTTGACCCGGATTGATCCATTTTGACCCGGATGACTTTGAGTTCGACCCCACCACCTTTAAACACATGTTTTAGACTTATTATACATCATATTGAAGGGTTTGGCTCAGTTTGGAAGGAAATCATACCAAAGGGGAATCCCATTCTCAATAGGAGTCTATTATAAGTTAGGGTTTCCCTCAACTTTGTCTATATATACCAAGGTCTGGACCAGATCTAAGGGACTTCTTTCTACCCAATTTTCAGAGCTTTCTTTTCAGATTCATATATCAAAAGGGAGGAGTCATTCAAGACCTAGAGATCCATAGAAGAAGATCATGGAGGTCGTTTCTACATCAATAATGTAGTCACCTTCTACCATGAGCAACTAATTCGGTATCTAGGATTTTCTAGCAAAACCCTAGCCAAGTAATGTAGTTCTTTTATTTGTTTTCAATTATAATGAGGGGAAGTTGTGACCATACTATGATGATTGATTGTAGATGTGTGAGCGTTTTTATTCTTGACACGAGATTTTATATTTATTCTTGATTCTTGTCTTAGATTGAATAAATATATCTTCTTGCACAATCACGTTATCATAAACATAGTGTGATTTTCTATATCAATGGTGTTTAACACTTGAAACCCTAGGTTTAAACAGGGCATGCCTCGACGAGGTAATATAGACATGCTTTAGTTTAATTTAATGCAGTAGGAGTATATTATAGTAAAGTAAATAGCATGCACTAGTTATACTCTGTCCGGAGATGGGTTGTAGCGAATCCGGTTGACGGTATTCTTTTTAGGGTCTATTCGACTATTTGCGGTATGACCTGATTCACAGTTATGGATCACCCTCTTGCAATTGATCAAAGAGAAAATTAAGTTATCCGGTTAGTGGTACAGTATGGAAACCCTAAATTTTATTTCTACTATTCCTATCTTAATCTATCTTTATTTGTTTTATTATTTAATTAGTTAATCAATCATAAAACAACAAACTATATTTTTCTTGCGATTCGAGAGTATTATTTTACGAAAATTAAGAATACGACTTAGTCTTTGTGAAATAGATAACCTTTCACAAGCCATTTCTATACTACAATTAACTCGTGCGCTTGCGATAAGTAAAACCTAGGTCATCTTAAGGGTGTGTTCTTAACACATATTTTTAGCCACCCCGACGGGACATCAACCATCATCTGATCAACAGATCCTACAACATTATCCAAAGGATGGTACAACTTTACCCTTGCAGATGTTTCTTTAGAAGGAGTAGCCTAAACATCACAAGTTTGATCATGTGATTCTGTAGGACTAGAAGTATCATCATGAATCAGGGTGTCCTCTTTACCAATATTTGAAGAATCATTTCCCAATAGAAAGAATGGTTTACTATCTTTCTCCTCAACAGACGTTGGAGGCTTATCAACACATGAATCAGCAACAACTACATTGGCAGATTCCATCATTATTTAAGTTCTAAAGTTAAAAACCCTATATGCCTGACTCGTCAATGAATACCCAAGAAATATTCATCATCACTCTTAGACTCGAATTTCCCAATGGACTCCCGATCTCTAAGAATATAACATTTTGATCCAAAAACCTTGAAATACTTCACATTCGGTTTCTTATCATTCCATAGTTCATAGGAAGTTTTTAAGGTGTCAGGCCTAAGATAGACTCTATTTAAGGTGTAACAAGTTGTTTTCACTGCCTCGGCCCAAAAATACCTAGGAACTTTCTTACCATGCAACATAACATTAGTCATCTCTTGAAGAACTCTATTCTTCCTCTCAACCACTCCATTTTGTTGTGGAGTATGTGGTGCTGAAAATTCATGTTTTATTCCTCTTTCATCATAAAAAGTATCAATCTCTGAATTTTTAAAATCATTTCCATGATCACTCCTCACTTTAGTAATGGGATAATTCTTCTTAGTCTGAATTTTTCAAACAATTTTTTCTAAAATTTTCAGCAACTTCAGACTTTTCACTCAAAAATTCAACCCATGTAAATCTAGAGTAATCATCTACCATGACAAAAATATATTTCTTACCACCTTTGTTCATGGTCCGAGTGGGACCCATTAAATCAATATGCAACAACTCTAAAGGTCTGGAAGTACGAATGGTATTTATCTTCCTATACTGACATCGAACATGTTTACCATTCTAACATGGTCCACACACAATCCATTTTCCATAACCAAACTTAGGGACACCTTTGACAATTTCACTCTTAGTGATTTTCGTTAAATCCCAAAAATTAACATGTCTCATTCGTTGGTGTCAAATCTCAACTTCATCAAGTTTAACTCTATTGCAAGATAATTCAGAATCAATAACAATGTAATAACAATTATCAGACGAATGCATACCTTCCATCACACGATTCCCAGAAGAGTCAATGATCGAACACTTATCAGGAGAGAAATTGACATTATGATTATTATCACATATTTGACTTATACTCATAAAATTTATTTTTAAACCCTCAACATACAACACATCTTCTAGTTTAGGTAGACCAAAAACCACAATGGTACATTTTCCTAGAACTTTTGACTTCTCTCCATCACCAAAAGTGACAATCCCACCATTACACTCCTCAAGAAATTCAAGCAATGACTTATCTCCAGTCATATGTCTCGAACATCCACTATCCAGATACCAAGAGCTAGAATTACGTGCTATAAGTGTAGTATGGACTACAAAATAGTGTAGCTCGCCTTTTCTGACCCATGCCTTCTTCATCTTCGGAGCTCTATTTGCCAATTTTGATAAATTATTCACCTCTTTACTCAACACTCTAATATGATTTTGCACACAATCTCCTTATTGAGTTCTACGTTCCTTCACTGATTTCAAACTTTTTCCTCTTAGCTTTGAGCACCAAAGTCGAATGTGACCTTTTACTCCACAGTGATGAGATATAGGAACAAACCTTTGAACTTCATTAGTCGAACTCCTAGGATATCTAGAGGTAAAAGAAGCCTTGTTTTCAACAGTTCTTCTGACATGGGATTGAACATTAGGATTCCAATTCGAATTTCCTTGAGAAGAACTAGATGCTACTTGAGAAGCTTTTACAAAGGTGGTTTTAGACACAACGTTCGAATTATGGTATACTCCACCAAAACCCACTCCCTTTGTATTTCCAGCAGATTTTTCCATACTCAACATATGATTAAGCTTAAGATTTTCACTAGACCATTTATGAATAGTTGAGTTAACATCCTTCAATTCCTTTTCCAAATTTACAATCTTGGTAGATTTCTCAACTAACTCCTTCTGGAGATCATCTACTATCATCAAAGCTTGAGTCCTTTCTTGTTCAGACTTATTCAATTCCTCAAATAATTTTGCCTTTTGAGTCTGTAAAGATTTAGAGTTTGAGAACTTTTAGCTAATTCGTCTTTTAAAGAATTCAATTCTTTATCCATGTTAAGACTTTTAGTCAACAGTTTCATATGATTTTTGTGAAGTTGTGTAGTCTTACCAAATAATTTGTCATAAGACTCTTGACGCGTGTAATCACAATCTTTATCACACTCAGAATCTTCATCTTTAGACATCGTCCAATTTGTAACAACTTCTCTTACCTCCTTGCTTTGAGCAGCAAACACAGTGAAATTCTCAGAATCATCACCTACATCCGAGTCTGTCGCATCACTAGCTGATCCATTATCAGATTCATCATCCTAACTGATAGCTAATCCTTTGGAGTTTTTTAAAGTGTTTGCACACTCTAAAGCTATGTGACCATATCTTTGACATTCAAAATATTGAGGTTTTTTTATTTTTAAGATCAGACCTGTCTTTCCGAGTTTGAGTCTTATTTCTATTTCTAAACTCACCCACTTTATCTCCAATTTTTTTATTCTTGACCATTCTATTTAGCCTTAACAAATTTGTTCAACCTCTTAGCAAACATGGCAATATCATTCAGACTCAACTCACTTTTTCCATCAAATTCAACATGATCCTCCCTAGTGGTTTTGAAAGCTATGCTCTTCTCTTTTGTGACACTACCCTTCTTAGGGGGATTTTTGAACATCTCCATTTCATAGGATTTTAAGTTCCCTGCCAATTCTTTAACTTTAATTTCTTTAAGACTCATGACCTCTGATATGACAGTAACCTTAGACCAAAAATGTTCAGGTAGAGACCTAAGAATTTTCTTCACTATGATTTTATCAGGAATGGGTTCACTTAAATTGTGACAATATCAGTAAGTATAGCCTCAAAGTCAGCGTAGACTTCATCCTCCTACATCTTCAGATGTTCAAATTGAGAATTCAGAATTTGAAGTTTTGATTGTTTAACCTTTGAAGTTACTTCATGAGTTACTTCGAGAATATCCCACGTTTCTTTGGCAATCTCGCATGTGGAAATTCTCTTAAATTCACTCGCAATCACAATATTGTATAATGCATTCAACGTCTTTGAGTTCTAATTAGCACTGTTTGTCTCAGCAGTAGTCCACTCACTTGATGGTTTTGGTTTTAATTGATTAGTCGTTGCATCCATAACAGTAGAAGGTGAGTATCCTACCTCTACGGCCAAACAAGCTCTCTTATCTAACAATTTCAAAAACACTATCACCCTCGCTTTCAATTACGTGTAATTTGAGCCATAAATCAAAGGGGACCTAGATACGGAACCTCTTTCACGAGGTATCTCCATCGTCTAAGTTCAGAATTTAACCCTAGGTCGTTAACCTAAAATGGGGCAATCACGCTCTAATACCAATTGAAATTATCTAAACGATCAATGAAAATAATCTAGAGGAGGGTGAATAGGTTTTTTTTTAATTTTACGATCAATTAAAATTATCTATCGGAAATTCAATTTTAATCAGTCACAAACCCTAATTCTCTAATCAAATTAAATTGAGCAATTATGAATATAAGTGCAGAAAATAAATCATGAGAAGACACATAGATTTTTACGTGGAAAACCTTGGAAAGACTCCAAGTAAAAACCACGGATACGCTCGGGTATCGATGCACTATGAATCAGAGAATTTATACAGACTCTATGAAAACATAACTTACAACCGTTGTAATATGTTGTTCTTCACTCGACGTCTAAAATTCTAGATTCACTCATGCTCCATGAAGCTCTCGCTCCGTTCTCCGTACTCTGACGGCTCCACTTCTCAACGGATCAAATAACCACGAAGCCTCCTACTCCGATCTCCGCACTCAGACGGCTCCACGTCTCAATGGATCAAATAACCACGTTAAACAAGGAGGTATGTTGATTTTTCCAGAATCTAAGTCATTCAATTGTGCATAAGATCATCGATGTAGAAGCATAATATAATCAACCCCAAAACAAGAGAGAATTAGAAGATATGAAATCACTTAATGATATTTCTCTATCTCTATCTTTATTTCTGTAAACAAATATGAATCTATAGAAAACTTGTAGAGATCTCTCAAAGGCTTAAAGGCTGCCTCATATGTGTAGAAGACATTGGTATTTATAGACAATGCTGAGGAGAAACCCTAGGTTTACCCCTTCTCATAATTTTACATCAAATTGAGTAAAACCCTTTGATCTAGTCTTCAATATGTATATATCACATATATCAATGTTCAGAGTCGCAGCCGCATCAAGATAAATCAAATAGGGGTCAAAATTGGAATTTCACAACATGATTATGCAGCCTTAACTACGCACAGCGAGTTGGTGACCTACGCGCAACGCATAGGCTTCCTACGGGTGACGCATAGACCGTTTTTGGTGGTCCGTAGATCGTCCGTCAAAATAACACTTTCTAGCCACTTTTAGTTTTTTGGTCCGTAGATAGTATGTAACATTTTTCATGGAAACCACTTTTCTTAGGAATAGCACCGTTTGAACCCCCTCGACTCCATTGGAATGTTTCTCAAAGTGTCAGCTTTGAAAAATGTCATTTAAGCCTTCCAGATGGCACTTTTTATTCAATCTTGCTTCTTTTTCACTTCTTTTGTATTATTCACTTCTTTAGGCTTGATTTGAATTTGACGAAGCTTGTTAATGCCGATCAAACCTTCTCAATTCCACAATTCACTCAACATGGTTATTGTCTAGAACATGCCAATCACAAATAATACTAAAAATGTTCTTATACATGCTATAAATGTTCTTGCATAAGTAAAAAGATAAAATAGAGATAATGAAAGTGAGGAGGTAGAGCTATGGGAGAAAGAATGAACAAGTATGAATATGTGAGAGTGTGGTCCTTGGTTTGGTGAATTGAAGTTGGCCTTATCTATAATAGGACTCTTAGTTATTGTGCGCAATCGTATACTGAGGTGTTCCCCGCCGGTTGTTGAAATGAAGTGAGTCGGGCCGGGCCTCGATTCAAAAAGATGAAGGGCCGAAAAGTATAAATAGGGGGTTGAGTCTTCCAAAAGGAACCCCCACTTTTGAACTTCCACCCCCGTTTACAGAGGTGGAATGAGGAGAACCTGTTAAACTTTAGTCTTGCGAATCATCTTAAATGTGATAATTCCCTCACCAATTCATTCAAATCGGGATTAAGAAAGAGTCACTCGGGATTTGTCTCACGAGTCATCCTCCTTGGCCGGACTAACCCTCAAATCTCAATACTTACTATTTTTCAGTCTTGGACTCAATGTCACCTTGTGATATAAAGGACTCCCGAGTCATATAACAACATGCATTCGTGTTCATGACCGGTGGGCTTATCAGGTTTCCTTTATGATAATCTTTCAAATAACAAGAGACATCGCGACATGTCATTTGCCTCTTGGGGAAGCTCTGTAAGAGTTTATCCTAGAGCTCCTGTTTTATTTAAGCACATAGGGTTCGGAGCCTTGGTACCTTTAATTTCTTACTAAGTCCAATCGCCTCTTTGTTGTATTTTCGCAACCCTTGAAGCATACCCCAAAGGTTTATCCCTTCATATGCTCAAACGAGGATAGCTACCCCCAAGCTTTCGTCCCTTGGGATCATTATCCCATTATTGAGTAATTCGCGACCATCCCTTACAGTATTCAAATAAAAATTCTTTAGATGTGAAATGTCCTTTTATGCATAATATTGTTTTCATCAAAGCTAAATTCTAAAAGAATTACAGCCACCAACACTTGACGGAGTGCCCGAAACAATTGTGTTTACCTCTCATCACAAAAATTCTCTCAATTCACGGTAATGATTATTGGTCCGAGGATTTTTCCAAGGTTAATAATGCCCGTTTTGATGCTAACAAAATATTTCATGTTTTTAGTACTAACGACAAAATTGAGTTTAATGTTTCAGTTAAGCAAGCAATGAACTCGGGATTATAAAGCAAGAAACTAACAAAGAAGGGCAAAATCGTCTTTTCACACCGGAGAGCTTGAAGAATGAAGAATCAAGACTTGGGGTAGATAGGACGGTGTGTGAAATCTATTAAAAGGTATTGTATGCTTGTTCACACGGTCTAAGCTCAAGTGTCTGAGAACCAAACCAATTCTCACCTTAAAACGTTTTAAAGAAAATTTTATTTTAGGGTCAGAAGCTGACTGATAGTCAAGCTGAAGTTGACTGAAACAAACAGAGAGTTGTGAGATTTTGGTAAACTCATTGAGCAGCCGACTGATAGCAATGTTGCAGTCAACTGAGACCAAGCTTGCAGCCGACTGAAATTAACTGAGGGTTTGTGAGTTTTCTGAGAAACCTCCTTGCAGTCGACTAATAGCTGTTATGCAGCCGACTGAAACAAATAGAGAGTTCTCATGTTTTGAGATAAACCATTAGGCAACCAATTGATTGGTTATGACAACCGACTGATGTACTATCAGTCGACTGATAAGAGTTGGCAGCCAACTGCTTTTGTCAAATGGCTAGTAAGGTGCATTAATGGTTTTGAACTACCTCCAACTACCACCAGTCTCACCCTCCCAACTCAAACCCTAGCTATATATATGATGTTATGGGTTGTTTGAAAGACTAAGAAAACCTAGTGCTCAAAACACTCTTGCATTCAAAGCTTTGATTTCCTCTTCACCTACAATCACTTATCTTCATTGAAGAGATAGAAAGCCATTAAAGCTTGAGCATTAAAAGCTAGAAGCATTAACTTCCAATCATTTTGAGAAGCTTGTCTCTTGATCACTTTTATTCTTTTGAACCAAATTTCATTTATTGTAGAGAATCTTGATATTGAGTTGTCAATTATATCACCAAACACTTGAGCTTAAACATTGTCTTCATCCATAAAACCTTAAAGGGTTTTGAGTGTTTTTGAGTGATTTCATTTAATCTTGAAAAAGATTTGTGATCTAGGGTGAGTGAAGCCTTAGATTTTCAAGGGAGGTTTGTTCCTTCGGTTGTGAGAAAAACTAGTTAGCTTCTTTGTAAAGGTTTACTCTCCACCTTAAAGGAGGAGTCTTAGTGAAAGGCTTTGAGAAGTATCAAGGAAGGTCTTGAGTCGAGGAGTCGGAGCTTCCGAACCTCGAAAAAATATCTTGGCGTTGCTTGAATATCTATTATGCTTGCTTCGATAAATATTTATTGTTTTCATTATTCATCTCACTATGTTGGGTGGTCTTGAGTCTCTCTCACCCCAAAAACTTATATACTGACCACCAGTCCCTTCCAACCCGTTTCTCCCGGAACGGGAGCCAAGACTTGTTGGAAACAAGGGTTCTGATACCAGTGTTGGGTGGTCTTGTGCCTCTCTCACCCCAAAAGCTAGCTCAAATGGTGAGGTTTTCCCTCACACTTATATACTAACCACCAACCCCTTTCACAACCGATGTGGGACAATCCCAACACACTAGCATAATAGGACTTGTGATTCTTGTGATCAGCATTCTATTCGGTTAGATTATTTTTTAGAACCGTGACTTCAGTACTTATACGCACATTGTTGAGCAATCCCAATCCTAAACCAAAGATCAATCCATTTCGATAACAAATTGAAGGGGAAAAGAAAACAAGTACTAATTTTGACTGTTCCCAGAATAGAGCAAAAAAATAAAATGCTTTAGGCTACAGATTTATATCTACAGAGAACCTTACACCTTAGTACTCTGTCATGTACATAAAACCCCGGCATTACCATGATCTTAACGCGGCCTGGACCGTGCAATTTTTGTCTATCCATGAATATATCTTCCATGTAATGTGGATCAAAGCTTCTATTCTCTTCCACCCTTAGAATTTCCAGCCTCGGATAGAACGAAAATGCAAGCAAATGGAGCAACCAGATGCATTTGGCAGATGCAAAAAATGACTGAAGGAGCAATTCAGGCCATGGTCTTGTCCACTTCAGTGTTGCAATGATGCAACTCATCTTCTGATCACAAAACTTACTCAACTCTTCACTGTAATATTTGGTTCCTTTACTTACCACATCAGTCCAGCTCAGATTTCTCAGCGCGACGAATGATGAAAACATTGCGCGACGATCTTGTTCAGCGTCTAAGAGCTTTGGTGAGCCATTTTTCAAGAAGACACAGTTCTCAAAGTCTTGGTAGAGTGATTGGTTTATCATAGCCTCCACATGGTATGAAACTGCCTTGGAGTGCTTTGAATTTAGAGACAATTTATAAGGTTCAAGCAGCAAATTTAAGTTGTCCACTAAAGTGGTATCAGTTTCTTCAATTTGAGCTACAAGGGTTTTGCACAATTGCTTCACTGATAGCCTTGATTCTGATACTACCTCCAAGAAACACTCCACCATTGCTTCCTCACTAAAGGGCATCAGATTTTCGCTGTTCCCGCCAATCGCCTTCTCTCTCTTTCGAACATTTCCCAGCTTCTCAGATTGCGCTACTTGTCTCGAAACCTTCTTGAGCTCTTCACAGTGAGTCTCTAAGTACTCGAGCTTCTGTTTCAGCTCCTCCAACGAAGATTTCATATCCGTGACCTCCATTAAGGCTGCATCCCTCCTCTCATTTGCTTCCATTAGCTCTCTCTTCAATGTGTCCAAAGACATTCCCCCAAAGTGCTTCAAATTTTGGGAAATTTCCTCCCATTCTGTTCGGTTTGGAGAGTCCGCGTTCTTGTTCTTCTTCTTTCGCCTAGTGAACAACCACAAGAGATTCAATCCGCGGTTTTTTGGCTGCAATTGACCAGAAGGGTGTGAATCTGTTAGTGGCACCACAATATTAAAGTTCTTGCTGTTTTTGGCTGGAGTACTAGTTTCACTAGTTATAATTGCCGGCTTGCATTTATTGCAAGAAGAGATTGATCTGAAGTCACCCAAACTGTTTCTTCTGCTTGACTTGTAGAAATCTGTTAGTGGAGATGCTTTCAGCACAGTAATGTGGTTTGAACCATTGACAGATTTCGAATCTTCCGAAGGACATGTATGGGGATCTAAGTTGACAGATGGAGAGGCCAATGGCGTTGCATTTTTGTAATCGGATTGGATGTTTTCGTCAGCATGTCCTCCTCCTGTCACATACTCTTCCCAACAATCTGCTAAACCTGGATTTTGTAGCTGAATTTGTTGAAACCCCTGCAATGGTTCGTCTTCATAACTCTGTCAAAAGGTTATCAAATTTGGTGAGGTTTGAAAATTTTAAAAAGGGCACAAATTTTCATCAATATATATATATATAAGCTCTAGCTGTTTAGCAGGAGTGAGGCTTTATATGTAGGTAATAGTCCTTAAGGATAAAAGTTGTCTGCTTGATTCTTCCAATAAAAACCCTCATGTTGTTTCATTTCTTAAAAAATGTTTCAATTTATCAAGGTTTGAGTGAGTAAGGTTGAAGAGTTCCTTTGTTTTTCTTTTTTTTTCGGTAATCAAGGTGATTCGGGTCAGCTTACTTACGCGCATCTCGATTAATCCTTGGCACAGACAGAAATGTAATTGGGAGGATTTGAACCTAGAACCTCATGGTGAAGGATCAGAAACTCTTTCATCCCACCCACCCGTCGGGGTTAAGAGTTCCTTTGTTTTTGATAATGTAGAAACTCAAACTTATCAACATATGAATAGAACACCTAAGAAATTGAAACCTCATAAACAAAATTGCATATAGTGCAAGCCAAAAAAACATCTGAAATTTTTTCCTGAACAAGCAAAAGTAATAAGATAGAGGTCATGCTCATTACAATGATTGACATTTAATTAAAAAAATTAGTAATAATGAATTTGAACTTTTGGATTCAGCTCAATCAAAATAAAAAAATCTAGAGCTCTGTATTAGCATAGGAGTAGGGTGAAGTCACAATATCTACATATAGCTAAACAAACACATACCATTCAACATGAAAACAAATGAATCATAACATAAGACAAAGAGGGTATTTAAAAATAATAATAATAATTAGAGCTCTCACTGGTGTAAAAACAGGGTAATCTTGGGCTGAACAGTGAGAAGCAGAGTGTGAAACAGGGGACAAAGATGGGAAGCTGAGATTGAGAGGACTCTTTCCCTGAATCAGAACAGCATGCAAAGCTCTGAGCTCCACTGCTTTGGCAATGGCTTCTTGAATTTGTTGTCTTCCAAATTCATTGTTATTTTCAGTGTGTTTGTGGTCATGGTTTTCAAAGCTTTGAGCTATTGTAGCAGCCATGAGCAGAGGAAGGAACAGAGTATATGTTTCACATATACAGTGATATACTATAGCAGCTGAGGATGTGTTCAAACAGAAAAAAAAAATCAGGAAAATAATGGTTGGATTTAGTTTTTACAGGTGAAGATACATTATATCTAGTGAAGGACTCTAGAGAACCAGAATAAAATAAAATAAAATCAGAGAGAGATTTGAGGTATATCAAATCCAATGAGTTTTCTTTTCAATACATCAATAGAATGAGCACATGTGAAGTAAGGAGAGGTTGAAGATACCTAATCCAATGAGCTTTTGTCTTTCTTCTCAATAAGAGAGAGAGAGAGAGAGAGTTTTACCCCTTTGCATTTTTATGGCTAAGTTGCAATTACCAAAGTACCCATAATTCCCTAAAATAAGCCAATATATACATGTACATTAAATTCATTTAGTGGGATTGTGTACTAAAAGGATTTAGTACCATTATTTCATTTACATGATAACATGTTATATATCAAATGGTGCTATAATTACATTTGTACATGCACATGAGAGTGTTATGCAAAAGTAAATGGGGCAATTCAATTTAAGGGGACATCCAAACATGCACTAAGAAAGTGTGTCCACTCCTAAATCTTCAAAGAAAAAAGTAGTTTAATTTGTGTTACTTTGCATAAGAATGTTGTTGCTCCAGACCCTTTATTATAACTTTAATAATGTGTATTCATTAGTTTTTTTTTTAAAAGAAGACTATTGCTTAATTGATGGAACATATTGATGAAAAGCATATATAAAAAAAGTCAGTGCAAACACCTGGAGGAGAATGTTGGGGGTAGTTTGGTAATTTGCAAAACTGTCCAGTGCAGATTTGGACAAAGAGGATGAGCTGGGAGACACAGAAATTCCAATTCCTTCCAAACTTTTCATTGTCTTGTCTACCCTCACACAGGGAATCTACTGGTGACAGACAATGAGGGGGACCAAGAAGGCATCAAATTACAGAATTGCCCCTCTAGAACTTCATAGGTAGTATATTATGGGAGTCGAGAATATCCTAGGACATGGGTAATTTGGGAAATCACATACATATTATAGTTTTTGGTTGTTGACTTGTAGTTTTCCTATTTTAAATATATAAAATGGAATTCCCTATAGAATTATGGAAATGTATAATATGAAGCTTCATAACTACTTAATAGTGACAATTATATATTATATTGAGACCAACTTTATAGACCAACCACCCCAAGAAAAAAGATTATTTCTCAACCTACACATGCAAAAAGTGTTCTTATCCTTTCTAATTAACAGTGTGTTAAGAAGCTCATTTGGATCCCCATATAGGTTTCAAATAAAAATAACAGCTGTATGACTGCTACGTAATAATATTAATTAATATGTTTTAAAAAAATACTATGAATCAAATAATATATTAAACCCTACAACCACATAGAACAAACTCACGAATACACCAAATTGTATAAGAAAAAAAAAAAAATTATAATAATAATAACAAAATAGGAATAAAAATTTAATGCACGCATGCACTAAAGATTTTATTCCAGTGCTAGTAAATATCTGAGTTGAATAAAATAAAATCGGGTAGATTATGATATTAGGTAGTCATTTTGTGCATAATAGAAAATTACATTATTCTCCGGTCTAACATTTTTAATTATTTGGGAATTAATATCAGGAAAGATAGATGCTAGGTTTTTTAGTTTTTTATAACCACCTATATATACAGTAGCTCCTATATAAGAAACTTAAATCACTCCCTCGCCTTATTGATTTTCACAAAATGAAATGATATACTATTTTCATTCCTTACTTTTTGCATTAATTAAAAGATAAAAACTGAGCCTATATATATAATTTGCACTCAATGAATATGTCACGAGCCTACAAGGCTACAACACATGCTCCAATTATTATGTTACAAAGTCCTCCCCAGCTTTAGAGCACCAATTAGAGGTAGGTCATTGATGGCTATCTTAGGCAATAAAACTATAGTTTACTTTATGTAGTAGATACATATATTGAACAGAACCAATGTATGAAAAAACCAATTAGGAAATTCACAATTTGGGAATAGTATAGTTACTGGGTTTTATTTTAGGAATTTTTTTAAAAATTACAATTTTTGGAATTAATATTACAAATATGACAACTTTAAAAAAGTATTACCAAGAAAAAGCTAATGAAAAACATTAATTACGAAAACTAGAAAAATAAAATTTTGGTTCATACTGTCCTTTAACCTATTTGCATTTTTTCTCCAAATATCCTTCTTATTCAATTAATGAATTATAATTTATAAATGGACATTATTACCCTTCCCTTACAATATCATCTCTTTCATTTATACGTCTCTCACCCATCCACTGCAATCATATTTTCTCTCCCTCAACATTTTTTCTTTTTTAATATTAAACTGAAAAAACATATATAGTATGGTATCTATTGCTTAAAAAATGTTTTCAATTAAAAAGATAAAAATTATTTTACGAAGATTAATAGTTATTTAGAAGTATGAATTTTTTTTTGTTCAACAAAGTTTTCAAAAATATGATCCTAAAAATCCTAAGAAGTTTTTTTTTTTTTTTCGCATGTAACATTATTATAAATTTTTTTATTTCATTAGATAAAGCATTTAACGCAAAATGTTAAACATTATTATTGTTTCTGTTTCTACTTTTTGGTAGGTAAGAACAGAAAACGCGAACCGTTTCACGTTAGTGAACGCATCCAATAATATCAATTTTTTTTGTTTCACCCAAAATGTATTGATAATGTGTGCAAATATCACTTTAGAAAAATTATGTAAAATTTTTATTTTCTAAAATAAAATATTTGACGTAAAATGTGAAACTTTTAATTCATAAAGTCATACTTTTTATTTCATCAGAAAATTTGCAGGAGGGATGAAAATTGTAGTGAGAAAAAAGAAAGAGGAAACAATTACAATAAACCCTTAAATGGATCAAAATCAGTGTGAATCTTGAATTCAAAACCTAGAAAATGAATACCCACGTCACAATTTGGGGATAAATGAAATTTTTTACTAGCTACATTACCCCACGCACATATATTTATATATCTATGTACAATTATATGTTTAAAAAAATAGAGATGAAACTGGTTGATTTTTGACCTACGGATGAATAATAAACTTGACTAACGATTACATATAAGATTCAAATGACGAAAACATTTCTCTCTACTTGTAGGAAAAGCTTCTTGATGTTTATATGTGTATGTGTATGTGTATGTATATGTATATATATGCATATATATGTTAACATGATTGTTGTGGGGAAAAGAAGTTTAAAAAGAACGAACTTTTGTTTGATGATGATTGTTACAGTGTTACGGCTGAGAAGGAGAGAAAACCCTACTTTTAGTGCATGTTTGACAATTGGTGAGCTTTTGGTTTTTGGTTTTAATTTGGGTTGAGTTTGATGTGGTAAAGCTGAAAAATCAAACCATGTTTAGTAGAATTGATATATGAGCTAAAATTCTGAAACCAATCATATTTGGTAACTTGGAATAGTTTGATATTTTATTTATTTAAAATAATATTTTGTAAATATATATGTTTTAAAAAATAAATTATATAAATATTTTATTTTTTCGAAATATTTTATTTTTCATAAATATTTTATTTTTTTCGAAATATTTATAGATAAAATATTTTATATAAGATATTTCAAAAAATATATATTTTGAAAAAATAAAAGATTTCAGTAAAAATACATATAATTTTTATATTTTAAAAAATATAATAAATATATTTTTATTATATTTTATTTTTTCCAGAAATATTTGTTTTCCTAAAATATTTTATTTTTTACGAAATATATTTTTTCGTTTGATTTTTTTGAAATATTTTATTTTTTATAAATATTTTATTTTTCGAATTTATATATATATAATTTTATAAATGAATTGGTTTGGGTTAAACAATGGTACACCAAATTAAATTGGTTTGGGTTAAATAATGGTTTTTGTGTGAGAAAATAAAATCAAACCACACAAAACCATCTATTGAGATGGTGTGAAAAATGTGGCATTTGGTATCAATGGTTTGACATTGTTACACCAATACCAAGATTACCAAACATGGATTGAGCCATGAATTTCAGTCTAAAATCATATATTTGACACCAACTCCTTCTATCAAACAGACACTTAGTGAATGGGTTGAAAAAGAGTAAAATGGAAAGAAGAGTGTAACAGACTTTTTGTTCACTTAGGTAAAAATAATTACAAATTGATTAAGAGTATTTTAGTCTTGCAATTATTTAAACTTGTCAAAAAATTAATTATTTTACTTAAAGTTATCTGTTTTGTAATATTTTTTTGTTAATTGACATTTTCTTTCAATTAATTTTTGAAAGTTGTCAGTTTTTTAATATAGGCTCCAAAAATTATTGTTTAGTAAATTTTCCCTTTATTTTATTATCATTTTTTTAAATCCTTTTTATTCTACTAGAATGTTATGCAAGTATAACTATTTTCATCCAAATTTTCTTGCAAAAATGGTAATAGTTAATTAATTTTTGCTATTTATCAAGAGTTGTAATTTAGTGGTACTTCCTTACTTTCTGAATTAGACGATAATATTTGAAATACTCACATAAACTTACAAAAATTAATGTATAAATTTCTTGTAAGATAAAATAAGTTGTAAAATATGAAAAAATTAGTTAGTCTCTTATCATTCAAGGACAATGTGTAAGCATTTATATAGTCTAAACAAATATTTAATTCTATCCATATATAATTAAGAGGTGTTTTGTGAAGAGGTGTGTTGGTTGATGGAACCAACACATCTGTTCTCTCATAATTCTTCAGGAATGGTCTCAGCCCTCTATAAATATGTGATAGGCAAATCTGAAACTCATTATTCAGTATCACAATAAAGGTAGAGAGTTGAAGAACGTTCCTACCGTAAATGGACATCTACAAAATTCTAACTATATCTGAAATTCTACAATTATCCGCTGCAATATCTTCCTAAGAAGTTCTCATATACGGATGTCTTTTATTCACGTTAGCATGCTAATTGATTTCTAATATATTTTTATCATTTTAGAATATGCATGTTGGCATAATTCTTGATTATCTAAAGTAATTCTTTGTGAATATAAATATATTTAAATGGAGATGCAAGTTAATGACGACACTACTGTTTTTGCAAATTAATAATGACACTGTAATAGGTTTATTTATACAGTATAATTGTTATTCTTAATTTCTGACTTACATGAGTATATATATACATACATCCTTTCATATGCGTGTATATATATATATATACATAATTTGATTTAAATAATGTGAAGTTTTCTTTTACTTTTCGATATATTAATTTAAATTTTATTTATTTATTTAATGACTTTTAATTATATGTGCATCGCACATGCTCTTGACTAGTATATATATATATACACACAAACAAATTTTATTAATGTTTATATATATATATATACGAAAATATTCTTTTGTTCCCCATAGAGTCAGATAAATATATTCACTTTTCATATTGACCGTTAAATATAATTAACATAAATAAAGGAGTTACTATTTAAAATTTAAGAATCATGATCGATATAAAAAAATGAATATATTCCCTGAGAGCAAGATCATGATCATTACTCTATATATATATATATATATAAAGACATCTCAATCGCCAAACCTCCAACCCCCAATTAAAACAAACCGATTAAAGAGGTTGCTCCACCTGCCCTACCCTTTTCTGGGTTGATCTCACATAACTAATCCAACTGCTACCACAATTTTGAACCAAAAGTGAAAAAGATAAATAAAATAAAATAGTAAATGTCAACTATCAAGGAAATGTGGGTAGAGAGGAGATTCCAAGGACTAGACTTCTCTCTTCTTTTTTTTTGAATAACCCAAGTATTCACGGCTTTTGTCTTGACTAATCTACAAATCCCGTACAAATCCATGTGTATTGGATAAAATTCAGACTATATTTTCGGTCGTTCACCAATAAATTATTTGCATCCGGTGAGAATCAAAATGTCAACTACAACTATAATACTCTTTGAGTTAAAAATATCTTTTCACTAGAATCACAAGGTATTCTCTTCTACCTATGTTGAGAATGACGCAAATCTTTTATAATGTGGCGGACTCAAATTTATCCAAAGAGACATATTTCACACTAGCTGATCATACTTCGTTCTTATATAATTTAGGCAGTAAGGCAATCGCTCTCATTGTTTATATGGATGATATTGTTCTTAGTAAAAATCTGCCGAAATTCTCAAGGTAAGGGCTATCTCGTCCCTTAATTTAAGATTAAGGATCTTGGTCCCCTATAGCTCTATTCGGGCATTGAGGGGGCTAGCTCCAAGGGTGGCGTTTTCATTTCTCAGTGCAAGTATGTCCTTGAATTGTTTTCTGGGTCTGGCTAGCTTGGTGCTCTTCCTCCTTCTGTTCTGATCGAACAGAATCATAGGTTGACTTATATTGAAAGGAAGTTATTGTCAGACGTTCATCAATATTAGCGACTTGTTGGGAAGCTCATCTATTTATCCATGACCAGACTCGGACATTACTTATGCCGTTAGTGTCCCAAGTGCATTCGTGCACTCTCCTATCACCACTCACCTTGACGCTAACATTCGAATAATATGCTACCTAAAAGGGTGTCGGGGTCATGGTATTATGTTTGCAAATCATGGTCACTTACGGGTTTAGGCCTGGACAGATGTCGATTATGCATGAAGGGTTTCAGATATATGAGGTCAATTTTGGGCTACCATACCACCGTTTGTGGTAACTTGGTTGTTGGACGCAGTAAGAATCAAGAAGTTGTCTCTCGATCTTGTGCAGAGACATATATGGCTATGACTATTGGAGGGTTTCAGTTGTTGACAGACTTGTGCCTTCTAGTGTTGCTAATGACAAGTTTGGCATTAGCATTGCAGATAAGCCTGTTCAACATGACATGACCAAACCATATAGAGGCTAATCGTCACACTACAAAAATTACCAACTCTGGTCAAATTTGCACTCCCTTTGTTACTAGCTCTCAACAACTCGCAAACATTCTTAAGAACGGAAAACTGTGTTTGAGAATGCAGTGTCCAAGTTGGTCGCCTCAAATATCCAAGCACCTAGCTGAGATATGATAGCTGCAAAGCAAGGAGTTTGGTGTTTCTACGCCCGTGTAGTCATACAATATATAGGAAATAGATTTATTCGATCTACTTTTCTTTCGGAGTGTCAACCTGAGCTTTTTTCATCTACAATTAGCACGGCTGTGAATGACTGATTTATCTCATTCCACATTTCTTTTATTGTAATTCTTCGCTTTTTCAAGTACCAGGAATCTCAAGTCTTTCAACGTCAACGTCAATAAACAAACTTCTGCCTTGTCACGGGACCAAATCCCCAGCAATTAATTATAAGAAGGCTCTCAATCACCATAACCCATTTTATACCCAAGTCTAACCCTAATTTTACTTGCAATGCTCAATTCTAATAAGCTCCTGCATCAATTAATTGTTCGAAGTGAAAATCATCACACTAGACATTATGAAACTTAACCGATTGTTCAACAAGTCAAGCCCATGGTTCGCTGCCGCAATAAGGTTGAACAAACTCGGACAATATATGTCTGAAAAGTGAGTATCAAAAGAGTATCAGTGCTGCATAACGCTATCGGCACCTTCCAAAAGCATTATGAACTGGACTATACATAACGTATCAAACAATATGGCGAACCATGGTCAAGCTTGAGAACATCAGTCTAGACTCAATTAGTCAATTTGATTTCAAATAGTTGAGGCAGGTATAAATAAGATCAATTTCAAAATGACCACCAGAAGCTACACTTATCACGAAACAGTGGCAAAGAAACACATATATCACATAAGCCTGGTCAAAATGCAACACTTAACATGTATGTATATGACGAGACCAGATAAAATCAAAACTGAACACGTATCTGGTGGAATTAAAAATACAACATTTCACGTGGATGACAGAAAAACAAGGAAATCTGACATGAGTAAGGAAATGTGGCCAGAATTAATATGGGTTACGATTACATAAGGCGGACAACATGCTTCAAGTTTAATCAAAATCATGGCCTTAGGCAGCAGAATTCCTGAACATGATTCACGTAGCCAACTCCATTTAGTTAAGACAAGACTTCGCTGGGTTGAGTATCTTTTAGTCAAGCTTTCTCTCTCTTTTAATTCCGAGGTTACATTTTATTAGACTTACGCTCTATTGCTGCTTCTGGAAACAGAATATTTCTTCCTGAACTATCAAATTTTCATCCAAAGAGAATGAACTTTCATATGGTGAAAATGTGTGAGCTTTCCTAAGAGTTGAAATTCCAGCTCCAGCAATATTGGTGTGTGGTGCCATTATATGGGAATCATGTTATTACAGCAAGAAAACCACAGGTTGACAAGGCTTGAGAATAATAAAAATTCTCATGAACCAATATTTCATTTGACAAAAGGCTTGAGAAAAACTATCAATACCTCCAAATAAGCCAACATATCAGGAAATCTTCAAATTACGAATAACAATTACATGACATTCGTTTTAAAGTAGGTAATTGAAGAAGCCTTATTCTCCATTTTATTGACTCTAAAACAACAAATGTAAGTTGAAGGACTATTCACAAACCAGCAAAGCTGACAATGATAGACTAGAATAGTTACAGATCAATGAAAAGAATCATAGGCGACTTCTAGAAAGCAGTACCGATATATTTCTAAAAAAGAAAAAAGAGGAAATCAAACTTACCAATTGAGTGCATTTCCTCCAAAACAATCACGGATTGAAACCTGCACAAGAATGATAACTCGTGTCAAGTTGAAAACAATAATATGCATAGGATATACTTGTGACGAATGATTTATTACTGTTATTATTTATTTCCGATTTTTATTTTTGAAAGCTTATGCTGAATAAATTTGTAATATAAAATTTAGGGAAGAACAAAAGTTCTACATATATACATGTATATATATAGAGAGAGAGAGAGAAAGAGAGTAACAAATAAAAGATATAGATAGATAACAAATAAAAGGATTGATCAACATGTAAATGAAAAACTTTGTTCGGTTCAAGAATAGAAGAATTCTTATGAGAAAAAATAAAACAGAAACAAGACAAAACAATACCACCACATTTGATCTAAATGTAATGGCAAAATTTTGTGAATGTGGGAACTAAATTTCATATTTCAGGAAAAATGTGACATTATGTTTTAGTAGCCATTCCGGAAGTGAACATTGATTAAAGCCAATGCATGTTGCCCCAAAAAGTATCAGTTTAATAGAAAGAGGTGATGTTGAGTAGTGTGATATCTCAATGCACTCCCATTGAGAAAGACTTGTTTCTTCTAGTATTGAAAATGTGTTTACTTGAATTTCAAGAGATCATAAAGTTTGTTGTCTCAACTCTCAAGTAATATTCAGCTAACAACCAACAACCTTAATTTGCTTCATTAGTAGACTATACCTGTTATGGGGGAATAAAAATACCTTTATCCCTACTTCATAATAGATAGGCAGACACAAAGTGAAGGAAGAGGATTATCATTCTAAGACTGCAAGGAGGCCCAACTCTTGTAACACCACGGCTACTACTAATATCCTAACTTTTAAGACTCAATCAGCCAATATTCACAATGAAATCCCTAGAGACTTGCACGATCTCTAGCCAAGCCGAGCTCCTATTGTCTCCACATTTGAATTAAAGCTCAGACCAGAGAAGAAAAAACCGGAGATGCCAAGAAAATAGAGATAACATATATGGGATTCATATGAAATCTCTTCGAGTGTTCATTCAATAAGTTTTCACTAAACAAGGTCTACATGAGAGTGACAGAGTATCCACACACACACAAACATAGATAGAGGGATTGAATCCCGGGAATGATAGATTAACCAGAAGTAATCATAAGAGCAGCAACTCGCTTCCAATAAATGAAGGAATCTTTATATGAGGGTTGACCTGCATTAGGTTTCCAACCAAGCAAATGCATGTTCCTTGCGGTGCTAAGCTCGTGTTGCTTTTTCTAAGTTTTCAATTTCTTGACAGATCAAACATCTTCAATTTCATTCATCATACTTATTCATCCTTCTTATTCTTCATACAAGCCTCAATTGTGCTTTCTTTAATCAACAAGAAACAAGTCCAGGAAGTGAAGCATTGTACTTAAAATTTTCAAAATATTCACATAGAGAGAAAAGAAAAAACTAAATAAATAAGAGGATATTTCACAATAGATATTCATAAATAGTACTCAAAGTTGAACAAAATCAAGGTGATGACTCAAACCGGCTCGGATTTATGTGGATCAGAAAGATTACTATAACCCCAGATGCCCGTCTCCTAACTCTTTCATATGGCCCGCTCCCCTTTTAAGTGAAACAAGAATTTCACCGGGCATTTTCTCAACCCGAGTCCCAGTAATTTTGAGGTGCCAGTGGTAAAAAACGCTTTCGCAGCCCACTTTTTAAGTTACACACATTGAAATGAATTTGGGCTCGACATCTCAAATAGACTGTCCTCACTTTTAGGAACTTGGATTGACGAGCCGAAGGCAGCCATCTTCTCGGATAAATTCTGCAGGGCCTCATGCTTATTAGCCAATTCCATCAGCACCTTGATCCTCCTAAATGAAACATTGCTGGGCTTTTGCCCTTTCTCTACCATCTCCAAGAAACACTTCTCTGCTTCCATCAACTTCCCCATTTTACAAAGCAAATCAAACAACACATCAGACACCAAAATAAAGGACCCAAAGCCCTTCTCCACCATGTCACCCCAAAGCTCAAGTGCCATCTCTACCTGCTCGTGCCTACTGAACAACCTGATCAAAAACATACAAGACTGCGTGTTCAGTAAGCACCCAGTACCCTTCATCCTCTGATACAAACTCCAAGAGCTTCTCAAATCGTTCGACCAAAACAAAGACCTAAAGAACACATTGTAAGTTGTTGCATTCGGCTCCAAACCCTTAACCACCATCTCATCCATCAAATTGCAAGCAGCATCAAGCCTCTTGGCAATGCAGAAGTTCCTAATCGCAGCGTTGTACGCTGCAACATCCGGATAACACCCATACTCCCTCATTTCCTCCAACACCTTTCTAGCCTTATCAGGCTGGCCAACCAACCCCAACCCCCCAATTAGACTAGTATACGCTATGACATCCGGCGATATATCCTCCTCCCTCATTTTGTCAAACACCTTGTAGGCATTCTCAATCTCTCTACCCTTACAGTACACATCAATCAAACAATTGTACGAAACAAGGTCCGGCTCGACACCCATTTCCCTCATCTCCTCAAAGAACCCTTCCGCCTCCTCGGGCGCCTTCCAACCCGATAACAGAATGTTAAAAGTCCGTAAATTGGGGCAAAACTCCTTCTTCAAGCTATGATACACATTCCTAGCATCCACCATACTCTTCTCCTGACACAATGTCCTCAACAGGGCATTGAAACAATCAATACCCAATCCAGGAACAAGCTTCCTCAACTTTTTAAACGAATCAACCGTCTGCATAACCGAACAGGCCTTAGCAGTCCTACCCAAAACTACCATAACAGTGCGTGGTGATATCAATGATGGGTCTTTTCTCTTCATTTCAATCAAAATCTCCCAAATTTTATCGAATTTACGGGCTCGGCCTAATATATATAGCATTGTATCTAATGAAAAAGGGGTGTGGTAAAACCCTCTTCGGTTGGCGGTGTAGTTGAAGAACTGCAATGCCTGTAATGGGTTTGAGTGACTGAATCGGACCCTTTTGAGGACTTGATCGATCAGGTCGTTTGAGAGGAAGACTTTGGAGGATTTGAGTGATTGTTCCAAGGTTTTGGAGGAGGAAGAGGAAGTGATGATTCGAAATACCCTTTCGACATTGGTGTCTGTGGGTGAGGATGAGGGGGGGTTTTGGGAGGAATGAAATGGGTGTTGAGAGGGAAGTGAAGATGGGTTTTGGAGAGGAAGGAAGAGGAAGATGGAAGGGATGTACCTTGTTGGAGATTGGAGAGAGAGGGGTTTCAGAATCAACATTGCTGATTGATCTCTTTGCTTTCACTGTGTGTTTTTCTGTGTGTGTGTGTGTTTGTTTTAATGCTTTGACAAGAAAGAAATTTACTTCAGGTAAGGAAGCAGCAGTCAGAAGGAGAAACTAAACTGTAGAAGGGTTTAAGAATACGAGGGAAGTTGGTTCTCAAGTGAAGAAGAGAAGATTGACGTTGAAGAGTAATGTCATTCTCATTTTCATTTTCATTTTCTTTTCTTTTTCTTTTTCTTTTTTCTCTTGTATATGTATATGGCAATTCATGTTAGCATGTCATCTACGAAGCACGTATACTTCGTCTAAGTCTAGGGTTGTTGTACCCGTGTCGAAAACGCAGACACATAAAAAATACATATATTGAGTTTTTTAAAATTGGACACTCAATGGACATACGAAGGACATGCGGTGAGTCAGTTAATTCCATGAAAGATAGAAAATTTTATTGAACTGCTAATTTAATGGAATACTTATAGAACTTGAACATCTCTAATTCAATCTTTGGATGAACATCTTTGTTCATCCTCATCTTGTGAGAGGAATTGAAACACCTATTCACTTTTTCACTATATAGGGAGGAACAATATATCACCACAAAGAACTGAAGATTTAATATTTGTACATTCCAATATTTGTCTTCGATCAAGAAAATTTTTACAATATAACGAGAGAAATATTAAGATGCATTTGATTCCTTAGATAATAATGGAATGAAGAATTTTGATCATGTCAGACATTTGGTATTTGTACATTCCAATCTATCTTCGATCAAGAATTTTTTTACAATATAACGAGGGAGAGACTAAGATGTCAGATGTTGGGGGAGATGTATTTGATTCATTGGATGGTAGTGGAATGAAAAATTTTAATCATGTCAGACATTTCATTTAAACTATTTGTTTATTTTTGTTTATAAGTTTATTGATTCTCATTATTTAAGTGATAAATAAAGTATTTGTGCAATATAATATGTAATATAAAAATATATATGTTTTTTTATAGGTGTGTCATGTCTTACTTTTCTAAAATTTATGTGTCACCATGTTCACATCAGTACTTCATAGCAAGTCATACAGGCTTATTTTGTGAAAAGGGTTAACTCAAACGTGATTTTCTTATAATCAATTCAAAAACCCTAAACACGAATTATAATTAGTGTATATTCATTGAATAATGAGTCCCCTTATTTGGTGTGTTAAAGTATTTTAAAATGATAGGAGAGATCCATGTAATTATGAGTAATTAAAATGATAGAAGAGCCCATGTAATTATGACAAATTTCAAGGGAGTTTGATGTATTTTTTATTTATTTTATACAATGGAAGAGTTAAATTTTTATTTTATAATCTTTCAGTTTGAAAAAAGTGTTAAAAGGTGTTATCGGGAATATGTCTCAAATCTCAATCTATATATATAATTTGAGCAAACCATATTGAAGGTCAGTGTAATTATTCTAAAATTTACAATAATAATAATAATGAATGAAAAAGGTAATAAAGTGCAAACCCAAAAAACAAAAACTATAGTTTTGATTAGGGGTGGACATAGATTGGATTGAACCGGATTGAAGATATTTTGGATCCGATCCATTATTATCGGATTCATAATTTTCGGAACCAATCCAATCCATTTGACCAATAAAACCAATCCAAACCAGACCATGATGAACCAGATAGGTTCACATCAGTTTCGCGGATTGAAATATAAAATTATGTTAGCTAAATTGAGCTAACAAATATATACACTGCACACTATTACTTGTTAATGCAATGAAATAATGCAAATATCAATTAATACAATCATTCTTGTTATTTTTATTTTTTAGCTCAAGTCCTCCAAACAAAATAAAAGTTGAATAACTCATTCAACTCCTCTCATCAATCATTCCTAAGGTTAGACTTGTTCACATGAGTTTCTTGTGACATTGAAAAAATAAAAATTATTATTATAAAGTATGTTTTCTTTTGCTTTCAAAATTAACATAATTTTTTATTTTTGTGTGTAAATAAATATATAGATATATAGATAGATAGATATAATTGTAAGTTGATAGATTAATATTCAATGAAATTATTAAATAAATTATTAATTAATTTGTTTTGCTTAAAAATATTAATTTTAAATATATAAATATTATAAAAAGGCTTCACATTTTTAAAAGTAAGTGATAACTAAAATCATATTTTGATTTGAAAAATAGAATGTATCGAAAGAAAACTCTGCATTCTAGTTAAACTAAGTTATATTGATATTTAAGTATGAAATTAAATTATTTTAAATTTTGGTTTCCATCTATCTCTCTTTGGAGTTGTTGGATAATTCAATTATACTTCATTTTTTAAAATAATATATAGATTTTTAAATAATACTTTGTTAATAGTACATTTTAATGATAATTCTTTAAATATAATTTATATTTAAAAATTAAAATTTTAAATTTGGGCATACATCTATATCTTTTATCTCTCTTTGTAATGGTTGAAAATACTTTAATTATAATTACTTTCTTGAAGAAGATGCATGTATTGAAACAATAAATTGTAATAATGCACTTTAATGATACTTATTTAGATGTAGTTGTTGGAAATTTTTATTTAATTAATTTTACTTTTATTGTTTAGTAGATAAATGTATAAAAACAATAGCCTTAAACTTTTATAATATTATAGATATAAATAGATAATTATTTAGTATAAAATAAGATATTATGATTTAGTTTGAAATAGTATATTAGTTATATAAGATATTATAAATTTAATTTAAAATAATATATTATGTGATATATTATAAATATAAATATAAATATATTAAAATATATGTGAACACTACCGGACTGGACCGGATTAATCGAATTATTATAAATGAAATTCAGAACTGATCCGTAAAATACCGGATTCGATATTTTTGGTTTCATGTCCAATCCAATCCATAATGAAACCAATCCAATATGTCCGAATTGGATTGGTCGGATTGAATTTTCGGATTCGCCGGATTTCTCTCCACCACTTAGTTTTGTTCACCCTGAATTTTTCTTTTAAAATAACTCCTAGATTATTGATGGTGTAATTTCATTTACACCCCCTGAAGTATGTTTTTATTTCAATCAAACCCCTCACATTTGAGTACCTTCATTTACACCTCATCATGGTATGAAATGTCCTAAATACCCTTAAGTCAAACAAACTTAAATGAATTCAATTCCAGGATAATCTAAAAATCTTGTGTCCAAACAAAAATTAAATCTGATTCCAAACAAGATTAAACACATATTCAAACAACCTCAATCTCAACCTCAACCCTAACCCTAATCACTATCCCTTCCCTCCCGCCACCACCCCACACCCCCACCCCTAGCCGGCCCCTCCCGCCGCCACCCCACAACCCCAGCAGCTCCCTCCCTTCCCGCCGCCACCCCACACCCCCACCGTCAGCCGCACCCCACACCCCCTCCCTAATATCGATTTACAATCGATATTGTATATATAGTATGTATATATAAATATGTATATGTATATGTATGTATATACTAATAAGGTTAATATAGAAAAAAAAAAGTGATTCAAATCTATACATGATATAGATTTTTTCATAATTGATTTTTTAGACAATAATTTTCAAAAAAATGGAATGCATAAATATTTTTACAGGTTTTAAATTTTAAATCCTCATAAAATAAATCATATGTATATATGGCAATATATATATATATGTATATGTATGTATATATAAAAGATGTGTGAGTTAAGAGGAAATTGATTACACCATCATTTTTCATCTTAATGTTTTCGTCATTGTATACTTTTTTTCTATATCTAATAAATACATCATTATATATATATATATATTTACTAATTTTTATTTTTTAGTTTTAATTTTAATAAATAAATCATAATTTAAATAATGTTGATTTCATAGTAATTTTGATTGTATAGGTGTTTGTGTAATTTTTCTTTCAATTTGTTATTTTCTTTTAATTTTTATATATTGTATATTAATTCCAATAAATATCTCATAATTATATGTACATTTAAATTATTTTTAAATGTTTATCTTTGATTTTTATTTTTTTTAACCTTTTCTTCATTGTATATTTGTTCATTTTTTTCCTATATCAAATAATTACATCATTATATATATATATTTACTAATTTTAATTTTTCAGATTTCTTGTATTATTTTAATATATTTTTATTAGTTTTCATATTTTTATTAGTTTATATATATATTATTTAATAAAAATAAAAATAAAGAATATTTGGGTAAATTATAAAATGAGGGGGTCAAATTGATAAAAAAAAGACTCAATCCTTGTTTCCAAACACAACCTGGATAATATGAAGGGTAGTTTAGGTATTAAAATAAAATTTCAGGCTGATGTCATGCTTTAGGGAGTGTAAATCATGACACTTTCAAATCTCAAGGGATATAAATGAAGATACTTAAATATAAGGAGTTTGATTGAAATAAAAACATACTTAGGCTATTTAGGGGGTGTAAATGAAATTAACCCAATATTCTTTAACCAATACACATGTAATGGACATATCAGCCCAATGAAATAACATGTAGTGGACATTTTTAACATATCATGAACTTTGACCAATACACATGTAATGGACATATCAGCCTAATGAATAAACATGTAATGGACATTTTTAACAGATTGGGGGTTTTAAATATTAGGAACGAATAATAAATTTGTGAGAAATTTATTGATAACCGGTTAATTGGCTGGAAAACATTATATACTATATACATACATGATACACCATTTTACAAGTATACATCACATCTTTTCATGCTCCATCTCTACAAAATAAAATGGATCAGTTTTTGTTCTTTATGCATAATTATATAAAGGAAGCAAAAATAAATAAATAAATAAAAAGTTGTGGTCCTGACCATTTTGATGGAAAAAAAAAAGAAGACAGTCAACGCTTCTTGATAGGTGATGTGATGACAACTCTTTTAACCAAAAAAAGAAAAAAGAAAAGAAAAAAAAAATTTGTGAATCGCTAATTAGAGCAATTAAATGCAAAATCAAAGTTCTTGTCAAAACCATCTTCCAAGAAAATGTTTTAATACACACATATTCAAGTGTCCTTTTTCATAATTCACTTTTCATCCATGAACATAAAGTTGTGTTTGGAACGGAAGAATCGAATGGAATGATCATTAACATTCTATTATTTAGTTAGAGTGACACCAAATAGAATGATTTTTTTAATTTTGTCGAAAAATAGAATAACTATTCCATAAATTTACTAAATGAAATGAATTCATTATTTGAAATATAATATCTACCAAACTAAAGAATGACTAAAATAGACATTTCAATTCATTCAATTTTTGCTTACCAAACGCAACAGAAGTTGAAAGTGGTAGGTCCAAAACTGTCTAGCTTCATAATGGGCATTGCCTTAATAGGAATAAAGGTTTGCCCTATCGTTTGATACTCCCTTCGTCCCAAAATAAATGTCCACTTATACTCTTTTCTTCGTCCCAAAATAAATGTCTCATTTGAAAAGTCAACACACTTTATTATACCACTTTACTAATTTACCCTCCATGCATTGAAATTATAAATCATTTACATAATAAATCACCATATCATTATGATGGGACCAATGATAAAGTTGGTATTTCATTCATTATCAATACAACATCTTAAAAAGTTGAATTTCCCAAAAGGGCTTTATAAATTGGGAGAGGGGGAGTATATAATATATATCACCCCCTATTTATAATAGGACAATGCTTGGGTCCTCACCGGTGAGGATCAACTTGGTTCTCACCCTTTACTTGGACCAATAAAATTAAGACACTTGTTCAATGTTAATTAAAAAATAATAATGGGTATTACCCACTATCATGGGTTAAACCCGAATCTAAAATAATTGTTTTTTCTCATTTTCCCTTTTTTCCTCTCTTCATCAATAGATTCATCAAAAATCCTACACATTGGATCTCTTTCCTCTCCCTCTCCTTGCACACACATACATATATAAATATATGTATATATATATATATATCAAGAGCATTCGTGATTTTTTATGTCTCTATTCATTTTATTCTTATAAAAAATTGTGGTATTTTTGTTATTCCAATTTCTCATTTTCTTTTTAATTCTCTTTTTTTTTTTGGTTCCAATTTGTTTTATTATCTTGTCACAGTTGAAAATGAATAGTTGCAAGAACTTGTGTGCTATTGATGAAATGGAGGTATATTTGGACATATTATATCTTAAACTTTGATGCATGCTTCAGATACAATAAATAAAATTTTAATTGGAAGAGAAGAAACTTGAAGTAGAAATGCCTTTATAGTTGAAATGAGTTAATCAACTGGTCAAATCCTTTAACCATTGATGAATTCATAGTTGAATTTGATCTTGATGCAACTTCTGAATCCCATATAGACAATTGGGTTCAGTTTGCAATAGAAAATAGGGTTAAAAGGCTTGTTAGAATATCCTCCCAATTATGATTTTCCTTACACCCGTTATACTACAAATTCTCTACCGCCTTCGTTTACTAGTTGCAATTAAAATGAATAGGATCTTGTATATATATATATATATATATATATGCATATATTTATATATGTATGTGTGTTCAGAGAGGGTGAGGTAGAGGAAAGAGATTCACCAATTTCAACTTGCAGGATTTTTGATGAGTCTGTTGATGAAGAGAGAAAAAAAGGGAAAAGAAAATAAAAAATTATTTTATATTTGGGTTTAACACATGATAGTGGGTAATACCTATTACAGTTTTTTAATTAATATTAAAAATGTGTCTTAATTTTATTGGTCCAAATAAAGGGTGAGGACCAAATTAATCATCACCGGTCATGACCCAAGCATTGTCCTTTATAATATTTTTAATGCGTGTATAAATATACCCACACCAAGGTTTGTCAAATACATACCACCCAATTTATAATAATGCTATAGAAAGTGCCCATAATATTATTTAGCACAGATGTTTGCTAGATACTCAGCATTTTTTATGACGATGTCATCCGAATCCATCACATCGAAGAGGTGGATGTGTGATCCCAAAAGATTTTAATCACCCTCCAGGTAGGCTGTGATCTAAGCAACCACTAGTTGGAGTCCAATGCAGTTTTCAAACGCAACCTTGTCTTAGAAATGAGAAATTTGAATCACATACTAGGAGAATAATTATCCTTAGAAACTACATTGTTCATTCAAGTGCACAATAAAAGCTGTTGGAACAAACAATACATTCGATTACCTTCTATCTACCATTGCCTCTAAACAAAATACTATATATACAGACACACACATACACATTGTCTTCTCCTAATTTTGCAGACACCGTAGTTGAAAATTTTAAACCTTCCCAAGATTCGATTGCTGAACCGATGATTACAGAGGTGCTTAAAACTGAAGGGTTCATATTTTCTCGGATCAACTAAAGAGTTTCAAGCACTTCCTATTCAGGTCAATTTTCAACTGAATCTACAAGAATGACAAAAAAGAGAAACTACTGCAATTGTTTTCGACTTGAGCAGATACTGTGAACTTGCCTCCACCTTTGAAAGGCTTACCTCTTCCGTCAAGGCATTTATCTCCACCTCAGCATGACTCTAGCCTTTGGGAAATCATCAGCAACGATGATTGCTGAAACCATTCAAGGAGTAAAAATTACTATTCTTTTGCTTTATTATGGGGAATAAAATGAGCAGAAGAAGCCTCACAACAATACTGGTCGAGTATGCAACAGCTTAAAACCACTTATAGAATGTTTAACCCCCCACGCGGTAACTACACTCTCGCGTATTAAACTTCTGGGTGGGTCAAACCTTTACCTTGTTCTTGATTCCCATGGTTTGGAGACAATTCAGGTATCTAGAAGAATTATAATCCCATCTCAATTTGGGATGGGAATACAGTTCTTTACCCCCGATAATATATATTTAACACAAATTATCTGAGATGTGATGGTGGTTCTTCCCGAATCATCAACAAATGCAGAAGAAAGGTTCATGGTAGAAAATTTTGCTTCCCAAAGAAGCCTAATTTAGATGGGTTTAAACAGAGGATTCCGAGGGCCAAGTCGAGGAAATTTAACAGCTACATTATCATTAGTATTAGTATGATATGTGCTTGGCTAACACTTACGTGATCTACAATAACAACGGATGCGCCCATTTCTACCAAACGCGCGCATGTGTGTGTGTGTGTGAGAGAGAGAGAGAGAGAGAAGCAAATTCTTGAAAAAATATTATAGAAAATTTATGTGGACAAGAAGAGAGAATTTGATTCATCAATCAAACTATGCAGACGGCTACTTCGATACTCATCAGCAAAAAAGGTAGTTGAAATATAAATCCCAATATATAGAGGCATACTTATTTCCGAGAAAGGATGATAAAACACAAAATCAATCATCGAAAAGATACCTTGGTTCCAGCAATAATGGTCCCATTGAGGGGATGACTGGCACATGCAGTAACACGGTCAGATAATTGAATGAATCTATTTTGCTTATGCTGGCTTTTCCCCCCAGGAATGCTTTGCATATCCTCACTGCAGCAATGAAACAAAGATGGGTTACCCTAAGCAGAGAAATTATTGACTGAAAAGAAGAAACTGTAACTGCGTGATTTTGATAAACATGTAAGTTTAAATAAAAACCGGGAAAGAGTAATTAAATCAAAGAAACTGATGAAATGATAGCTAAATGGACTAACGGAGATGTAAATTTGCATCCAAACTCTAATAAACAGAACACTAGCACAAATCATTTTGCTGGGTTTATAAATCACACTTAAATAATTCCCACAAATAACAGATGCCTATGTGATAGAATTGTACCAGGGAGTATCTTACTTGTAATCCACATGGCAAGGAGAACTGGAATCTGGATAAAAGTCTAAGAGATGAATTCCATTAGATGATGATGATCCCACTGCATAAATCTGCACTCAGAGACATCACATAAAAGAAATGTCCTTGGTTAAAGTGAGTTAAATCAATTGTTAATTTCCTATAATACTGTAGAAATAACTATGCAAGGAGAAATTCTCTCTAAACCAAAAGGGAAAAATGCTCGAGTAAGCACTGAAAAAGTTGGCACTTCAAATATTGGAAAAAGTAAAGAGGAAGTTGCACCCGAAAGCACTAAATCAACAATAAAGTCTAGTCGAAGTGCTTATATATTGTTCTTTAATCCAATTTATCTTCCTAAAAGGTACACTTCTTCCTAGTGGCGTCCTATTTACCCCAAAAAAAAAAACTACATCCTTATGTAGACAAGACGAATGAATTCTTGCCTATGGGGGCTTAGCAAATGAGTCACTTACCTATGGTTTGCATACTGCGAGAATTATGAAATGGACTTTCCAATCACATTACTATAATCTCTCTATCCCCGGAAGTTACCCATTTTTCAGAAAGGGGAAGCTCTATTCCACCTGGTGAATCTGGCATTATCATGTAGAGTATAAACACTGGTTTTGCCTGTGGCAGTAAGGCAATTCATGTTTTTCATTTTCTTCATTTATAGAGACTTCCAAGTATCAGGTTGAGGAAATCTATATGGAATAATACTACATAAAAACTAGGAGTCCTTGGTTGAAACTAGTTAGAGAATTAGAGGGGCTCATAGCTAGACAGATGATTCGGTATAAGACCCCACACATAGATGATCTTATACAACTGGTTCTTTGGACAAAATAGTATAATATTAGAATACAGTATGTCAACATCTCCTCTTCCCTTTCACTTGACAAAAACAAAGACAAGGACAGCTTCCATTCCCTAGAGATGCCTCTTCCAGTTTCCTTCACTTCTGTTGCTACTACCAGATGGACTATTAGTATTTGCACTCTTGAAGCCTCTTAGCACTATAGAGGTTATCAGCTACAGTTTTGGTATGTCAGGTGGCAGTGCCACTGCAGAGACAAAAATCTAAACATAGAAAGAATTGCAGCCTAATCATATGAATTGAGAAATTGGCTGAATACTTTTTCCATATATCTCAAGGGCAGGATACACAATCCTATTTTAGGATAGTCAATCATACAATCAATTAGACAACTAATACAATCAATCTAACAACTAATTCCTAGCTAAATAGGAAACACCAATATACAACATAATTACATAACATACGCTAACTCTCCCCCTCAAGTTGGTGCATAGATATCGCACATGCCCAACTTGGATAGTGATGTATATAATGGACCACTAGTAACAACATGGGTCATCATATCAGCCAGTTGATCTGCACTCTTAATGTAGGGAACCCTTATCATACCAGAATCTAGAATCTAGGTTATCTTTGATGTAGTCCTTGTCAAGTTCAACATGCTTTGGTCGGTTGTGTTGTACCAGGTTATTCGCAATCTCAATAGATGATGTGTTATCACAGAAGAGCACCATTGGTTTTTTGGAACCAAATCTTAGCTCGTCTAAGAGAATTCTTAGCCAAGTAAGTTCTGTAGTTGCATGATGGAGCGCACGGTATTCAGCTTTTGCGCTAGACAATGACACCACATTTTGTTTCTTACTCCTCCAGGTCACCAAATTACCTCCTACAAATGACACATACCCTGAAGTAGACTTCCTATTCAATCTGGATCCAGCAAAGTCAGAGTCTGTGTAACCCACAATATCAAGATGTCCATGTTTGGAAAACATAATACCTTTGCCTGGAGAGGACTTAGATAAGCCAGGATACGATTCACTGCATTCATGTGTCAGTCACTCGGATTATGCATGAATTGACTTATAACACTGACTGCATATGATAAGTCAGGTCTAGTGTGAGTCAAGTAGATCAATTTCCCCACTAGTCTCTGATATCTCTCTTTGTTCATTGGAATCTGATCAGGATAGATAGACAGGTTGTGATTCACCTCAATGGGAGTATCTACAGGTTCACAAGCAGAGTTACCAGTTTCAGCTAAGAGATCTAATGTATACTTCTGTTGTAAGAGGAAGAGTCATTGCTTGGACCGAGACACTTCAATACCCAGGAAGTATTTTAGAGCCCCCAAGTCCTTCATTTCAAATTCCTTGGCCAAATATCTCCGAAGCTTCTCTATTTCACCAGAGTTACTACATGTAACAATCATGTCGTCAACATAAACAATAAGCAAAGTAATGTCATCACCATCTCTCTTATAGAACAGAATGTAGTCTGCCAAAGCTTGCTTAAAACCATACTTCTTCATTGAGTAGCTTAGCCTGCTAAACCATGCCTTTGGTAACTACTTCAACCCATACAAAGCCTTTTCCAGTTTGCATACCTTACCTCCTTTTTGTGTAAACCCCGGAGGGGGGTCCATGTACACCTCCTCTATCAGATCATCGTAGAGGAAGGCATTCTTCACATCAAACTGTCTTAATGGCCAGTCTAGATTGATTGCAAGAGAGAGTATGACTCTAACAGTGTTCATCTTGGCCACAGGAGCAAAGGTATCTTGGTAGTCATTCCCATAAGTTTGGGTGTATCCCTTGGCAACCAATCTAGCCTTGTACCTATCAATTGTCCCATCGGACTTGTATTTTACTGAGAACACCCACTTACATCCCACTGTCTTCTTCTCCTGAGGTAGCTCAACCATCTCCAAAGTAGAGTTTCCTGAGGTAGCTCGACCATCTCCCAAGTAGAGTTCTTCTGGAGAGCCTTCATTTATTCTACCATAACAAACTTCCACTTAGGATCTTCAAGGGCTTCCTGCAAATGCCTAGGAATAGACACAGAAGACAACTGAAGGGCAAAAGCTAGGTGAGTCTTAGATAAACGATGATAAGAGACAAAATCATAAATGGGATAGACAACATTAGAAGATGATTTTGAGAAACCCAACCTATCAGGTTCTTTACGATCACAAAGAGGATATCTCCTACCTTGATCACCAACTTGCGGATCCAAGATAGCAATTTCGGAAGTTAAAGGAGAAGGAACATGTACCTCAGGAGTATTCTTGGAAGAGTCATCCGATGGCATGGTAGTATCATCAAGAGGAGTATTGGAGCTTGGAGGGGATATGATAGTAGCCTCCTTGATCTTCCTCGTATAACCCTGTTGGAATAACCAGGCTGGTCTTTCACCTCTTCTTTCCTCTGGTTCAAACTCAACTGCCATAGGGTTGGAAGCATCTAAAGACTCCCCCTTTCCCAAATCAGTTGAATCCTCCCCCGGACCTGAAATCCATAACCTCTTCTCTTCTAACCATAACCGTTCATCTTCCTTACTACTAATCTCCCCCTGAAGAGGAACCAGAGACACATCCCCAGAAAAATAAGACTCCCGTTCACATAACTGAACATTCATGGACACATAGTATTTTCCTGTAAGAGGATGAAAACATTTATAGCCTTTTTCGGAATTAGAGTATCCAAGAAAGACACACTTAAGAGCACGAGGATCAAGCTTATCCCTTAGGTAAGAGTGCACATGAACATAACACACAACCAAAAACCTTAGGACAAAGATTCGAAGCATAAGGAATAAGGTGAAATCGTGATAACATCATAGTTGTCAAAGGCGTGAGGCGCCCCGAGGCGCTAGAGGTCTTCTAGAGCCTAAGCGCGAGGCGAGGCGTTCGCCCGAGTGAAGCGAGGCGCTCAATAATAAATTATTTTCACAATTTAATTAATAGATCACTTAAAAGAAAAATAACAACTATAAGATGTTTAAACTAAATAAGAATTTGACAAAACATTGTTAATATAATTGTACGACATATTTGTTGTCTTAAACAAAAGCTAACATACGAGTTCAAAAGAAGAGTTAAAGTCAATAAATTAGAAGTACAACCCAAATATGTAAATCAAAACACAAAAATAGTAGTTTTGACTTCTAAGTTGCAAAAAGGCTACAACCAAATCATGTCAAGTATCTAAAAATCATCTTCTTCACCAAAAAATCTAGTCTCTTTGTCTTCCCCATCAAAAGATTTATAACCCTCAGGATCCTCCTCATCTTCCGTCTCATCTGAATTTGCCTCTTCCACGTCCAAAAGTTATATAGAAGATGATGATGAAGGTGTTGTCATCTTTGTTGCTCTTGGACCCGATCTTGGTCTAAAGTTGTGGCTAGGTTCTCCAACCCCGGAAGCTCTACCAACTGCACTCCATGTCAATGAATCATCTTCAAACACCAAATCATCATCGTCATTTACATCTTCATCCATTCTTCCAACCAACCATTCATTGCTATCATCTATGTCATCTAAGAGGATGGGATCAATCCGATCACGCATGTCATATCACCGTTTTAGTGCTCTATTATACTTGATAAAAACCAAGTCATTCAATCGAGATTGATTCAACCGGGTCCTCTTCTTGTTATGAAGCTACATTTATTCAAATAATGAATAAGCACAATTATATAATTGTTTCATCTAAAGTTGTAATGCTATATTATAAGTTACTAATGATAATAACTTACATGTTCAAAGACACTCCAATTTCGTTCACACCCGGACGCGCTACATGTGAGATTAAGAACTTTAATAGCGAACTTTTGTAAATTAGAAGAATTGGAACCATACGCAAACCACCAATCAACTGTATTTGTAAAATATTAGTAAAGGATTTCGGAAAGTAAATATTCTACAATAGTAAATACTTTATTAATGAAATTGTTTACCTGGAGCCTTCGTCTTTCTTTTGTCTAATAGCAATTGGAGAGCCAAAAAGACCTCCAGCTTTCATGTACTTACTCAAGTCCATGGAAATTTCATCTTGTTCTCGATTGCTTTGAACCAATCTTTGTAGGCACTCATAAAAACCATTCATCACCTCTGCATTTTGCTCAATACTTGGATCGCTATAGAAAAATTATGGGTTCAAGAAATGCCCAGCTGCATGCAAAGGACGATGGAGTTGGACATTCCACCTTTTATCAATGATCTTGAAGACCTCCTTGTACCTCTCTTCATTTGCAAGGCCACCAAAAGCATTGGTTATGGCTTCTTTAGCTCTATCCATAACCTCATAAATATATCCCGTTGGAGGCTTCCTCTCACTATCAACCAATCTTAGTACACGAACAAGTGGGCTCGTGACATTGAGAGCATACACAATTGTTGTAAAAAATGAAGGCATCAACACAACTTGTGCTACATTTTTTCCTTGTTGCTCTTTTGCCCACTTACTAGTGGTCCATTCTTGTGAAGTAAACATCTTCCTCAATGAATCATTTTGTTTGTGCCTGCTTGACAACATGATAAATGTAGTGGAAAACCGAGTCTTTGTGGGTCTAAGCAACTCTCTATGCCCAGTAAAATGCCTCGTCATGTTCAACAAAGTCTTGCAATTATAAATATAACCACTTACCATAATAGCCTTTTTTTATGGTTGACATGATGTTTGACATCTTTCCAATATCCTCTAACATCAAATCCAAACAGTGGGTGTCACAAGGAGACCAATACAAATGTGGATGTCTTCCCTCTAAAGTCCTTCCTATTTAATACGGTAAATATATTACATATTACATTGTATCCGTTGAGCGACGACCCTTCCACTCGGCACCGTCGGATCACTAAGGCCGACTTTCGTCCCTGCTCGACGGGTGGGTCTTGCAGTCAAGCTCCCTTCTGCCTTTGCACTCGAGGGCCAATCTCCGTCCGGTCTGAGGAAACCTTTGCATGCCTCTGTTACCTTTTGGGAGGCCTACACCCCATAGAAACTGTCTACCTGAGACTGTCCCTTGGCCCGTAGGTATTATATAAGTATATTAATTAAGATAAATAGTAAAAAATTTACCTGCCACAACATTGTTAGAAGTGTTATTAGTGACTACTTGAACAACATTGCTTGCTCCAATCTCTAGCACAAACTCATTCAATAATACAAATATTTTCTCACCCGTCTTGGAATATGAGGAAGCATCAACGGATTTGATGAACATTGTTCCTTTAGGACAATTCACCAAAAAATTAATTAAGCACCTTCCCCTTTTATCCTCCCATCCATCCGCCATAACTGTGCATCCATATTTTGCCCACTCCACTTTATGGTCACGCATCAAATTATCTGTGTGCTCCAATTCTTTTTTTAGGCCGGGAACTCTTGCTTCATGGTAAGAAGGGGGCTTCATTCCTGAACCATATTGGCCAATAGCTTCAATAACGGGTGCAAAGCTAGCATATTTTAAAGCATTAAAGGGTAAACCGACGTCCTACATCCATTTAAAAACCGTTGGCATTCTCGTTCTCTAAGCTCTTTTTTTGCAAGCATTGTCTATTGTCATTTGTGTACCTTTGCCACATTTTCTATTTTTAACCGCTACTTCTGGAGGAGTGAAATACAAATCAATAGGACATTTTTGCTTTGGCTTTTTTATTGAATATTGCTTCCACTAGCCACTCTTTTTCCCTTAAGATCAACAATTGCAATATCATCTTCATCCTCTTCTTCTTGGCCATCAATATCATCAAAATCGGGCAACAAATTCATTTGCTCATTTGCTTCTTTCTTCTCAGACATATATTCTCTAATCTCCTCCCTTACATGTTAGGGACATTTTGTACATCCGACCACATTTTTACACCCACCAACAATGTGTTGTTTGGCCCTATAAATACCTCCTTTAAATTCTTTTAAACAAAAGTTGCATGTTGTTGCATTCCTTTCCTTTGGATTTTGTAGGTGACAATAATTCCAAGCGGGATCGTTGACATGTTTCCGGTCTATTAACTATTTACAATGAAAATAAATAAATTATTAAATAACCCCAGGTTGGAAAATAATACAGTAGAAGATAATTGTTTAGGTGGAAAATAGTCTTTCATTCATATATTGAACACTATACATGTACATCACTTATAGGCAAAATAAGACATTACAATAATGAACAAAATATCTTTACAGCAGTGCAGTCCCTAAAGTCAAAGATCAGCAACCCCCCCTTAATTCTAGGCTTCCTAAAGTCAAGATCAGCCACCCTTGATTCTCTATCAGCCTTAAACGTGAGGACAACTTGTTTTCAACAAATATAGCAGAATATTCTTCTTTCCAACACCCAGCATTATTAAAAACAAAAAATAAAGGCATAAGGGGAGATTGCACAGTAACAAAACAAACATAATATATAGTTGATGAAAAAGATGATGGCAAGCATTCTGGTGTATAGCATATGTCCCACTATTTTTCAATGCCTTAAGATAACTAGTGTATAACATAGTGCCTTTAGAGTTCAGATAACAGGCATTCAGATGATTGCAAACATACAATCAATTTGAATAACTTTTGGTATTTTGAATAAAAAATCAATAATTTAAGCAAAAAAACAAATTGAAGCACTGTCAAAACAGATTGGACTTTTTCATTTTGAAACATATTGAACTTGTAACCTAATAATAAAAAAATAATAATAAAAAAAAAAAACAGAGGAGAAGAGAAAAGAGAAAAAAAAAAAGGAAAAATATATACATATGTATACTAGTGTGGTCCTCCAAGAACAAAAAAGGAAAAAAAACAACTCAGATGAGAGGAGAGAAAAGAGAAAAGAGAAAAAAAATTAGTGAAAAATATATACATGTTGTCCTCCAAAAGAGAAAAAAAAAAAAAAAAAAAAAGAGTGGAGAGGAGAGAAAAAACCAAAACCAGAAGAAGAAGAAGCGACACATACCTGGTCTCCTTGTGAAGCAGGAGCTGCGCCTCGCCTCAACTCTCACTCTACCGACCCTTCTTTTGCCTCTTTTTTATTTTGCCCTAGTTTGCTTCTTTAAAACCAACGCCCAAACCCAATCCCCATAATATATTATAATAATATATATATATAATATATTATATAAGTCAAACAATCAAACTTTAAAGTAAACTTTTAAACTTCTAAAACAACACAATAAATAACAATAAAAGACTTCTAAAACATCACAATAAATAACAATAAAAGATAGCACTCCCATCGCCTCAATTAAGGCGAGTGCCCAGGCGGCGCCTTTCAGAGGTGGCCCCGTCCAGTTGTAGGCGAAGCGGTAAACCCTCGCCTCGCCTCGCCTCGCCTAAGCGATCGCCTAGGCACGTCCGTGACAACACTGGATAACATTCTCAAAGGATTTTGATAGTCAATGATATGAGCAGGCAATCGGTTGATGAGAAGACGACAGTCATAACAGCCTCAACCCAGAAATGTTTGGGAACACGCATGGTAAAGCATAAAGCCCGGGCCACCTCTAGAATGTGGTGGTTCTTACGCTCTGCTATGCCGTTCTGTTGTGGCGTGTATGTACACGTTGTCTGGTGGAGAATGTCATGTTCTTTGAATAAATCAGCAAGAGATTGATTCACAAATTCACGACCATTATCAGAGTGAAAGACCTGAACCTAAGTATGAAATTATGTGGTAATCATTTTGGAAAATTGAGGAATAACGTGTATAACATCACTCTTAGATTTCAGCAAATATTCCAAGCTCACCCTAGTATAGTCATCAATAAAAGACACAAAATATTTATGACCCGGAGCAAAAGGAGTAGAAAAAGGACCCCAAACATCAGTATAAACACAAGTAAAAGGAATTAGACTTTTATTTAAGCTTATTTTGAAAGGTACTCGATGATTTTTTGCATAAATGCATTGTTCACACCTTAAACTAGAAACAGAAACATTCTGAAACAACCGAGGAAATAAACATTCTAGATAAGAAAAAGATGGATGACCCAAACGACAATGCCATAAAAGAATCTTCTCTCTATCAAATGTCTCTCTTGCTACTTGAAAACCACGGCCAGGTTCAGATTGCAACTCCCCTGCCCCCTCCAAAGTAGTAAAGTCTTCCCCTTTCCTTACCAATGCCAATCGTCATCTTCGTAAGATTGTCCTGGAACACACAATGAGTAGAGTGAAAGGTTACAGAACAATTAAGATGTTTGGTAATCTTACTAATGGAAAGAAGACTATTAGAGAGATTAGGCGCAAGTAAAATAGAAGACATGGAGAGAGTAAGAGAAAGTGAGACATTCCCAGCCCGTGAAATTGGCATAGGTGTCCCATTAGCAGCCTGAACAGACTTAACATGTGAGGGCATTAGAGAGTCAAGCAAGGAAGATTTACTAGTCATATGATCAGCGTCCCCTGAATCAATAACCCAAGTGTTAAAGGTAGCAGAAATAAAAACCGAACCAAAATTACCTTCTTGAGAAGACAATCGAAAAACATGAAAAACAAAAGCATAAGTAATGTCAAAAAGGGCAACCTAAGCAGATTTCTTATTTTTTCTCTCGACTTGCTTAAGCTTATACCACTCTAGATAACCATGCTTCTTCCAGCAAACATCGACTGTATGTTTGGTGTTGTTGCAGTGAGTGCAGAAGCGAGAAGAGGAGTCGGTAGAAGGAGCAAAAAATGTTGGTCGAGTATTATTCCTTTGGACAGCCAGTGCAGAGGCCTCAGAGTGATCTTCTGTTCCCATTATGACTTTTCTTTGTGCTTCGCAACAAACAAGAGAATAGGCTTCCTCCAGACTTGGTAAAGGAGAGGTGGCCAAGACACGACTGCTAACTTGATCCAAACTGTGATCAAGTCCTGCAAGAAACATATAGACCCGATCCTCAGCAGTACCCTTCCTTTGTTTCTCAATATCAATTAGACACGTCATATCATTTGGCCTACGATAATCAAGGTCCATGAATATTGAGTTTAACTCATTGTAATATTCTGCAAGAGGACGACCACCCTGGCGTGATTGAAAGGATTTCTTCATCAGTTCATAGAGTTGAGAAGAATCAGAAACATCAAGATAGCTCCTCTTGGCTGCATCCCAAACCTCCTTAGCCATTCCACATTGCACGAAGTGTGACATCAGCTTGTCAGTCATAGAATTGATGAGCCAAGATTTGACTAAAGCGTCTTCAGCCTCCCATTCATCATAGCTTGGATAACTCTCTGCACGTGCAACCTTTCTCCCTGTAATCTATGTTACCCGGACTCGGGTACGGGTGTCGGACACGGGTGCGTGTCTAGAGGTCGGATCCGCCTATCTATGCAAAAATCGGACACAGGGACACGGATTTAAGGTGTCCAAAAATCGGACACAGGTACTTGGACATTTACAAATTTAAATGTCAAAAAAATTATATAAATACATGACATCATAATATCATAAAAACATAATTTTTTTTGTCTTCCATGTCCATCACTGTAATAGGTTGAGAGGAAGATTGCAGGAGAAACCGGAAAAAGGAGAGGGAAAAAAAAGTTGAAAGGGCTTGAGGGTGAGATCTAAATGAATTTTGTTATGGGTCGGTTCATGAGACACTTGAGCACTCTTATTCCATGTGACTTAATAATATTCTAGTACATATATATCAAGTGTACTATTCTGTTATGGGCCTAAATGAATTCTGTTATGGGCCGGGTCATGAGACACTTGAATAATATTCTAGTGATTGTACCACATATATATCAACTGTACTATATTTATATTTTATATATTAACTGTGCTATCCTTCTATAATTAAGTGTACTATATTTTATATATTAATGGGTTGGGTCCCTCTATTTTATACAATAAGTGGATGACATATAAAGAAAAAAGTATAATTAAAAGTTATTCTCATACAATCCGCCTCCCTTCTCATCTTCATCGTCATCCAAGAAAAGAAACCCTAAGTTCACGCCGCCTCCCTTCTTCATCTGCATCTATTCTTCGCCACAAAAATAGATCTGTTTGGCCTTTATCCTTCTGTGCCTCTCTTCGTCACCGCCAACGCTCTTCTTCACCAAACCAAAGTTGTCGCGTCCAATTTGAAAATCAAAGGGTCTGACTCGTATCCCGCGTCCGTGTCCGCGTCGTGTCGTGTCGACGCCGGTATCTTCGCCGGAAGTGCCGAGTCCGGGTAACATAGCCTTTCTTCTTTCTGCCAACAATATGCATATCCAAAATTTGAGACCAAACACAATAATTAGCACCATCTAATTTGATAGAAGGAATTGGAGAGGAAGTCTTATGAATGGTCACCGTGGAAGGCTTCTTGCTGTCAGAATCACGTGTATCTATTTTTGCAGACATGATTGTGTAACGGAGTGGTGTCAAAGGTTGGAAAGATTGATAAGGTGGCAGCTAGGGTTTAGAGTAGGGCAGTGATGGAAGATAGGCAGGCAACACGATATGAAAAACGGCGGCAGCTGCAGTTCTTCAGGATTAGGGTTTCAGCCAGAAAAAAAAAAAAGACAGTAGCAGAATTTTTCTGCCTAAGCTCTGATGCCAAATTGAGAAATTGGCTGAATACTTGTTCCATATATCTCAAGGGTATATATACAGAATACTCAATCCTATTTTAGGATAGTCAATCATATAATCAATTAGACAACTAATACAATCAATCTGACAACTAATTCCTAGCTAAATAAGGACCAATATACAGCATAATTACATAATATACGCTAACTATATGCTTCTTGAGCATTTGACAAAAGATTATCAAACCTTCCACAATTAGTAAACAGCAGCAACAAATCTTGTATACCCCGTAAAAATAAAAATAAAATTGAAGAAAAAGAAACAGAAAGTCATATATTTACATCACCAACTGATTTAACAAAGAAATAATAAATTGAGATAAAAGATTGGTACACAAAAGCAGGGACTGGCATGCTAACAAACAACCTGACAATAAGGAGATTACAAGTAGACCATATCTTGTAAGACTAAGTTATGATGTACTAAAATTAGGTAAATGTAGCAACTGAAATATCTTACTGAATTAGTTGGTAACCATGAAGGCTTTCTCAAGTATGATAGATTGGACGAATCATTTAAGCCATCCCTGCTCCCTCAAAGAAACAATAGAAATAGTAATTAGAAATGGAACGAAAGCTGTCACTGATTCTCATTCACCACCAATGGCAGATACACGTAGTCAATTATACTCACAACCAAGACGGCGGAGGGCAATGAATATGCGTCACTTGCAAATGATGGATATCTAGAACACCCGACCTAGAGAAGTCAATAACCATAGAACAGGCAAGTTAGTATTACATGATTCAAAGAAGCAATCATCTCAAATTTGACTGGTGCGATACCAATAATGTAAACCACTGCCATCTCATTTTGCATACTTTCTTATATGAGTTAAAATGGTTGAGATATGTTGCATTAATTTGCAGATGTGTTATATGGACAAAGAAAGACAAAAAGAAAAATGAAAAGTTTCTCATCTATTAACCAGTTTGTACGACATTTCAATAACCTTGATCATGTTCCTGTGGACAAATGAGAGATTCCTCTACGAAAGTGAAACCACCAAAATCCTATGCATAGTAAATTTTATAAATGATTAAATGTTGCATACATGGTCTAAACCGTATAATTACTAGGTGACAATAAAAGAAAAAAGCTGTTTTAAATAAAATGGGCAAGACACTTCGATATTAGCTGTCATGAAATGACTTTTTATCTCCTATAATATCATACCTACAGGACATAAAACAACTAGATTAGAGTAAAAGGAGTGATTATGCTAAAACCAAACTGTTTAGAGGATGCATGGTTTCATAAACAATTTAGTAGGGGCATCTTTATAAATTTAGTGGGGCATATTCAATTATTTAGAAGATATATGGGTATATAATAGAAAAGGCAAAAAATCCAGTTGGGGCATTGCCCCCACTGGTCCTCTCTTGGATCCGCCCCTGCCGATGACAAAGTTTACTAGATACTTCTAAGAAAGGCTTGGGAACAAAATCAGAAACTTGGAGAAATGCATTAGAAACAAAAGGGCTTAAAATTAGCAAGACAAAAATAGAATATAGAGTCTCTAAATTTGACAAAGATTCAAAATGTAATAATACAACAATAGCAATCCAAGAGAGTTGGGTTACTCAAAATCATCATCTTTGATACTTGAGTTAGTAACATATAGAAAACAAATGGGGAAATAGATGGTTATATTACTAATTTTTTCCAGGTGATACACTAATTTCTTATAACGCTCTTATCCTACTTTTGCTAGCACAATGCTTATCCTGAAATATGGACTTCCAGAGCTGACCTTTCCAAGAGTCAACTTTCTGTTCCATATATGTTGGCGTCTGGCTTTATCAATAAGAAAATCATGTTATTACAGGATTTCAAACAAGAGAACCACAGGTCTGACAAGTTCATAAACTCATGGACTCAAAACTGTAGCAGGAGCTTCACCTGGAGTTGGAGGTATCATAAATTAAGATCCAAAATGAAATATAGAACAAATACTATAGATACCTCCCTCTAACCAAGCCTACCAAGGTATGAGAGAAACCTTTGGATAAAGACTAACAATTTAAGAACATTTACTTTCTATCTGGTAATTGAAGAAAATATTATTCACCATCAAAGATCCTAAACTGGACAAGTATAAGATGAAGCAACTATTCACAAACTAATAAGCTGACTGATATAGACATCCGATTATCCGATGCAGTAGAACTAGAAAGGTTATTTAGGAAACTTACAAACCAATAAAGAAATAAGAGGTGACTTGCACATCCTAGAAAGCAGTGTCAAGATATTAAAAGATACAAACAGAAAATGAATTTCTAACCTACCAACCATCATCAAGATGAAACGCCAATTGGTATGGGCAAGATGGATTGAAAGCAATAGAGTGAATTTCCTTTGAAATAATATTGGATTGTGCCTGCAGAACAACAAGAACTTATGGTCAAATTCACCACCAATATGCAAAAAGGTATTGATGCCAGGTTGACAACAAAAATTAGTTGACTGCGGATCCAATTGCAAATAGAAGAAAATGGCATGACAAGGACTTCACATACCTTCAGAGACCAAATTTTTTCGAGCATTGATGCTAGCTTCACCGATGTTAGAGGATAATTATGCACCTGAATTAACAGAAGATTTATGTTACAGACTGATAATTTTTGTATATGTTAATTACTTCCACAAATAATAATTATGATCCCTTACATAATCATTGAATTATTTGCAGGCAAGTTAACTATCCATTTTGTAAGAAAACAGATGATAAATAAGTCGACATACTACAAGGTAATAAATAAAAAAAGTCAACATTATACACTGAAAAAGGTATTTCATGGAATGTTATATGCTTACCAAATGAGTAAAATCATGAAAAGAACATATAAATGCCTATGTAGTGGACGCCTATAGGGAAGTCCAAAGAGGCCACCTCAAGGAATATAACGAAGTAACGATCAAAATAGGGTTCACTACAATGTGCAGGAAGTTGGTCCAAGTTTGAGAGCAGCCATCTGTGCCACACTAAGGTAAATGTCACATCCTTCTCCAGTGTTCCCGTCCCAATATCCCGCCGTTTAATAGTCTTTTATGGTTGATGAAAAGTAAAAAGGAAAAAGAACACAATACACATCAATCGTAATGAAACCTGAAAAGCAAAAGATGCTAATTCAATAATATAATAATTCAGCTCATAGATTTGGAAGTGGAATCATTGGATATCAAGGCCCTGTTTGAAGGAGCTTCCCCGTTCCGAAATTCCTTCCACTTAAAGGCCTTTGAAGAATACCCCTCTATGGAATAAACTTACAAAAAAAAAATTGTTTAAAATATGCATTTTTAAAATTCCTTCTACTATCACCATAAATTTAACTTGACAATTTCATCCCTAATAAGGACCCTCGTGAATATCCAGAAACAGTAAAAACCTACACGTAAATCGTATTGACATACAGCAAAAAAAAAAAGACAGTAAAAGAAAATTTGGGATAAAATAATCAACTTACCCGTAATAGCGTGAAAGAATATGAAAAAAACTGAGTGAATACTAGTGATGAGTGAATATCACAGATAATGGAGCTCATTTTCATATTTTTCTTTTGATGATATATCAGTAACCTACTTGAGAAACAAAAGATCTGTCCGAAATCGCTTTTTACTCTAGAAAATATTCTCTAAGGCCATCTGCAATGTGACAAATACAACCATGAAATTGCACTAAACCATGTGTGCGCCAATTCACGAAGAGAAAAGATGTAAAGAACTCAAAGATATACCAGGATTACAACATAAACTTGTAGAACCAGTGTTTGAAGAATTGTGACCTAATCAAGATCTCAGAGAACTAAATTACATATGGAAATTTTTGGAATCTTGATTGGATTAGAAGGCTCAGAGCTACTCTCTCGTAATCATCTATCATCTGCAGCAATAGATCAACTAGTTTCACAAAATTAAAAGGGCATTTTCGTCAATGGAATTCATTACTCAAAACTAATCTGGTTTCCCGAAGAATGAGTTCCCAAAGTATGTTTTTCAGGCTTCACTTGAACTGAATTTTTAGGACTTCGATTTTTGTTAGAGTTCCTTTTTTTTTGCTTCATCAAACACTGTAGCTGATATTATTTTGGAAATGGCCTCTTGGGCTTGGAAGCCCGTTTCAAGGCCCCAGGATGCTTGCTCAAACAGCGAGAAAAAAATAATAAATTAAAATTGAGTGGCCTGATGTATTACCTCCTTATGACTTTGAAAAGCAGCAGATGATCTCCCACCACGGAGATCCCACATATATATGATCCCGTTTTTGCTTGCTCCAACAATTATCTACAACAAATGAATTAATAAGCATATATATTAAGTCTCCAATAATATTGTTCGTGTCATAGCAACAAACAAAAATTAATATGCATTTATAATCTGATTAAATACTGACATGCTAAAGTTCTAGTTCATCCTTTCGGAGATATCCATGTAGCCTATGGAGTGTGGAGATGGAATGGACATAGGAGACTGTTACTATAGGAATATAGACATGTCAGAATCGAAAATCTTAAAAAGGTAGGCCACGGAAATAGCAAGACTAAAAAATGTAGAAATACATTCATCAGTGAAATGATACTATATATATCAATACTTATTTATTATAAATAAATCTGATATCCTATGATTATATTCAATTTTTGGATCATAATTGTTAGTTATAGTGTGTGGGTGTCTTTGGGCTTGACCCAAAATGGGTCAGGCCCATATGATTTTGTATACTCATCTATGTGTTGCCCTAATATTTATATATATATATATATAGGACTGCTAACCAGAAAGTTAGTATGTCAATATTACACTAATTTCAACATGGTATCAGAGCCAGAGCCCGGCCGAAATTAAGTGTGGGAGCATGCACATCACCCGTGAGGACGCTGGGTCCCAAGGGGGGGTGATTGTGATATCCCACAAGGGTTAGGGTTTTGTGTGGATTAGGGTTAGGGAAGAAGGATGGTGATTAGGGTTAGGGTCGTGGGGGTCGAGGAGGACGCGGACCAGATGGTCGAGTTGCTTGTTTTCACTGTGGTGGCATTAGTCATATGCGTGACAGATGCTGGAAGTTACATGGTAAACCACCTAATGTTCGGTCCGCATATATGATATCTGGGACTGATCAGTTTACCCAGGATACTACTGTTGATGATGGTCGTGTGACTTTATCCACTGAGGATTACTCTCGCTTGTTATCTAATCAGGCCTCTATATCTGCCACTGTTTCTCAGACGGGTCCATCTACTGCTTGTCTTTCAGCTTCTCCTCGGGCATGGATTATTGATTCTAGAGTTTCAGACCATATGACTGGCACCACAGGTATATTGAGTGCATATTCTCCTACATCATCTTTTCCCGATGTTCGGGTGGCTGACGGTTCATATATTGTTGTTCAAGGGATTGGGAAAGCATCTCCTACACCTAGTTTACAATTGTCCTCCGTTTTATATTTGCCCAATCTTCCTTTTAATTTGATTTATGTCAGTGCACTAACCAGAGGACTTAATTGTTGTGTAATTTTCTATGGTGAATATTGTGAATTTCAGGATCGTTCGACGAAGAGGATGATTGGTAGGGGTCGTCGCACTTCAAGAGGACTCTACGTGCTAAATGAGGAACCAATATATATGGCGTGTTCTGGTGTGTCATCCACTCCTTTCGACCTTCACTGTCGCCTTGGTCATCCTTCTCTCCCCAGCTTCAAGCGTCTATATCCAGCTTTTCAGTCTTTACCAGAGTTGTTTTGTGAGTCGTGTCAGTTCGCGAAACATCATCGCGTGTCATATGTGTCTAGGATAAATAAACGAGCATGTGCTCCATTTGATCTAGTTCATTCTGATGTTTGGGGTCCATGTCCAGTTCAGTCTAAGTCTGGGTTCCGTTATTTTGTTACATTTGTGAATGATTATTCCCGTGTTACTTGGTTATATCTAATAAAACAACGTTCTGAGATTTTTTCTGTCTTTTGTGCTTTTTACAATGAAATTCGTAATACGTTTTCTGTATCTGTTTGCACATTGCGTAGTGACAACGCACGTGAATATTTTTCTTCTCCCTTTACATCATTCATGACCTAAGAGGGTATCATTCACCAGTCTTCATGTCCAGATACCCCCCAACAAAATGGAGTTGCCGAGCGTAAAAATCGACATATTATGGAAGTTGCTCGAGCACTTATGTTTCATATGAGAGTCCCAAAAATATTCTGGAGCGACGCAGTATTGACTGCAACATATTTGATCAATCGGATGCCATCGTCTGTTCTTGAGGGGGAGATTCCACATAAAGTATTATTTCTTAACCAGTCTATTCATTCTCTCCCATTATTCATTTTTGGATGTACCTGCAATGTTCGGGATATTCGACCTCGGATGACTAAATTTGATCCCAAGTCTTTACGGTGCATATTTCTGGAATACTCACGTACTCAGAAGGGCTATCGGTGTTTCTCTCTTGAGTTGGGGCGGTACCTAGTGTCATCAGATGTAGTTTTTCATGAGTCTTCTTCCTTCTCGTCACATCTTTCGTCCGCGGATCCACCTCACACACCGCAAGTTGATGAGTTTTTGGTCTATGACTTGATTCGTGTCACATATGTCCCCTCAGTTCAGCATGTGTCCTCCCCTCCAGACATATGTCTGTGGACCACGTCAGGTGTTTGGTTTTACTCCCGTAGTTGATCCTGAGCCGCCCCCTGCTGCATCGGACTCTTCGTCCTCTGATCCTCTAGTGCCAGTTCAGACATCTGATGATGATTTGCCCATTACTCTTCGGAAGGGTAAACGCAGTTGTGTTAGTTATCCTGTCTATGCGACCCTCTCCTATGCAGGTGTTTCTTCATCATTACAGGCTTTCGTATCAGCTCTGGACTCTATTTTTGTGCCTCAAAATCTATCTGAGGCTCTCTCTTCTGCAAATTGACGAGCAGCGATGCAGGATGAAATGTTCGCCCTAGAGGCCAATCATACTTGGGACTTGGTGCCCCTCCCACCGGGCAAAAGACCTATTGGTTGTAAATGGGTATATGTTGTTAAAACGAATCCAGATGGTTCTGTAGCTAGACTCAAGGCTCGCCTAGTGGCAAAAGGCTATGCTCAAACTTATGGGTTGGATTATACTAATACTTTTTTTCCTGTGGCTAAATTTGCATCTGTACACCTCATATTTCTCTTGCAGCTACGTCTGGTTGGCCGCTTCATCAGTTAGATGTTAAGAATGCATTCCTGCATGGTGATCTCAAAGAGGAAGTTTATTTGGAGCAACCACCTGGTTTTTTTGCTCAGGGGGAGTCTGGTCTTGTTTGCCGCCTGAAGATGTCTCTATATGGTTTGAAACAATCCCCGCGCGCATGGTTTGGGCGCTTTAGTGATGTTATTTTAAAGTTTGGTCTTAAGCGGGCAGCCAAAGATCACTCGGTCTTTTATCGCCAGTCGGATGCAGGTAACATTTTACTTGTTGTTTATGTTGATGACATTGTGATCACTGGCAGCGATGGTGCGGGTATTTCTTCCCTAAAAGTATTTCTGCAGACTCGATTTCAGACAAAGGATCTTGGTTGTCTTCGTTATTTCTTGGGAGTTGAGGTGGCCCGTAGCAAACGGGGAATATTTCTCTCTCAAAGAAAATATGTTCTAGATCTGTTACGTGACACGGGGATGATGAGTGCTAAACTATGTGATACTCCTATGGCTCCTGGAGTTAAATTATCTGGAGAAGATGGAGATGTGTTCTCTGATCATGAGCGTTATAGACGTTTGGTTGGGAAGCTTAATTATCTTGCAATAACCCGTCCTGATATTGCCTTTCCTGTAAGTGTGGTCAGTCAGTTTATGACAGCGCCTCGTGTTCCGCATTGGGATACAGTGATTCATATTCTACGATATATTAAAGGTACTCCAGGTCGAGGATTATTGTATAATAACTATGGACAAATGCGGATTGAAGGGTTTTCGAATGCTGATTGGGCAGGATCCCCGTGTGACAGGAAATCTACTACAGGTTACTGTGTGTTCGTTGGTGGGAATTTGATTTCCTGTAAGAGCAAGAAACAAAATGTAGTGGCTCGCTCCAGTGCTAAATCAGAGTATCGTGCATTGGCTCACTTAACTAGTGAGGTGATATATTTGCAACAACTTCTCGATGAGCTTGGTTACAAGTCCTCAGAACCATCTCAGTTGTGGTGTGATAATCAAGCAGCTATACATATTGCCTCTAATCCTGTTTTTCATGAAAGAACAAAGCATATTGAAGTGGATTGTCATTTTATGCGGGATAAGCTACAAGGTGGACAGATCTCTTTGAAGCATGTGAAGACCAGTGATCAGCTAGCAGATGTGTTTACTAAATCTCTTATGGGCAATCGGGTTTCTTATATATGTAACAAGTTGGGCATGATTAATATCTATGCTCCAACTTGAGGGGGAGTGCTAGTTATAGTGTGTGGGTGTCTTTGGGTTTGACCCAATATGGGTCAGGCCCATATGATTTTGTATACCCATCTATGTGTTGTCCTAATATTTATATTTATATATATATATAGGACTGCTAACCAGAAAGTTAGTATGTCAATATTACACTAATTTCAACAATAATAACCAATAACATCTCCTCACATTCAGGAAAGGATGGACAAGGACAGAACTAATATTTGCACATGTACCTACCTAATTATGATAACTTCTCTCCTACTCCTGTGGGCACTTCTTTCCCAAGTTTTTTCTGCGTGTTATTTCAACTTTTTAAATAACTCCTTATAAATTCTATTTTTTATTTATTTTTTTAACTCAAACGTGTGATAAAAGATCATTTATACAATTCTAAGGAATCCCCTCATGGGCTCTAGCTATAGCCGAACACGAAGAAAAGATCATTTATACAATTCTAAGGAAACTTTCAATATATTTTCCACGTACATGTATCCTTTTTCCAATACCAAAATAAAGCCATATCTAATGTTTGAGGTTCATCACTCGCATGTTAGTACCTGTCCAAGAAGTGTTGGACATTTACTCCAAAATCAATAATATTTATTTTTATTTTTATTTTTTTTGAGACAACTATAGTGTGTTTGATACCTGTAACTAACCAAGTAAATTAGTTGATGTATCTGATAATGCAACATGGTTATCACTTTAAGGAATAAGTTCAATGTAAAATGGGTTAATTCTACATGTAGTAGCCTTCACTTACCACTAGCTACATCAACTTTTTTCCAAAGAAAAATAACAATAATTAATCACAATGTGCAACCAGTGCTTAAAATTTTCAGTTCTTACCTTTGATTTTTATCAAATAGCACCTAATTGTATCGAACACATTGGCAATGTCCAAGAAGTGTTGGTGTTCAACAATAGCTTGAGATGGACGTGATTCCTAGCTATTAGTGCTTGTGACTTTTAGCATATGATTGAACATTAGTTCTTAATCTATTTTTAAGTAGGTTAACCACTGACCTGATTTTCCATATTTATCTGGATACTGTTAATGGTGCTATTGGTGTTAGCTGTTGTGAGCCCAAGACATGGAAGATCACTCACTCTTCTGTCCCATACATTTATTACACCATGCGTATCAGAAGCATATAACCTATCAAGACAAATTGGTTGGGAGGAAAAAAAAAAGTTAAATCATATTAGCAAAACCAGCAGTAAAAGGTGACCACAATTGACATGATTGCACAAAAAAAAAAAGTAAATAATATGATTGACAAAATACACAATTTTTGAACTAATTAGATTAAAATAATTGGTTATCCAATTTGTTTAACATATTTCGCTAGCTGGATAATTTTGTCATTCACTGCATTAGGGTATGCAGTCAAATTTCACCTGCAAAAAGGATCTGCCGAAAAGTTTTTTTGTTATTAAATGAGTACAAAATCGGCACCAACCAAAGTACAAAAGAACCCGAAAAAAGAAAGTACAATCCTGTAAAGATGTTCAATATCCTACCAAAAATTCGAAAATTTTAACACAAAAAAATTAAAGATTCAAGTTATGAGAACATATAGACCCACATAAATAACTATTGTACTAAGATCACTCATTTATATACCATCTTCAAGCATTTGTTTGACACGTATCTAAATTCCTACAAGATTAAACATAATTTCAATACTTTTTAGCATATTTCCCATAAAATGAGTACACTGTTTTTGTTGTTTTCGTAGTTAGTTAGAATCAGTTGAGGTTTGCAACAGAAATAGTCATATTTTATAAAATAATCAGTCCTGTTTTCTCTTTTTGCATCACCAAGAAGTTAAAAAATGTATTCCATACGTTATCAGGTTTTTGCTTTTCAAAGTTTAATTCTTTTGCTTTATGCATTGATACGTACAAAAAATGCAGTTCTATACTGTAGAGACCCAAATTTCTTTATTCCTTTTTCCCTAGGTGTTTTCACATGTTTCTTGTCAAAAGGGATGTTGTTTTGGGTCCTTTTTGTTCTTTTGGGGAGTTTTTATTTGAGACGGGCTTGTGGGCCCAGAGTTGGTTTCCCGAGTCCGGGGTCAATTTTATAGGCTCGGGATAGAGTTTGTATAGGGGATGGATTGGGATGCCTTTTGGTGAATAGTGTAGAGTGTTTGTTTCATTTGGTGATTTCTGAAAAAGTGGGAATACGTTTTCGATTACCTTTGGAAGGCATTCCATGAATAACTTGAGTAATTACCTCATTTTAAATCTTGGTTTATGGAGTTGTAACTTGTAACTCAAATACCATGCTTTTCAAAAGATACGGAGATTTTTTTTTTCTTACGTGTACTGAGCCTCATTTAGGACCCTCGAGGATCAGGAGTTGCTTAGGAAGAATGAAAAGGTCCTGGACTTGAGGAAGTTTATTTTTCAGCATCTGGAACTGAAAAATTCAGGGGGTTTAGCACATTTTCGAGCCACACTTCAAGTAAGCTGAAAGTGTTTTCAGCCGACTGAAAGTTTCTTTCAGCAGGCTGAAAGTTTCATAATACCCATAAGGGACTGTTGATGTTTCTTTGGTTCTTCTGTTTGCTAAGGGTAAATATGGATCTCAAGGGAGTTTCCATTAGCTTCCGCGGGATCAATTTCTGTTTCCTCTTTCCTTTCATTTTCCATTTTTTCTTTTCTTTATTGCCTTTTCCTCGAGAATGGGGTCTTCAGATTCAGGGCGGCATTTATAATTAGAAGGTAAGGCAAAGTTATAAATGATTGCCAGGATTGATCAATAACAGGCATTAAAATTCACAAATAAACAATATTCTTCAGCACATTAGTCTATTTTTTCCCTCCCAAAACATACACTTTCCCAAACGAAAATTAAAATTAGTTTCCTTGCAAGATTAAGTCTGCTGTTCACTAACCTGAATTTTTCTGTTGAAGAAAAAGCTATATCAGATAAAACTCTATGAACGTCACAACCATGAACAGAGACAGTAGGCCTCATTCGTAATACCTGCATAAATGATGAACAAAAACGATCATCGTGTAATTATTATGATCTTCTAAAATAAATTTAACCAAATTACAAACAACCTTGATAACAATTTTAATACTCCCTCCATCCCATATTAATAGTCCACTTTCACAACTTTATCCGTCCCAAAATAATTGTCCAGTTTCGAATCCCAATACAATATAATCATATATTTTCCCAAATTACCCCTCTTCATTAACTTCAAAAGGCAATGGACCCCACTAAAAAGTAAAATTATACCATATTATCAAAAGGGCAAAATTGGAAACACAAAATACCTAATAAAATGTTAAAAAATCAAACTTTGACAACTGTTGGGGGACAGAGGAGTACAAAACTGGGAAATGTGTGAAGTAGGTGTATGTATGCTTATTGGTATGGGATGTATAACAAACTCGTATGATTGGACATACACCTAAAAAGCATGTCCAATAATTCAAGTTATTAACATAGATGATAGAACTCTTTAATAATGTTTTTCTCTTCCCTCTTTATATTTTTTTTAGCTGGAAAAAAAAGTGAAAATGTTTTTTTACTCTACCCAATATAAGAAACGTTATTAAGTAATATGATTCTTAGTCGTCTCCCCATATCCTTCTGTTGAAACATTTGATATCCAATGCTTCATCAGCTTAACACATAGACGTAACCAGCACACAGCCATATCCATGTGACATTGGAAAAACTGCACAGAGAATTATTGTGATAACCTTGCTTAAACATAATATAGTCAAGAAGCAGGGGGCATGAATATCCATGGGAGAAAGATGGAATAGGGCTACGGAGCAGTTCATTCATGGTCAACATCTTCTTGATTTACCGTTGGAGGGAGCAAGATTCACATGGTCCGGTAATGGGGAGTCTCCTATTCTCTCTTGATTGGACAAATTCTTTATTTTTGGGGACTGGGAGGATAAATTCCTGGGTGCAAGTTAGGCGGATTTTGCTAGATTGACTTCAGACTCCTTTGATTCTGGACTGGAGGAGTATCCCCTTAAGATTCGAAAATGTGGCTCAGGAGAGAGAGTTTTCAAAACAGGGTGCAGGATTGGTGAGAAGCAGTTGGGGTGATTCGCAATCCAAGCTTTATGTTGGCAGGGAAGCTTCGAATTTGGACGAATGAGATCAAAAAATTCTGTTGTAGATAGTTGCCTTGAAGAAGGGCTTGAAGTGACCTCGAGTCACTTTTTTAAAAATTCTGTTGAAGAATGTTGCCTTGAAGAAGGGCTTGATTTGGGATCGTGGCAGAACATCTTATAATAGAAATAGTAAAAGGAACTTAGTCATGAATCTAGGCATGATGATGTAGCAAAATAAATTCTCTAGTTGAGTAGAAGCTTAACAAAAGTATGGTTTAAGCCAGACAGCATTGATCAGTCCTCGTGTTTCAGCATCATCCTCTAGGGTGTAGTGACCGCTGTCATGGGCAGTCTTGATTGTGAAGGGACCTTTCCATTTGGGAGAGATTTAGCGGAGGAAAGGTGTTGCACGGCATGTTTGCATGTTCACATCACGAGGTCACCTACTAAGAATTGTCGTGGGCGCAAATGGGAATTGTGTGCACGGGCCATAGTGTCTTGGTAAACACATAGGTGCTTTGCTGCTCGAACTCATCTTTCAGCGAGGGATTCGATTGCGCAGTTGAGATCCTGCATGAGATTCTGTGTAGGCCTAACCTTGTGGAAGGAACAGCTATCTCAAATGGGATGACTGCCTCGAGACCATAGACAAGCGACAAAGGGGTTTGACCGATTGAGCGTTTGGGAGGGGTACGGTAGGCCCATATCGCTATAGCTACATGTTCGGACCACCCTAAGGGACTGTCTTATCGTACTCAACTGAGTATACGAATAAGTAATTTGTTGGTGGCTTCAGCTTAGCCGTTTCCTTGAGGGTAAAAGGGTGAAGAGTGCCGATATGTAATGTGATACCTGTCGAGAAGGGTACCTACATGGTGGTTGACAAAAGGAGTGACATTATCGGAGAGAATAACAGTAGGGATCCCAAAGCGGCATATGATGTGTTCTCGGATGAAGCTTTCAATGGCTGACCCGGTAGCGCGGCGAATGGGAACAGCCTCAACCCATTTTGTGAATAAATCAGTGAATGTAATGATCCATTGGTGACACTTGGAAGCTGGTCGTAGTGGGCCAATCAAATCTAGCCCCCATGTGTGAAACGGCCAAAGGGTGGCAATAGGCTGGAGAGGATGGGCAGGTTGATGAAAGAGATGGTTGTGTTGCTGACATGGGATACATCGTTGGGTATGGGTGAGGCTATCAACTTCCATTGTAAGCCAGTAGAATCCACATTTATGTAGTCGTTGAAACAATTTGTGGCCACCTTGGTGCTCAGTGTTGTGGGCTTCTCGAAGGGCCTCAAGGGATTCTGAGATTGACAAACACCGCAGTAATGTGTCAGTGATAGTGTGGCGATGCACTTGTCCTTTGTGTAGAGTAAAAAGTTTGGCGTATCTTTGGACTGTCTTGGCAAGGCTGGGCTCTCAAGGTAAGGTATCGTCTGTTAGGAAACAGAGATACGGTATTCGCCAATCTTGTATCTAGATCATGCATGCTGCCTTCGATAAGGGAGCGGTCTCATCACAGGAGAGGGCTTGGCAGTGCACGCAAGTTCGTTGTAATGATTGGGCAACAACTGTCATTGTTGACCAATAATAGCCTTGTCGTTGAATATGCCTATAGAGAGCCATGGGTGTTGGACATTGATGGGTATGGACTTGTTGTAATATAGTATTGCCCTCCTCCTTGTTAACTGCTCGGGACAGAATACCATCGGGGTGTTTGAAGTAGAGTTAGCCCTGAATGATCGAGAAGTTCTTGAGCTTAGACATGGGGATAGTACCGGTATGGTGAAGGAGATGTTAAATGATTAGGGTGTGCCAGTCATCCCTAGGTGGTTGATGCTCGTGTCAAAGTTGGGTCGGTGGAGCGAGTTGTGCGGTACTGGACTTGGACAATGTTGCCCAATGATAGTTTGGTGCCCAAAGTGGCCAAAGCAACTGGGTAGCGATTTCGTGATCGAGAAACATGCTAGAATGTGAGGGAGTCGAAACGGGCAGAGAGGCTCTGAATTGTGCTTCGATATGCTGCTAGTTGGGGTTCTCAAATAGCATAAGAGCATGTTGTTTGCCGAATGACCAGCTCGGAGGCACCCATGACGTAGAGATTGGTGATACCCCATTCAAGTGCGGCGAGTAGCCCCAAGATAAGTGCCTCATAGTCTGCTTCATTATTGGAACAGGAAAAACGAAGATTATACTATTGAGAACATTCTTCATTTGTCGAGGTTTGGACCACACCGGCGTTGCCTCCTGTTGAGGTCAAGGAGCCGTCAAAGCTGAGTTGCCATACTCGTGTGCTTGTTGCTCGGGCAGTGGGGAGATCATCGAGGGGAAACTCATCTAGTAGAGGTTGTGGTTGCCCTCGGGGAACTGAGTTAGGAGGTTAGCAAGAGCTTGGCCTTAGATAGCTGATGGGCGGTGACAAGAGAATTCATACTCGGCAATTTGTAAAAGTGTGAAATCCTCAAGAAAAAAAAATTATTTATGCTCTTAACATGTTTAAGTTAGTTAATTTTGCATTTCATTTCTTAATTACTAGATCGAATTTCTAATACTAGTGGTTATTCCATACTTTGCAATCTTGTGAGTTCACTTGCTTGCAGTTTCATAATTCCCCATGTTTTATATATTGTGCAACACCTATTATTATCTATACACTTGGTTTTGAAATGAATATTCTAACATGCTTCTAAAGCAGGGGCAGAAGTGTAAATTAAGTGAGAAATAGGGCTTAGTTGTAGTCTTTTCTTAAGGAGGGAGTAAGAGGGGTATACTTAAAGAGGTGGGGATAAATTGGGAACTTTCTAGTCAAATGACATGTGTCACTTTCCCTACATGCACATGTTGTTGGATAGGTGTCATATGCTCACATATCTTCCCGCTTTCCTTTCTCTCTCACACACAGTCACAGAAAAATACAGGAAATAGGAGACAATATATATCATAGAAGGGTGAGGGCCAAGTAAGAGGAAAACAAAGAAAATTGTGGGAAAAGAAACTGCTGCAAAAACAGAAAAAGAGGAGGATAGCTAGGGTTTGGACCTCTCACACAACCTTTGGCTCAAGTTTTGGTAGGATTCTCTAATTGTGTTTCTTTAAGAACTTTTAAAATAGCAAGTGATTCTGCTTTTTGCTCTCTTTTTCTGTTTGTGTTGATAAAATTCTCTTTGCTTGGAGATGCTAAAAATACTTAGGTTTCTCATAGTTAATTCAGAGATTCATCCTTGTTGTATATCGTAGGCGCTCAATGGCAGTATATTGTAGTTCAGCATCTCGAAGGCATCAACTAAGATAGTAGATGGGCCACTCTCCCTCCGAGGTGTCTTGTGCTAGGAACGCACTGATTGAGACTGGGGTGGATGTTAGATACAGTCATAGAGGTAAGTGAGGAATTGGTGGATGCATGGTATGTGATGAGGTTAGAAGAACAACCTTGAGTTTGTTAAAAGCATCTTGGTGTGTATGTGTCCATTGGAACTTGCAGGTTGACTTTCCCTTGAGAAGTGAGATGAAAGGGTGTGTGATCTCGACTATGGCGGGGATGAAGCTTTTGAGTTGTTTGTGGGAAGTAAGACAAGGCATGTTGAGGATTGCTTGAGTCTTGGCCTTGTTGACATCGATACCTTTGCGATGAACTATGAAACCGAGGAAACGACCGTGATCAACCCCGAAGGCACATTTTAGGGGATTCATCCGGAGTTTGTACAATCGGCACTTGGTAAACACAAGTCGAAGATGTTTGAGATATAGGTTTGTGTGCTTGGATTTGATGACTAAGTCATCCACATAGTCCTCTACAATGGTATGGAGTATGTCATGAAAAATAGTTGTCATGGCCCGTTGGTATGTGGCACCTGCGTTTTTTAGTCCAAAGAGCATCATAATGTAATGAAAGTTTCCTAGTGGTGTTCGAAAAGTTGTTTTCTCGGCATCAGTCGGGGCCATCTGAATGTGGTTGTAACCATTGTAGCCATCCATGAAGGAAAAGATGGCGTGCTCAGTTGTGGAATCCATAAGAGAGTCGATGATTGGCAGAGGGAATTCATCTTTGGGACATGCCTTGTTAAGATCTCGATAGTCGACGCAAGTCTTGACTTGACCAGTCTTCTTTTTTTACCGGGACCACATTTGCCAACCAAGTTGGGTGTAGGGTGGGCTGAATGAAGCCAGCTTGCAACAAGAACTGTATTTCTACCTTTATCTGGAGCTCCATGCCAGGGCAGAAAGTGCGAAGAGCTTGGCGAACCGGTCTGGCAGATGGGTGAACATTGAGATGATGGGTGGCTAGAGTCTCGTCGAGACCTGGCATATCATGATAAGTCCATGCAAAAACATCTTTGAGCTCCTGTAGTAGCAAGATCAACCGGTGCCTGAAAAAAGGGGAAAGGTTAGTGGAAATATAAGTTTCTAGGGGGCAAGTTCAAAGTGTGCCAAATTTATCAACTCGAGGTCTGAATACTTCGTGCTTTGAGAAACATTGGTGGGCTCATTAGCGTCACAAGATGCAGAGCCCACACATCGTCATAAGCGATAAACAACTCGACCGTTCGGGAGGCAAACTTGTTTGCATTCTCTTGGGGAAGAAGGGATGGACTAGTTGCATAGACTTGTGGGGCATGATAGATATCGGTGTCAAGCATCATAAGCACACATTTACCATGTTGTTAAAGGTGTGCTTATGATGCTTGGGCCATAGTGGTGATCGGTGTCATCAATCTCATTGAAAAATAATGTTTCGACATAATGGGCCTCATGTGGGCAAAAGGCTTATCTGAGCATAGGACAGTAAGAACACGGTTACCAAGTATGCCCTTGAAGCATTGGTGGAATGTGGAAGGTACAATGCCAAATCGGTGCATCCATTGGCAACCAAGGAGCATGTGGTATGAAGTGTCACCTTCAATGACATGGAATTTGACTGGGGCTCTGAACTTATTGATACTGAAGTCAGTATTGATATGGCTAAGAGTTAGATGGGACTTGTCACTGAAACCTAAGAATCGATGGGTTCGAGAATGAGGTGGATGCGGTTCAGACCTGTTTTTTCAAATGTGGTCAAAGGCAAGATGTTGATCAAAGACCCATTATCCAGAAAGGCCCTTTTAAATTCCACATTATTGAGGATACCAATGGCATACAGTGGTCAGTTTAGCGGCGTGGAGAATTGTTGGTCCGAGTCGGTGAAGGATATGATGGGCTTGTCTTGCTTACGAGCTTCTTTTTGGATAGCCATCCTTGTCGCTGGTTCCTCATTGATGTCAGCCAGGGGGGAGGAGTTGTGAGTTCCTCAAACTCGTCATAGTAAGCCACTCCTGCAATAGCACCTCAATGCTTTGGATAGAGTTGCTTGCAAACATCAGTGGGGTTAGTGACCTCGAGGTTCCCTTTTGAGATCATGTCTTGGAAAAGGTGTTTGAGAGCTCAGCAATCGCTAGTTGGGTGTTTAACCCACTGATGATAGGCACAATAATTTGCATCTTTTTTTATCTTTCTGAGATAGTACTCGTCATGGGGTAGGCAAAACAACTTCGTCGTGCTATACCCATTTGTGTAAGGTGCTAAGGACCTTTTCAATACAGACAGGGAATGGTGTGTTAACCACCCAACTATTCTAAAAGCTTAAGCTAGTAGAGAAGGTGTAACTTTAATACTTCATCCTTCAACTCGCCTCCTCACGTGTGGTCTACTTTTTAGTCCAACACGTGAAACAACAACTTTTTTTGAATTGGGTGACAGTGATATTCGAACACAAGACTTCCTGCTCTGATACCATGTTAACCACCCAACTATTCTAAAAGCTTAAGCTAGTAGAGAGGGTATAACTTTAATATTTCATCCTTTAACTTGGTAGGGGATCACTTCGTGGGGCACCTACCTCGATGGTCAGCTAGAGAGGTGATATAAGAGATTGCATGTGCCTTGTGCGTTTCTTCCCATTTGCGCTTAGTACGTTCCTCAGGGATCATTGGGGAGGTTTTGTTAGGAGGAAGAGTTACCTCAGCCTGAGTGGGCTTAAGATCTCGACACAAGTCTCTTACCGCCACGATTAACTTGGTGAATGTTTTGAGACAGAGATTAATCAAATGTAAACGGTAACACTTGTGCATTCCTTGAATGCAAATCTCGACGCGATCCTTTTCATTGCAATTCTCAAAGCATTCTTTGGCCTTCAGTTGGAATCGGCTGACAAAGGTGAGTGGTTCCTCGGCATTTTCTTACAGCTCTTTGGTGAGTGAGAGTTGTAGTAACTCTTTCTTTAGCCTCGCAGAATTTCATCATGAATTGATTGGAGAGTTGGTCCCAAGTGGTAATAGAGTTTGTTTCGAGACTTTTGTACCATCGGTAGGCGAACCAATCAGGGACTTTGAGAACTTTCGGAGTCGGAGATTTTCATCAACACTAAAACCACCCAAAGCTTCAATGAATTGACTAACATGCTCCTCGGAGTCACCGGAGAGCCCATCATACTGCTGAAAGTTGGGACCAAGTAGCCAATTGGGAAAGGAGTATGCATTAAGCTCTTTGGGAAAGGAGGCTCTTGGCGAAATACCAAGGCTCGAGTAGACAAAAGGGAATTGCGGACGAAGAAATTCCGTAAACGGGCCTCGGTGACATATGGCTAGGAGACATCGGGGGGGTTAGGGGTTAAGAAATTTGTTCGGGCATCCACCTGGGCATTTGTGGTCGGGGTAGACAGGTTCATGGGATTGATGGGTGGTGGGACATGTTGAGCAGGAGGGGTGGCCATAGAGTTTGCTTGTTGCATGCGCTTTCTTTTCTCTGCCTTTACCTGCTAGTTGGTCATCATCATGGTCTCTAATCTCACCAATCGGTCTCCCATCACCTTCTGGGATTCATGTAGAGATTGAAAAGAGCCCGAAGAGGAAACTTCAGCCTGAGACTGTCTAGCCTTGGTGAGGACTGTGTTTCCACGTTCAGGGTTTGAGGGCTATTTTCCTTTGCTTTCCTTGGTTGGCCCTGCACAAACGTAAGTTTTGTCTTCACAACTTGAGCTGGTGAACGCACCAGAGCCACACTTTCTCCTTCTGACGAGGATTCCGATCGAACTCTAACTCCCTCACCAAGATCCATCTGCTTATGCTTGGATTCCCTAGCAAAGTCGCTAAATGATCGTGTCTTATGATTTATGAATATAAACAAAGGCTATCATAAACACAAATTTGAAGGAAAATGGAAAAAGTATAAAAGGAGGTAGATAACAGACAAAGTGTTAGCCTAGATTCATAGAATAATGTCTCAACCTCTATCACCTTGCTCGATTCCTTTTTTTATAGGCGTTTAGGGAGTGTTTTGATCTTTGTGCTGAAGTAACAGGTGCCGGAGGTGCGTAATAGTCAAGGCTCGGCCGACAGTTCGTGCCCAACATTAAATGCAAATAGACTTCGCATTAAATGCCTAACATGCATTTGCACTTCTAACACGATATCATCATCACCCTTTGATCCGCATAATAGAGAATCATTTGATCTCGGTGATTTGGTCAATAAGGATAAATCTAATGCCTCCACTTTGGTCACTTGACTTGCTCTGTCATCTAATCCTCCATTCCAGACTACCAATCAGTTCCCAAGTACTCGACTGAGGGGGAAATTCCTATGTATTAGCCCCTCCTAGCAGCTCGAGCATGTAATGTTTTACTTCTCGAGATTGATGTATATTGTTGGTATCGAGGTCCACTCTTCGAGATGGTTACCTACACGTACAATCTCTATCCTACCAAAACGCATTCACCCCTAATCTCCCGAAAAGCTATTGCATACTTCTTAATATAGTGCTCTTAAAATGCAGTAGTTGGTTTCACTATTGATATATAAAAGATTGAAGAGAGAATTTGAAAATAAACACCACAATAAAATATTGTGGTTCAGCCCCTATAGCCTACACCCACGGCACACAAAGCCTAAAGCACTAGATCTCTGTTTCGTAGACCTTGTGCCCAAACCAAATCATATTATTGTGTTGTTGAGGTTAATTTTTGTTCTTCAATATAATGTTTTTCAACATGGTAAAAGAGCAGGTATATAGCCTGCACAAGACTTGTTCTGCTCTCCTCGACTTGGTGAATTGTCTCGGAGCTCTTCGTCTCTAATCTACTAATATCATATATCCTCCTCGCTCAAATTTTCAAGTTGGCATACTTGAGTTAAAACCTGAGAGGAGAGTTGGAGAAATACACCATTATAGGAGTGAGTGAATTTTTGGAATCGTCCCATTAATATATTTTTCATTTTCACATGCATGTATTCTTTTACCCATAAATAGAGGTATTCCTCATATGATAATGAAAGAGATGAAGTACTCTGAGCTTATGTGCATGGATGTAGACCGTAGTGGCCGAAATAGGTTATATGCTTGTGTTTTTCATGTTCAATTTCTCTCTTAAAACTTTTAAATTCAACAAGCTCAAAGCATATTTTTCATGTTCAATTTCTCTTTCCAAACTTTTAGATTTAACAAGCTCAATATATACCACAGTACCCAAGTGTGTTTTCACTTGTTTAATGGCATTTCCTAAGCTTTCATAATGTCAATAAGAACAACAGTCCCATAAACATCACTATCAAGCATAGAGTCAAAATGAAAACCAGAAGTTGTTGGTCCCTTCATAAATGATCTTTCAAAAACTGCTTAATTTTACACCCATGTTCAAAGTACTGAAATATTTTAACCAACTAGATATATGATCCTCTTGAAATTGTATTCGGCAAAAACATAGATATGATTTACGATATTGAAGCCCCAAGTGAAATGACATCAAGGAATGGTTTGGTTTCTTATTACTGTTAAAGCAAACGCACCAAATCAACACGAAATCAAGACAGAAAAACAAGCACGCCACACAAAGAACACAGATTTTCGAGGTTTGACACAAGTCATGGCTACATTCTCGGTGGAGATCCAGCGAAAGTTTTCACTATGCAAAAACAGCAAATTACCCTAGCTCTCTCACTCTCTGCGAATTCAAGGTTTCTTTTTCTATTAACAACTCCAAACCCTAGATGCCCTTATATATACTGGGCTACATGAGAGTACTAAATAGGGCCACGACTCATAAGAATAAAACATGTCAAAAAATCCCCACCCCCCCTCCCCCCTCCCCCTTCCGAGTTTTGAGGTCAATCCAAATCAAAATTCGGGCCACAACATCACAGTTACTCTACTGGAAATATTTTCATGAGTTTGCTGGCTATTTGGCACAGTATGAATGAATAGTTTTTTGTTTCTGGAGTTGTAAAAAGCAGAAAGCAAGGTACAAATTTATCCTGACAAGTAAATATTTCCTTCAAGTGTCATAGCAAAAGAGCACTTACTTCAACTGGTTCAGACGAGACATACCCAATATCAAAGATCCGTACTTCACTACTTTTAGTAGATGTGCAAGCAACCTGAAGGGTTAGGCAAATAAATTCTATTGTTAAAGCTTGAAATACAACATTAATCAAAAACATTGGAATCAAGTACATTCACAGTGGTAAAGAGAACCAGCTTTATGCATTTAACAACAGAATTAAAGTTATCAAACTGGAGTCATTCATGAAAGGGGCTACAAGCTTGGATCTGGCTAGAGAATGGTTCCTGAGGAATCTTCTTCAGATGTCAAGTAATAAAGAAGAAGAAGAAAATAAAAACACAGAACTAACATATAACATTATGTAACAGCCAGAATGAGTTTAAGAGCCCATTTGGGATTGCTTTTGAATAGCTTCACCATATTTTCAAAACTAAAATTTAGCTGTTTGGTTACCATTATAAAAACCGAATCACACACACCATACTTAACATCATCTACAATTCCTCTCTTCTTTAGATTCCAAGGTGGAACTTCTTCAGGTACCTAGAGTATAACTTCTCTTTTCACATCGTCCTCTTTTCTTCCCGAGCCTAACCTCATGCTCTTCATAGATAGTGAAAGAATATGAATATACTAACCCTACAATAGTTATGAAAAAGCCAGAATGAGATTAAGAGCCATTCAAAATTTCCTTTTGAATGGCTTAAAAGCACTTTTATTTATTACAAAAAATAATAAATAAATAAATAAGAGTCTAGAAGTGTTTGGTAACCAATAGAAGTGCATTTGACAGTTACAATTTAAGCTCAGTACAGCTTTTGAATGAAGCTAAAATTTGGAGGTTTTGCTCCCGGTAGAGGTTGTATGTTTTAGGTAAATGTTTTTTTTTAGACAATTTGACCTTTTTTATGATTACAAAGACAACTCCACCTTTCCTTTGATAATGCTAACTGTTTTTAAATATAGTAACATTGTATCAAGGATGTTATTGTCAATTAGCTCTTCAATTATTTTCAAAATATTATTACCAAACCAAATAAAAAGTACTTAAATTATGAAAAGTACTATGTATAATGTGTCGCCAATTTTTTTCATTTTAAGAACACCAAACAGGTTCTAACGCCTAATGACAGCTAGATGTGCGCAGATAGTAAACTAATACCCCAAGTATATTTCCATCTCCCTTGCATAGTGTTAACCCAAATATGTAGCATAGGATCATATAAATTGACTTTATTTAGGCATATATTTAAGCTTACAATCCGCAGTGATTTATTTGGTTTCCTTTCGTATCATATATAACATGTGCTCTTTCACTATATAAGAGCTAGAGTTGTGAATTGATTATCATTCTCATTGAAGCATTTACTTATGTCTCTTGGATTTCTTCTAGCCAAAATAAAAACATAATACATTGCAATTGGTGGATTTACCAAACCTAAGTATTTCTAGACGTTTTCTTTTTCCTGAACCAAGGAATTCACCATAGAGCAGAACAGAAAAATAAGATTCATTTAGCTGCTACCAACTAGTTGGGAAAAGGCTTCTTTACGTTGAGTACTTTCAGATATTTTAGATGGTTGATTCTAAGGGCCCTAAGGGGGAATTACTGAAAGATGTTGGTCAGTATCAAACGACTTTGTAGGAAGCTCGTCTATAAACCTATGACTTGACCTGACAATGCATGCTGCGAGTGTCATGAGTCAATTCATGCATTCTCCTCGTACCCCTCAACTTGATGTTGCTATTCGTATCCTTCGCTGTTTGGAGTGTCTAGACTGTTATATTTTGATCATGGTCACTTTCGGGTTGAGGGTTCAACAGATGCTGATTATGCAGGATCAGTTTTAAATAGAAGGTCAACTTCAGGATATTGGAGTACCGTTGGAGGAAAGTTACACAGTAAGAAACAAGATGTATGTCACTCAATCTAGAGCTGAGGCAGAGTATAGGGTTATGGTTCTTCAAGCATATAAATTACTGAAAACCTTTATGGCAGGCTTTTGCCTTCCAGTATCACTACCATTCTCACGTTACTATGACAATAAGTCTGCCATTAGCACTGCAGCAAATCTCATCCAACATGAAAGGACTAAGCACAGAGGTTGATCATCAATCCTTACTAAGATTATTTTGAAATTTAAATATGTCTAGTCATGTATCATTTTCTCAACAAAAACAATAACTAAGAACACTAAACACACCAAAATGACAAATTAAGTTCATAACCTGCAGCAAGTCCAACAAATACACATAACAATCTAGGGAGGCATCTGGTGGATAAACATATCTATTTGTATGGTTTGCCATGCAGAAGAGGTGGAATCAAAACAATATCAAACCTCATCTTGGTTAGCAATATTCCATCGGATGACATCAAGTTGTTGATGTGTAGAAATGTGCAGCAAAGGTTCTGTTTGATCTTCCTTCAAACCTACAGGATATTTCGGGTTCACTGGATGCAAAAAAGAAGAGAGCAATTTGAGCTTCACCAAAAATTAGAATTCAGAACTACATAAAAGTCTAATAAGAAGCATAATAAAAAAACAAAATAACAAACCTACTAACTGAGCATGATTATCAACGCAACACAAGTAGAAAGACAAAAAAGAACATCCTATTTTCCTTAAAGTTAAAAAAAAAAATACATAAAAATTCCAAGTACATGATTGTCCATGGGCAACATCTGCAGCTCAAAGAAGGCCAATTGAGCTGCTTGCCATATATCAGGTTTAAAACAGCTGAACACATGCACAAGCAATGGTGGTCGACTATCAAAGTGGCCCAAGTGGAAAAAAAAAACAGCATGCCTATTTTCCCTTCTTTTGCCTTCTTCTCAGCATAAAACCCCCAAACATATGTCTTGTTTTCAAATCCATTCCCATTTTTTTGTCTCAAATTGAAGAACTTCAAACAAAAATATGCACATTTCACTCCAGCAACAAATTTACAGCAAGTCTGGCTGAGGCCTGAACAAGCCTTTAGGTTGCACGGTCCTAAATATATGCAAAAAGAAATAAAAGAAAGAAATAAACATATTCAGAGAAACTTGGAAATCGGTAAATTATTACCATGGCAATAAAGAGTTTCATAGTCATGGACTGTTAAGCACCCTAGTTTTGTCACTGATGCCAAGTATATTCCCTGATACAAAAAGATTAACAAGATGCCCAGTTAACATAGGAAAGAGTGTTAAGAGGAAAAGTATAATGCCATCCATATCATAGAAGGAAATGTCGACAAAAACAGTTTAAGGAACAAAAAATGTTTGAGAATCTGTGTGATTTGCAGCACAGGAGGTAATGGGAGTCAAAAGACTAAACAACGAAGAGGCTGCTTCTGTTATAGATAGTCTTAGGTTCCAAGCCCTCCAGTAACCTTAAAAGCTGAGTGTCCGAGTCTTATCAGAAAGGGTTGTAAGTAAATTAAATTCCAAGTAGATCATTTTTTCTCCACTCTGTTTGATGTGCCTGTTTTCCTCCCAACCTCTTGCTTGTTAAAACTTTAAGACACCTTACCCCACTTTAATGTCTACAAACACGAATCTGAACATCTCTTTTTTTGCCAATATTCTTCCACTATGCATGAACACAATTTTTGATTGTGAATTTTTATTCCAGAAATTGAGTTGATATATTTTGTATTGCACAGTGCGGAATTCATTCAATAGCCATAGTCGCATCATGACACTATAATCATCCTGGCACAAGCTTATGCAACCTACTTTAAAGCTCAAGCACATTTATTTGTCAAACTTAATTAAGAATCCCAAAATCATATTGTGAACTTATGCACGTGTTATATAGCATTACTTCATTTCCCATCACTTCTGATTCTTGCAACTCGATCCATGTTTTTTTTTCTTCAACATTCCCATATTTTCTGCAATTTTTGCTCAAGCGTCATAAACTCGCCTCTTTTATTGAGATAATGTTTTACCATACTTGATAAATGTATTTCCTTATTCTATGATAAGTAAAGCAAAATTCTGAAGGAAACTTATCACATTTTCAAACACATTATTTTTCTAAAATCACGTTCCACTGTATTATTTAATTCCAATATTATTAACGTACAAAATTAAATTAACCATATGTCAATACTTTCTAGCTACTCTTTAAAAGCAGTTTCTTTGCTCCCTACATTCCTAAACAATTCAATCGTTAGTACATGACTATTATGTTCTGAAGAAGGCTACAGTTACATTTACATATAGCCAAATACAAATATTTAAAAACAAAGAATATATAAAAAAACAAAACAAGGAAATAAGAAAGTGAAAACAGAGAGTAAACTCCAACTATCTTCATTTTTCAAGTAATGATTCAGCATTCACCTTGTTGTCAAATTCCAGTCCAGAGACCCCTTTTCTGAAAGGAAGCCATAATGAGAAATGCTTGTGAATGAAAGAAAAAGAATGAAAGTATTTTAGAGCACAAATATTGCCCAAAACACGAACAAAAACTAAACAAATAAATGAAATAATTAAAAACAAAAACAAGAAAAGCGAAGGAAAAGAAAAATCAAGCGCAATTATAAGATCTTAAGAAACTAAGTAAAGTTGGAAAACAATCAAAGGGAAAGCAAGAAATCGTAATATGGTGGTGAGGCAAAGAAGGCATAGGAACCAGCAGGAAAAAAGTTGGTGTCTGTATAGAATTATTACAACTTCGAGAAAGTGGGGGTGAAGAAACATTCTCTTTCATTTTAGGGTTCTGTGTTTTCAACTTCTGCAAATTTAGAACACAAACTTTTAACAGTGGCAATCATATGTGGAACTTTAAAGGGGGGTGCCATCAAGATCAGCACAAGTTCCCATTTTGCCGATATAAGCCCAACAGTACAGTGGCATCATCATTGTATCTACTAATGCCACTTCACAATCTATTGCATTGATCACCCAACTTTCTACATCAACAAACCCTTGTATAACTAAGGTGGTTGGCTTGAGATCATAGAAGAAGGCGAATCATGTAGAGTAACTGCACTGACAGATTAGTAACTGGCTTTGTAAGATTCTGGCATGAGTCTGTTTGCAATCTTTGGCTCATAGGAGGTGAGTGGTAACCAAGCATCAGAATGAGATGTTTACTGACTAGATCTTGGCAAGCTGTGGTATGCACATAAGCCTGAGTCTGGCATCAGATGCAGAATGTTTTATCAAAAAGTGAATTGGCAAGCTCTGGATCAGTTCCTACAGTTTTCCCACATCTAATTTTACACATAATATCTTGATGTTACTCTTTTTGTCACTGCTTCACTTTATTCCTGAAGGTTTGCTAGGTAGATTAGGTGGATTACTTTCAACTTCATAATTAGGTAAGCGTATAAAAGTATTAAAACAGCAAGGCAGACCTCTTCAACCCCCTTCCTCAGGTTTACATAAACCCACTCAACTCATTCTCATGGGCTTCGGCTTCCCAAATCACAACTCTCATATATCATTATCTTTTCTTAGAACAAGGTCATCTTGTTATGCACATGTTAAATCATTATTAGTAAATCATAAGTCATAAAATATAACAAGTAAAAAGCCCTTGAGTGTGGGCGGAATGTCCCCATAGAGAACTACAAATGCATATTCTAAAATTCTTAATCACTAATAGCTCAAATTGAATCTTACACCAAATGCCCCACTATGTACCATAAAGTGGGAAATAAATAAATTAGAGACCACATACCGTCAACTTATAACAAGAGTCAGATTTCAAAACTACCCAAATTACCACAAGATCATTCCAGCAATAACGGAGAAGAAGTGACTACATATACAAGTACAAAGAGAGGCTGAAGAATTATAAGAAACAGCTAAAAGAAAGAGAAAACACTTACTTTCTCAATGGTTCTGGGTTATCCATAAATCCACCATTAGTAATCAAACTCATCTGTACAAAAGTTCCCATAATTTCAGTGAGAAAAAGAAAACCGCACAGTAAAGAAAGCAATGGTAATTAAATTGTAATGGCTGCACTTAGTAGCATCAAATCTGCACCATGGAACCATAACTAGAGAATAATTGTCACAACCCATCCAAACCCATTTAGACACTCCGCTTTCAGTGCTCACAGTTTTTCTCAACAAGCGTTTACATAGTCAGGAGGGCCCACACATGTAAGCCTCAACAATCCTCTCCTCCAAGGCCATATGGGACGTCACGATAATCCAAATAAAAAAATTGAGGTATGATGTTTTTAAGTTCCATTTCCAGGTTATTAAAATTCCATCCCTCATTCTAAAACATAGAAATATGAGTCCCTAATGCAATTTTTTCACATTTTTAATTTTCTCCAATTTCTTCGCAACCAAACATAGGGTATGCAGAACAATTATATTAAAAGAGAAGAAAAATTAAAGGGTTAAACAGTAATTATCAAAGGGGAAAGTACTGAATTTCCATACATGGGTTTGACATGGTAATCCATCAATATGATAAGAATGACCAAACGCTCCAATCTTTGCACAATAAAAGAAAAAAAAAATTAGTTCCTCAAAATAGATAAAATTAGGGGAAAATAAAATAATTGAAAGACAAAATACGGAATAATGCACCTCAGAGTAGGACTGCATCAACAGATGAGACATATCGTGGCGGTACTTGGGTTCGAACTTGCCATTCAATTCCATTAAAGGTCTCTTCCATCGATTTCTAAAATCAATATATATACACATATATATATATATATATATATATAGATATATGCATCAAAATTGAAGATTAGGAGTTTAAACAAAGTGAGAGGCAATTAAGTGATAAATAAGAATATTGGTTTACCTTTTGAGAGGTTTAGGGTTTTCAGTAGATGGAGCTTGAGGAACTAGGTATCGATCCATGGACTGAAATATGCTTCTGGTTTAGACTATCTCTCCGTCTCTGCGATAAATTGATTTGAAGAACGAAGTGGGCTTTTCTCCCTTGTGGGCCTTCCCTCCTTGGATTTTACTCCCGTTGTTTCCCGCGCTTATTGTGCCAACTATTCTTTTTTCTTTTTCTATTTTAATATTTTTTTATATTTAAAATATAGACATTTTTTTAGATCGGAGTATGTTTGGTTTATTCAAGCTAATTTTCATTCCTCACATGACAAAGCCTTCCTATTTAGGTAGTCGCGAAGGCCTCAAATTAAATTTTTTTAATATATTGTATATATTTTATTTTTGTATAAAATTCCATCCAATAATAAAATTAGTCTTTAAAAAAGATTTTTATCCTAATTCAATATTATTACTTTCTATTTATAATTATCTTTGACTTTTTTTAAAGCATATCTCTTCTAATATCATATTCTATCTCTTATTCTTGTTTTCAATCTTTCTTCTTCATTGAAATCAGTATAAGTTCACTCAATCCAACTTTCTTGATTGCAACTTGGGAGGCTTTGGATATTGTATTACGAAATCATATTTTATTTTTTTATACTTCAATTTATTTTTTAGTTTGTTAAAAAAAAAATTTCAAGAGTTCTTTGTTTAGGAAGTATGAATTTGGATATGAAGAACTTAAAAAAACAAAAGAAGAAGAATAAATAAGTTAATAAAAAAGGTATTATTGAAAATTTTGTTAAAAGTAATAATCAAAATATAACAAAAAAAATTAAGCAAAAATTCAACAAATAAACAAATAAGTCATTTAAAAGAAGTAGAGGATGATATGATAAAAAAAATGGAAAAATATTAGTAACTTAATTCATGATGATAATCAAATGAACGATAATAAAAATCTCTATGAACAACAACAAAAAGAATTAGAAGAAAGTGAAATTAATAAAAAAATATATAACTTAATAAAAAAATTATATTATCACAAATATCTATGATCCTAAATTGTTGACAATATATTAAATTCTTTTCCAAATGCATGTATTGTTTATCGAATATTATTGACAATACCGATATTTATTGATAAAATTATACATAAGATCAACAATGTCACAAGAATGATTAAATGGATTGGTTATATTATCTATTGAAAAATATTTTTTATCAACACTTGAATACAAAAATCTGATTAATAATTTTGTATTTCAAAAAGCAAGATAGATGGTTTTAAAATAAGTGTTACTAAAAAAATAATATATTATATACGAAAGGCATCTTTTATATTTTTTTGGCTAAGGCCTCCAATTTCATTGAGACGGCCCAGTTGTTACCTCTTTGAGTAATTGATCTGAAGTATCACGGGAGATACTTTGTCATACCAAATCATTTTCTCCCATCTTTGGTATTCTAGCTTCAGGCATGCAAATATGGTACAACTCAACATACTTTATAAAGTATTTTAGTAGAGTTGTATACATTATGGTTTTGAATATCGTCCGACTATGCTACTACTATTATTTATGATTAGGGTTACACAAAAGAACCGGTATAACCGGAACCGGCGATTCGGTTTGGTTCCAAGGGCAAATGGTTCGGTTCCGGTTCCCAATTTTCAAGAACCATAAATTTCAGCTCGGTTCCGGTTCTTGGCTCTCTGGAACCGAACCGAACCTAAACCGGTTTCTATATAATATATATATTAATATTTACATATATATTACAGTCATTAGACCGCCTGGTTTAAGTCTTTATATATACACTATATATAAAGACTTAAAGAATAAAGAGTGACCAAATCGCCGCCTCAGTCCTCACTTTCTCTTGCCCTAATTTCTAACCCTAGATCTCAAGTTCTCAACTTCGTCTATCTCAGACTCTCACAGTCTTCATCAAATTTCTATTGAATAGTATGTCATCTCTGAACTCCATGATTAGTGTTTGGGTTTGTAATAGACTATTGCTATAATTTGCAATTTGCTTGTTAACAGTGATTTGTGAAGCACTGAAGTGAAGCCTTCATGATGTTTCAAATATTTTTTTGGCTTATTGATTTTAACACTGCCCAGTTTGGGTTTGTTAACTGTAAAACACTATATATATATATATATATATATATATATAATGGGATAATAGAACCTGAACCGAATCAAAATTTAGGTTCCGGTTCGGTTCGGTTCCTTGTCCGAACGGTTCGGTTACGGTTCCAAATTTTAAGAAACAGAAATTTTCGGTTCGGTTCAAGTTCCTGTGCAGCCCTATTTATGATTAGTTCAATATTCTTGTATTATTTTTTAAAGTTCTTTTTTTATAGAGCAGTGATACTTGTATCGAATTGGGGAAAGGAATACATATCCACTGTTAGATGAATGATTATGGGATATGTATTCAATCTCAATTTTCTTTATCAATTTGGTACAAGAAACATTTAAAAGAAAATAGACAGTCTAACAATTAATTGAAAAAAAAAACCAGATGAAGAAATTTAAAGATAATTTCGAATAGGATAAATTACACATTTACCCATGTTATTAATATAAATTACATCCGTACCCTTGTAATTTCGCTAATTACACTTTCCTCATTTGAAACTAGGGATGACAATAATACCCGCCCCGCCCCGTTTAGCCCGGGTATGGGGACCCAATTACATAAATGGGGGTTGGGATGAGGCAAAAAAAAATCCTCCGTCGGGTTCGGGGGTACCCCCGCCCCACCCCAGTTGTAAAATTACAAAGATACCCTTAGTATATAATATATATTACAATAATATTCTAATATATAAACACACACAACTAACCCTAAAACTTCACGCGGCGTTAACTCTCATCCCTAACTTCACTCCAAATCTCAAGTTCTCAACCCTAACTTCACTCACTCTTGCCGATTTCTTCGCTCTCGTTTGCTTCAGAGTTCAGACACGATTGTTGCAGTATAAGCTCACCCTTCCACATAAATAAATCTCATCATACACACACACATATATATATGTGTATATATCTAAGTTTGAATCGATGATTGGATTTTTAGGTTGAATTCTTAATTGTGACTTGTCTGGAATCTTTAGTTCTACACACAAATCAGGTACACACACAAGCCCTTGTTTCTTTATTTCAGACTCCTTCGTGTCTCCTTTCTATATGTTTGTTTGTATATATTTCAATAATTTCAAGGTCCAATTTGATTTTCTGAAACTTCAATTGCATATATATAGAACTTCATTTTTTCTTTAATTTTTTAATTACAGTGAATAATCTTGAATATGAACATGGCATATTGGATTTTTTTTTTTTTTTGTATAATTTGAACATATTGAACATGGCATTTTGTAATTTTCCTCATTTTTTTTGTTTGTTTTTGTATAATTTTATTGTAGATATTGCAAAATTGAAAGATGTCAGAGAACGAATCAAATAGTCCAAATGTTGTTATAGGGCATACAAATGATATTGCATCTCCAGCTATCTCTGAAGCTCTTACTTCAAACCCAAATCTTGAAATCCCCAATTCTCAATCTTGGCCATTGTTTCAAATGGATGTAAAGAACGCCTTCTTGCATGGTGATTTAAAAGAAGAAATTTATATGAAACTTCCACCTGGTGTCGCACACAATTCTAAATCTGATGTATATCGTCTACGTCGCTCTCTTTTAGACCTGTCAATGGCTTGAAACAGGCACCACATGCCTGGTTTAAAAATTCTAGCCACACTCTTCATTAATTCGACTTTACTCAGAGTTCCAATGATCCTTCCATGTTTTATCATCGTTGTGTAGATGGTATCACCATTATTCTTGTTTATCTGGAATCAAGAACTCAACTTCAGTAGATACTCCACTTGAGCTTAATGTGTAGTATAAAAAAGATGAGGGGCAATTACTTTATGATCCTACTACATATAGGTGATTAGTTGGGAGCTTGGTTTACTTGATAATTCTAGACCGGATATTTCTAATGCAGTTAACTTGATGAGTCAATTTATGCATCAACCTCAACATCTTCATCTCGCAGCTGTTAAATGAATCATACGTTATTTACTGGCATCCTAGAGCATGGTTTGTTTTACAAAGCTAGCTCCTTGCTTCATCTTATAGTGATGGTGATTGGGCAGCTGGTGTATGTACCTCAATGGTTCTCTTGTGTCATGGAAATGCAAGAAACAAGAAAGAGTTTCTAAATCTTTTACAGAGGCAAAATACTATGCCATGTCTTCTGCATGTTCTGAAATCGTTTGGCTTTGTAGTCTTCTCTCGGAACTGGGCTTTTCTCAATCAAATCTTACTCCTCTACATGCTGATAACACAAGTGCTATACAGATTACAACAAATCGAATACTTCATGAACGGACTAAACATATAGAAGTAGATTGTCACTGCATTTGGGAAGCATATGCTAATTGTTTCATTACACTACCTCATGTGTCAACAAATCTACAGACCGCAAATATTTTCACTAAAGCCATGACTAAGACTCGTCATCAGTTCTTAGTTGACAAATTGATGCTTGTTGATTCACCATCAATTTGAGGGGGGTATCAGAGATATTATCTTGATAGTTGTAGGGATCTTAATGAATTGTAATTACTTGTAATTAGGTTGTAAGATTGCTTGTAATTAGGGATTGTATATAAATATAGAGAATCTGTTAATTAGAGATACCCAAAATCTTGGGATATTATTGTTGAGATCATTACTTGTAAAAAATAAAAAAATATTATAAAATAGAAGTCTTTCCATGGGAAAGGCGGAGGAGTATTTTCTCCAAGTCTCTTTGTTATTTGTCTTGTCATAATTAATATAATATCAAATCATGTGTCTAATGTGGAAATTTTGAATCTTAACACTGTTCCAAGTTTAAAAGAATTCAACCTTTCTGTTATTTTCCTAATGGTAAGGTAGTGTAAGACTAAGGATTAAAGTGATTATAAGGAAAAGTCAATTTTTTTTATTTTCCCCCTTTTCATGCGATACGTTCATTTGGTCTAACAAGTATAACTATTTTTAATATTTGTAAAAAATAAACGGATGTCTTGTTCAACATAATTTTGAGGGAAACAAAACGTTAAAATGGGGTTTTGAGTCTTTCCCAAAGAGTGATAGAAAATGAGTGAAAAATTCAAATGGGTATTCAGTATTTTTGTAGAAATTAAAGTCAAATTAAGAGAGAGAGTAACCAAGGTAGTCAAAATCCCGATTTTACGTGGTAAAATCTTACGATTCTATGATTCTGCTACAATTCTATATGATTCTGTACCATTTTACAATTTTACTACGTTTTTATAATGATTTGACAATTTTGCCCTTCATTTGAAATGCCCAAAAACTTTATGATTTAGTCCAATATTCTAATATATGGCGTAAATTTATGAAAAAATATTTAAAGAATCAATGTATTAGAAAATTTTGAAAATTCTAATATAATTTACAGTTTGAAATTAAATATTTAATTATTCATATATTTTTAAAAAATTAATACAAGTTGCTAGAATTTTACGATTCTGATTCTACGGATCCCAAAACGATTCTACCTAGAATCCCGATTCTACCTAGAATCCCGATTCTGACCCCAAAACGATTCTACATATAATAGAAGCAAAGCAACCAAGTGAGGAAGGAGTTCATCAATCGTCTTGTTGTGGAGTGAGCAAAGCAATCTCTATTTTTTTTTTGTTAGAATGAAGCAAAGCAACAACCGCTACAACTTCACCCTCTCAATCCAATCTTTATTTTTTTGTTTTGGAGTCTGCCCTAACAATAACATTACTAGGCTAATTGGGCCAGACTTTGTTTATGAATCTAAATTGTAACTTGTAATATATCTGTAAGTAATATTGGGCCGGGTTCATATTTGTATTGGATTATAAATACAAAAATATGTTTGGGCCTACAAGGGAAAAATTAAAATTTTAGTTCCCCGGCCCTAGGTAACCGCCTAGGGCCGGGCCTGAGCTAGTATCACTGAAACCCATCCGTACGCTTCTCATTGGAGGCAGTCGAGTGTGCACTCAACAGTTCAGATGATGGCACATCATTGAATTATTTTTACATCAATTGCAAAACATCAACGTGACCAGTGTATAAGATAATAGATCATCATTTGAACCACTAGATGCACAAGAGATTATATTTTTCAAGTGCAAAAAACTAAAAATCATCTTTGTCATTTGGGCTATGAAATGAAGCTGCAAATAATGGATTACCAAGGTCTAATTGAACAAAAAGGACCTTTAAAATGAACAAATCATATATGCTAAATATACTACAAGGCCTTTAAATTTGCATGGAATGTGAAAGCAGTCAAGGACAAAATCACCCAGACATGATCCACAGAGATGATATATAATGATTCATATACTATATAAACTACAACATCAAGAACTAAAATTCTGTAGTAAAGTTACAAAACGCTTAACAGTACGATTTTTCTGCACCTAGAAGTATGTAATATGTACTGGCATCCTTGTTGTAACAGTTCCAGAAGTTCGCGAGCATCCTCCTCTCCATATGTAGTTTTGTTTCCAAAACTCCTACATATTAGATATCCAAACACCTATATACTGATCTTCTTCAATAACCTACAAATAACAAGACAAAAGGCAATATAAGGAAAGAGCAAATGCAACTATGACCTTTAATTTCCTTGTCTGAAACATTTATGATAACCTTATTAACTAAATAAAATACGAAATAATAAGTGGAGGATCAAAGTAATTCATTTTGAGAAACAAATCTTAGGAATTTAATATAATGTGTAGTTCCTTTGTGCTTGTATGCATGAAATCAAATGCAGCAGCTATGACCTGTATGCATGAAAGCCTTGTCAACTGACAAAGAAGGAAGTTCATGACTAACCAAGTCGATATGAGCTACAAATTTTAGGAATTTAAATATTTGTGCGTACGTGCATATCTTAGTTCTTGTTATTAAACATAAAGATGTGTCTGTGACTCTCTATTGAAGGAAAAAAATAGTTTCTCTTTGGATGCGAATTCACAGTTCTCATTTCCAGCATGAAAAGATGAAACTAAAGAGTCACTTATGTGAACTAATATAATGAACTCTGACAGAATATAAAGATTATCGATTCAGATTCATAGCCAGCTAGAGAATTCTGAAATTCGTGTTCTCCGACTAATTTGAGTAATTTTTGAACAAACTTCATTTTTCTAATGAAGTTTCAAGGGTAAAATACTTGGCCTGAGATTCTAATTTGCACTTGAAAAACTTGGAAGGACGTTTTCAATATTGTACTAAAAGATGTGCAATACTTACTAAACCCATCTCTTCTGCTGTGTTACATCTTTTGATCCACTACGAGGCCTCCTCCTACTATTGTTTAGATCTCCACCAGCTGATACTGAGTGCTTTGGTCTCACAGTGACAAAATCAGGTCTCTGGTTCATTGATCTCTCTTTGAGAGGACTCACCGATCGGGACTTTTGCTGCAGGTTGGTTGGCTTCACCAAGGAAATCAAGCCTTTTACCTGTCCTAATTTCTTGTCTCTACTTGGAGCAGACTCACTATTTTGAACTGTCACTTCCTGGTTTCTGGTAATGGGAGCTTGTGGCTGGCTCCTCGGGGAACAATCTGAATCAGAAGACGATGGACTAGTAGTACTATCCATATCATAAATGACGTTGTCTGCCATGAACGGAAGCTGGCCTGCATTTGAGCTTGAGGCAGAAAAAGAGGGTCGCCGAAGTCTTGTTAGTTGCACCACCTGTCCATTATATCACAAACAAGTTTTTCACATAACTAATCGCATTTAGTCCACATGTTAAAATGGTTTAAACATCATTTACCAAATACTATGAAGTATCCATTCAGAATATCCTAGAGTTATTCCAAAGATTCTAGAATATCCAAAGATTTTAGATGACACAGAGAAGATTAGCATGACCATATTGGGCTATACAATTGTTATTTGTGTAAAGTCGGAATATGACTTCTATGGAGGACTATAATGGAGATGAGACCATGAAAACAACATATTCTGGAGATGGAGGAAACAAGGGGGAACACATTCTGTGTAAAAGTTGCTGGAAAACAAAATTTGCAAAAGGAAAATGAAACAAAGAGGAAGAAGATTGCAAAATATTTAACTCATTAAACCATCTTAAATTCCCATTGATTAAAAGATTTAGCGATTACATAATGTATTGCATAGTTATGATATGTATCACTAATATTGATTGTACTCGTACTCACCTTCTGCTCAAGAACCACCAGGTCTTTCTTAAGTCTTGTAATTACCATGTTCTTCCTGCGGATGATGTCTTCTAACTCTGTAATCCTCTGCGATTGACGGAAGAAAAACCGAAAGATGTTCAAAATAATCAAATACAAGTTTTTGGAACGAATACAGATGAGCAAAATGTGTATATATATATATATGTAAATATATTTATAAGTATTACCTTTGAACCAGCAACTTCAGCTGAGTGGAGAAAATTAGAAAGCTTCTTTATGGTAGCATCCTTTTCTTCACATTCCCTTTTGAGATTATAAACATCTGGTTCAATTGTTAAAGTATTCGACTGCAGGAAATGCACCATGAGTCATTGCTCCACGTATAAAACAGTTTAAACGGATTAGACCGTAGCAATTCATTTTTCTCCACTAGCTTGCTAATGATAACCACCACAACAAAAGGTGTTCTGGTATTGTGCTTGTTGGAATATAAATTGGCTTATAAAACTGTTCTTACTTTCTAAGAATTATGAAACATATGACTAAAAAACCAGAGCATATTTCACTTTGTCAAGCAACCCCGGTAATTGGTCAGATCCAATTCCATTTCTCTCACAAATAGCAACAGAAGAGAGGTTCAGAACATTCTTTCTAACATATAGAGGCCATTTCTTACTGCTAATCCTTGTCAATTGACAATGCTGAAAGGGTAAACCTACTTTTGGGCATTAGCACAACCTGTCCTCTTAGTTGTAATGAGTCTAGTGACAATCTCAAATTGTGCCGAAACTTGCTTAATATAAAATGTTAGGGAAACAAACTTTATATTCCTACCACATAAAGCTCAATCTAGAATGCGACTTACCTGTATATCCGCAGAGGAAGTGACACTGGAAGCCCAATCCGACCAATCAGACAGGCGGCGCTCCTCTTGTTCAACCACATTTACAAGAGGGATTTTGTACTCAAACATCTCATCTCCACTAGACGCTTTCACAACCGAATTACCCTAGCAATCAAAATGAAGTAAACACCCAAGTTATATTTAGCAGCATCTATGTTTATCACAAGTGAAGGAAAATATGCACCTAAACATGTCAATTGGCTAACATAAGAAAACTAGTTTTTTTACCATCAAATTGATTGTTGAAGGCCTATGTTGATGGCAATGCAGACAATCACAACCAGCACATTTGGTTTTCTCATCGGTGGATGATCTGCTTAATGTGGATGGAAACTCAACATTCTTGGTAAGTGACAAGTCCTTACATTCCTGCTGATCCTTGATGCAATTCACTTGCTCACACAGATTGTCAAGCTTCTGTTGCATGCTTGAGAGCACTTGATCCTATAAACAATGTGAAAAGATACTAAGGGATCATGACATATGATTCACACGCACGTCACTTGCAATTAGTAACCAAAGATCTCAACAAACAACACTTAATGCACAAATGGAACCAAAAGGGCAAAATGATTGATTTGAATTTGGTATTTCTGAAATACTCCTATAATTTATGAACACCGATTAAGCACGCCAAGGGTTGTACTTTTTTGTAAACGCTTTCGTGGTTGAAGTCACCCATGGGGGTCAAAAGTGAGTGTGTGAGTGTTGCCGAGTTGAAAGAAAAAAGAAAGCACAATTATACAATCTTTATATGAATTTTTTTTCTTATTTTTTATTTTTTTTGTACTTATCACTGCTAGAGCTGAAAATATATAATGATCTAAGTGTGTGTGTGTAAATTAAAGGTCAATGTTTGTCTAAGGTTGTATAAATCAAATAAAAACAAAAACTTCCTAACCACTGATGTTGCCCAACTAAAAGTTAAAATAATTCAAATTTTGAACTTAACTGCTTGGTTTTCAAAACTTAATACGTCTGAGGCACAGTTGTCCTACATTAAATAAATCCCAAGATCATAACGTTGAAACCAAAACCCTAATCAAAAATCAAAAATTAAATCAAGAAAGAAACAGAAACTAAATCCCCATCCTTTTTACTAAGACAATCCTAACCCATTAATTTAAAATGAGTTAAGAGATGTTATTCAATGATATAATCAACAACGAGCATATAACCAGGAAATTACAAAAATATCGAATTCAATAATATAGATCCATTCAATGAACCACAAAATAAATGTCAAAACCCTGAAATCCCTAAACAAGCCAAAAATCAGGACTAAAATTTGAATTCAAATCAGACCCATTAAATGAATCAAGCAACAATCAAGAAATTAAAACAACATTACTCAAGACCAAACCCTAAATTACTCACTAGACCCATTTACTGAAACAAGCATTTCCTATTATTACAAACCCTGAAATCCCAAAACAAGCCGAAAATCAGGACTAAATTTTGAATTCAAATCAAACCCATTAATTGAATCAAGCAACTCACAAGAAATTAAAACAACATCAATCAAGACCAAACCCTCAATTACTCACTAGACCCATTTACTGAAACAATCATTAACTATAATTACAAATTTACAAACCCTGAGTTTAACGGCTCTTCTGAGCTGAACAATCTGTTTGTTTTTCTTCGAATTGGCGGCCGCGACAGCGACGACGGCGACGATGAGAATCCGATGAATGGGACTAAACAGCTCCCACGCCACGGCCTCTTCGCGGCTCAAATCGCCACCTATAGCTCTGGCGGAGCTGGCTTCGTCGGCACCGACGATCCGACCTTGGAGTGAGTGCCAGGCCAGCTTTCTCGCGGCTCGAAGGGGACGGGGACGGCTTGGCTCTGCGAAATGGGTGGAGAGCCGCCGAGGGGAGAGAGAGATGGAAGGCGTGAATGGGGAGAGAGAGACCAGAGACGGCGGGAAATAAGAGGGGCCGAAGATGGGGTCCTGGTCGGCGTCCTCCATGGCCGCGATTGGGAGCGTGATTGAAGCTGACTGTATATATATATATATATGTATATATGTGTATTTATAAATGTATATATATATATGTGTGTGTATTGATTGTAGAGCCGTTATTGTATTTGTTTCAAGTGTTACCTGTAGGGATTGTGTGATTTGAATTTTTGTTTGAGAGGGAAATATATGGATGGTTGGCAATGTGCAGGTTGGATGCTCGTTGGTTTTGTGACACGTGTGCTGTTATGTTTTTGAATTGTTTTCTTTATTATTTCTACCGTTGAGATTTTCTTATTTTGGAATATAGAGATATATCTACAGTTTTTATTTTTTAAAAAATAATCTCATGCTCATGCATGAGGTGGGATAATAGTGAAAAGTAAGTTAAAAGGATAATTCTTTAATACTATTTAGCTTTTTAAATCCAACAAGAATTAATGCCATGTTTGGTAGGCGGTCTTTTTGGTCTGGTTTGGTCCGGTCAGGTCTGGTCTAATCTGATCTGGAAAAGTCTGTTTGGTAAGCGGTCTGGTCTTACTCTTTATTTATTATCTATTATAATATTTATTTATGTATTATTTATTTCTTTATTTATTATTTCTTCACTTTATAATATATTTTATTATTTTATTATTTATATTATTAAATTATTATTTATATTATTATTTATTAATTTATATATATATTCTATTAATTTATTATTATTTCATTATTTAATCCATTTTATTTATAAATTATTTATTCATTTTTAATTATTTAAAAATATATTTTATTAATTTAATATTAATTTATTATTATTATACTCATTTTTTCTTATTATTATGAAGTATTTATTCATTATTATATTTACTTATAATTTATTATTATATTTATTTATTATTATATCTATTTATTATTTTTTATTATTATTATTTATTTCATTTTGTTTATTATTTATTATTTTTATTATATTGTTAAATATGTTTTATGTAATTTATTATTTATTTTATTAATTTATTATTATTATTAATTATTTAGTCCATTTTTTATTATTATATTTATTTATTATTATTGTATTCATTTTTTATTATTATTATGTTTTATTTAATTTATTATTTATTTATTTATTATTATATTTATTTATTATTATTGTATTCATTTTTTATTATTATTAGGTATTATTTATTTCATTTTGTTTATTATTTATTATTTATTATTTATATTTTATGTTTAAAATATGTTTTATTTAATTTATTATTATTATTTATTCATTTTTAATTATTTATAAATATATTTTATTAATAAGACCAGACCGGACCACCAGGAACCACCTTTTGTTTTGTCTGAAATGAGGCCATTTTGGTCTAATTTGGTCTTACTTGGTCTAACCAAAAATTTGGGACCAATGCTACCAAATATGGTCTGATCCCATAAAATACAAGACCAGACCAGACCAGCTGGAACCGAACCACCTACCAAACAGGGCCTAAGTTTTTATCTTTTTTTTGTTTCTTTGACATGCATAAGAAAAATATAAAATGAAGTTTATGTAATTTATTTATGGGATAATTACACAAATCTCCCCAGAATTATGGCATAATTGCAAGCGATTCCCCTAACATTTCAATAATATCACAAATTTCCCTTAATTTTAACTTCAGTGTCTCATTATTAGGGATGACAATTTGAACCACCCTGTTAGAGCCCTGCTCCGTCCTGCCCCTTTATTTATAGGTTTGGAAATGTTTTTAATTTCGTAGGGGCGGGTATGATAAAAAAAAATCGAACCCGTCATGGGTTATGGGGCGGGTACGGATTTTAATAGATACCCGTTGGAGCCTCGCCCCGCCCCGCCTTACCTCATTTATATAAATTTACCTTATTTGTTTGCTAATGATATATTAATGCAAGAACATTTTTGTGTATTATTTGTTTATGACATGTTCTAGACAATAACCATGTTGAGTGTTAGATAGGTTGGTTTGATTTCTATAACATCGATAAGCTTCGTCAAAGGCAGAATCAAACATTGAAGTAATGAAGAATACAAGTGAAGTACGAAAGTGAGCATATTGTGGAAAAATGTCTCCTGGAGAGCGAAAACGACATTTTTCGAAGCCGTCACTTTAAGCAAAAAGTATCGTGGGTTCAAGAGGGTCATTTTAGCGCAGTTGTGGAGAAAAGTGGTTTTAAAAAAAATGCCTATGCTTAAGCCTACGCTTTTAGTTTCAAAAAGTGGCTTGAAAACACATTTTTACGCTTGGACATACGCTTGAAGCGTAGGCCATTTACGCTTGAAGCGTAGTTGCGGCAAGTTTTTTGGTAAATTTTGCTACGATGTCTGATTTGTCCATGTGTTGGTTTTATGATTTGTCCATGACTTATATACATCAAAATGCGTGCTATATACATTATATTCACCAGAATATAGGATTTGGATGTGAAATTACTAGAAAGGGCAAACTTAGGGTTTGGATCATCATTGTCTATAAATACCCAAGTCTTCAACAAGAGGAGACACGTCTTTAAGAAATCTCTGCAAGTTTTCTACAACTTCATCTTCTTCTTCTTCTATAGAGATATACATATGGTGAGAGAATATTATTGAGTGGTTAGAGATACACAAGTTCTCTCTTGTTATTGGACGTCTTCAATCGTGCTTCTACATCGACGATTTCTATGCACGATTGAATGGTATAATTGCCGAAAAATTCACACACCGTTTATAGCAACGTGGTTGCATTGATCCGTTGAAGAACGGAGCCGTCTATGTGCGGAGATCGAAGCAGGAGACTTCGTGGTGATTTTTGATCTGTTGAGAAGCAGAGTCGTCAGAGTACGGAGATCTGAGCGAGAGCTTCGTGGAGCGCGAGTGAATCTAGAATTTCAAACGTCGAGTGAAGAATAACAAATTACAACGATTATAAGTTCTATTTTCATAGAGTCTGTACAAATTCTCTAATTCATAGTGTATCGATACCCGAGCGTATCTGTGGTTTTTACTTGGAGTCTTTCTAAGGTTTTTCACGTAAAAATCTTTATGTCTTCTCATGATTTAAATTTTTGCACTTATATTCATATTTGCTTGATTGATATGTTTTTTAGAATTGAATTGAGAATTAGGGTTTGTGACTAATTAAAATTGAATTTCCGCTAAATAATTTTAATTGATCATAAAATCGACAAAAAGCCTATTCACCCCCTAGGCTGTTTTCACTATCGTCTAGGTAATTTCAATTGGTATGAGAGCGTGGCTACCCCAATTTAGGTTAACTATCTAGGGTTGGATCGTCAACTTAGACGATGGAGATGCCTCATGAAAGAGGTCCATATCTAAATCCCATTTGTTTGATGGGTCGAATTACACATATTGGAAAGCAAGGATGCGAGCATTTTTGAAATCTTTAGATGAGAGAGCGTGGAATGCTGTAGAAGTAGGATACTTACCTCCCACTATGAAAGACGATACGACTAATGAAGTGAAAACAAAATCGTCAAGCGAGTGGACTGCCGCTGAGACGAATAGTGCGAATTGGAACCAAAAGCGTTGAATGCATTATACAATATTGTTACTCCGAGTGAGTTCAAGAAGATTGTTACGTGTGTAATTACCAAGGAATCTTGGGACATTCTCCAAGTTACTCATGAAGGAACTTTACAGGTTAAACAATCAAAACTCCAAATTATGAATTCTCGATTTGAGCAGCTGAAGATGGAGGAGGATGAAGTCTACGCCGACTTTAAGGTTATGTTAACTGATATCGTAACAGGTTGTCATAACCTAGGTGAGCCTATTCATGAGACTACCATAGTAAATAAAATCCTTAGGTCTTTTCCTGAACATTTTCGATCTAAGGTCACTGTCATCTCAGAGGTCATGAGTCTTAAAGAAATTAAGGTTGAAGAATTGGCTGGAAATTTAAAATCTTATGAGATGGAGATGTTAAAAAATCCTCATAAGAAGGCTAGTGGCATAAAAGAGAATAACATAGCTTTCAAAACCACTAGGGAGGATCATGTTGAACCTGATGAAAAAAGTGAGTTAAGTCTAAATGATATTGCCATGTTTGCTAAGAGGTTGAACAAATTTGTTAGGGCTAAAAAGAATGACCAAGGACAAAAATTTGGGGATAAGTTAGGTGAGTCTAGAAGTAGAAATAAGACTCAAACTAGGAAGGACAAGTATGATCCTAAAAAGAAGAAACCTCAATGTTTTGAATGTCAAGGATATAGTCATATAGATGCAGAGTGTGCAAACACTCTGAAGAAATCCAAAGGATAAGCTGTTAGTTGGGATGATGACTCTGACAATGGATCAGCTAATGATGCGACAGAATCAAAAGTAGGTGATGATTTTGAGAATTTCATTGTATTTGCTGCACAGAGTAAGGAGGTTAAAGAAGTTGCTTCAAGTTTGGCGATGTCTGAAGAAGAAGGTTCTGAGACTGATGAAGATTGTGATGAAACGCTTCAAGAGTCTTATAACAAATTACTTGATAAGACTGCACAACTTCATAAAAATCACATGAAACTATTGACTAAGAGTCTCAACATGGACAAAGAATTACATTATTTAAAAGACGAATTAGCCAATAGTTCTCAAGTTCAAAATCTTCTACAGGCTCAAAAAGCCAAGTTGGTTGAGGAATTGAAGAAATCTGAACTAGAGATAACTCAGGTTTTGAAATTAGTAGATAATCTTAGGGATGGCAACGGGTCGGGTTTGGTACGGGTTTAGCTAATACCGTTACCATCCCATTTAAAAATTACTAATACCAAACCCGTCCCAAACCCGCGACGGGTTGGAATCGGTAATACCATTACCATCCCGTCGGTATAATCGGGTTCCATCGGTAATAAAATGCCATGAACATTTTTCATCTTGTTCTTTAAATTAAACATTTCTTTCTTTTTCCTGCTCTTGTGTATACAACAAGTGTACATGCCACCTGTGATTCACATATACATACAACTTATTACCATATTTGGCCATAAATATACAACTTATGCATTTTGTTACTAGTGGCAATAATTGATTATATGACTTGATTCGAAAATGAATGTGCCCTTAATCAGAGAGCTTCTGTAACTGCTTATTGTGACCTGCAACCATATAAGGCTGTGAAACAAGATGATGGCAGCAATAGTAATCCCACAGACCATGGCCAATAACAACAATAATCAAGGAAAATCCAGCAGCTAGATATAAATCAGTATTCAAAGAGGCTTGCGAAAATCTGTATAAATCATAACAACATATAAATCAGTATACAAATTTGCTAAGAAGCATTCAGAACAACATATAAATCAGTATTCAAAGAGGCTAGCAAAAAACAACAACCCGACAAAATCTAAAAATAGCAAAATCCAACAGCTAAATCAGTAAAAAATAGTGACTCGGCAAACACCAAAAATAGTAAAATCCAACAGCTAAATCAGCAACAAACAGCGACCCGGCAACAAACAGTTCTTCCTTCATTGTGATTCCTTAAAATACATATTAATAGATATATATTAGCATATTTAACATAAAGGAAATAAAGTAATTGTGGAGGTATGAAAGTAAGTATTACCTGATCCATTCTATCAACATATCCCGACTCTTCATAAGTTATTGTAGATTCTTGCAAGGAAAGTGATGCGGATCCACAACATGCTTCCATCAATACGCCCATTGAAGGTTGAATTAAAAATAATCATTTGTAATGTATGACTTTTATGTCACAATAAAAAATTTAAAACATATATATATATATATAATAAATATATTACCTTCAAATTCATCCCAAATCCAATCTCTTGAACACATCAATGCCTAAAAAATGTTAGGTCCCAATCTACAATGATGTGGGCTAAGCACCCTACCACTAGTGCTAAATGCAGACTCAGATGCAACCGTAGATACAGGAATGACCAAAATATCTCTAGCCATTTTCACTAGTGTTGGAAACTTAAGCCCATTTGCATTCCACCAATTCAAAAGATCAAAATCCTTATTATTACGAGGCATGAGAGATTTTCCCAAGTAATAATTCAATTGTTCCTTCACATTACTCACCTTACTTGACATGTCACCATCAATTTCAATTTCATCATCGAAATCATTCATAGGGTCAAACTCCTCTAATCCATCAACAACTTTGGAACCATGTGAAGATGAAATCCCTTCCCTTTGACCCTCCTCATTTCTATCCACATTATACTTGACTTGATACTCACGAAGCAAATTATGACAATTTCTAAGTACTTCATCTACGTGAGTGGTAACACCCTCCTCTCCATAAGCTTTAACAAAAATATGTCGCAAAGATTTTACTTTGTACCTTGGATCTAAAATCATAGCCAATGCTCCAACAAAATGACACTCACTCCAATACTTGTTGAATTTTACTAACATCTTTTCAGATTGACGCCAACTTTGCAATGCCAATTTCACCTCACAAATTTTATGCAAGAGAAGATTTGTGGTGGGAGACTTAGTTCTAGAAAACAATTCAGTGACAATATAAAATATCTTCAACCTCTCACAAATTTCTTTTTCAAGAATCCAATCATCCTCAGATGGCAAGGATGTATAATGTTTCTCACGTAGCTTTAAACATGGGAACACATCCTTGTAAATTAAAGTAGTTTCAAGCATTAAATATGTGGAGTTACACCTTGTTTTACAATCAAGAGATAACTTCTTATTGCACGGTATGCGCAACAGACGGGCAGCCTCCTCAAATTTCTCTTCCCTATTTTGAGTGGCAGTCCAATAAGCAACACTATCACGGACTTTTTCAATTGTTCCTCCAATCACATCTAAACCTTCTCTCACAACTAAATTCAAGACATGTGCAACATAACGCATATGTAAAAAACTACCATCCAATAAAAGTGAGTCACTCAAACTCATCTTTTCCAAAATAAGATCAATCATTGCATCATTTGTTGAACAATTATCAACAATAATGGTGAAAATCTTTCGATCTAAGTTCCAATCAAATAGAAAATTATGGAGAGCATTACAAATAACTTCTTTGGTATGTGGAACAGGCATATAAATAAACCTAAAATAATAAAATTAAATAAATAAATTAATTAATTATAATGCAAACATTAATAATTAAATTTTTAAAAATAATAACATTACTCACCCAATAAGCATGTTACGTAACTTCCAAGCCTCATCAACAAAGTGGGAAGTGACAGCCATGTAGCCTCTCTTTTGTTTGGAAGATCACATATCGGTTGTTATGGCAACCCAACTTTGAATATTCTCAAACATATGGTAAAGTGTCACTTTTTTTGATTGAAACATTTTGAATATATCATTCTTGATGGTGTTGCGATTGACAATTTTAAAATTAGGTAGGAGGCGAGAAAGGAAAGCTCTAAATGCAACATGGTAAATCCCTTAATATAAATTAGATTAATTGATTTAATTAACTGAAATTGATGAAATTTTTAACTCAAAGTAGCCAAATTGAATGAAATTAAGTTTAATTAAGTAAATTCTCAACTCAAATTAGTTAAATTCACTTCAAAAAAATTGATAAGATTCTCAATTCAAATTAGTGAAATAGATTTCAATTAAATGAAATTGAGTGAATCCTTAATTCAAATTAGTCTAATTGATAAATTTCTCAACTCAAAGTAGTGAAATTAAGTTCAATTGAGTAAATTTCCTAATTCAAATTAGTTTAATTAAGTTCAATAGAGTGAAATTGAATAAATCCCCAACACAAAGTGAAATTAAGTAAATACCCCAATTTAAAATAGTGAAATTGACTTCAATTAATTAAAATTAAGTAAATAACACAATTTAAACTAGTTTGATTGTATTCAATTGAGTGAAATTGATAAAATTCACAACTTAAAGTAATTAAATTGAGTGAAATTAAGTTTAATTGAGGAAAATCTCTAATTTAAAGTAATTAAATTGAGTAAAATTGACAAGGTTCCTAATTTAAATTACTGAAATTGATTTTAATTGAGTGAAATTGAATAAATTTCCAATTCAAAGCAATTTCATTAAGTTCAAATTAAGTAAAAATTTCCAATTCCTATATTTATTTTTCTTTTAAAAATAGGTAAAATAATAAACGGGTCAGGTTGGGATCAGGCCGAGTCGGGTTACCGTCGGGTTTTTAGCGGGGCGGGGCGGGTTCGAGCCCGAACGGGTCGGGTTACCGTCGGGTTCGGGTCGGGTTACCGACGGGTTTTACAGAAAACCCAAACCCGACCCAAACCTGGTTCGGGTTTTAAATTTTCATACCAAACCCGAACCTAACCCGTTTATATGTGTATCAAACCCGCCCCATTAGGGTCGGATCGGGTCGGAAACCCGCCGGGTCGGGCCATTTTGCCATCCTCAGATAATCTCAATAAGGAAGTGGTTGAGAAATCTACTAAGATTGATGTTTTGGAAAAAGAGCTGAAAGATGTTAACTTGACTATTCAGAAGTGGTCTAGTAGAACTCTTAAGCTTAATCATATGTTGAGTATTAGAAAACCTGCAGGAAATACAAAGGGTTTGGGTTTTGTTGGAGTAACACCGAATTCAAATGTTTTTTGCAAAAAACACATTTGTAAAGGCCTCCCATGTAGCGTCTAGTTCTTCACAAGGAAATTCAAATTGGAATCCTGGTGTTTAAGCCTATGTGAAAAGACCTATTGAAAACAAGCATTTTCTTACCGCTAGATATCATAAGAGGTTGACTGATAGAGTTCAGAGGTTCGTTCCCGTATGTCACCACTGTGGTATCAGAGGTCACATTCGACCTAGGTGTTTTAAGCTGCAAGGGAAGGTGTTGAAGTCAGTGAAGGAACAAAGAGTTCAACATGGAGATTAATCTCAAGATCAAATTCGAATGCTAAATGAATAAATGAAGAATTTGTCAAGATTGGCGAATAGAGCTCCGAAGATGAAGAAGGCATGGATTCGCAAAGGTGAGCTACACTGTCTTGTAGTTCATACTGCTCTTAGAGCATGCAAGTCTACTTCTTGGTATATGGATAGTGGATGTTCGAGGCATATGACTAGAGATAAGTCATTGTTTGGATTTCTCAAGGAATGCCATGGTGGGATAGTCATTTTTGGTGATGGAAAGAAGTCAAAGGTTATAGGAAAAAGTACGGTTGTGACTCATGATCTACCTAAACTAGAAGATGTGCTTTATGTAGAGGGTCTTGAAGCAAATTTGTTGAGCATAGTCAAATATGTGATAACAATCATAAAGTCACTTTTTCTCCTGATAAGTGTTCGATCATTGACTCTTCTGGGAATTGCGTGATGAATGGTATGCATTTTATTGATAACTGCTATTGTATTGTTCCTAGTTCTGAATTGTCATGCAATAAAGTTAAACTTGATGAAGTTGAAATTTGGCATCAGCGGATGAGACATGTTAATTTTCGAGAATTAACAAAAATTACTAAGAGTGAAATTGTTAAGGGAGTCCCTAAGCTTGGTTATGCAAAAGGGATTGTGTGTGGATCATGTCAGAAGGGTAAACAAGTCAGATGTTAGCACAAAAGGATAAATGTCATTGGTACTTCTACACCTTTAGAGTTGTTGCATATTGATTTAATGGGTCCCACTAGGACAATGAGCAAATGAGGAAATAAGTATATTTTTGTCATGGTAGATGATTACTCAAGGTTTGCATGAGTTGAATTTTTAAGTGAAAAGTCTGAAGCTCCTGAAAGTTTTAAGAGGATTTGTTTAAAAATTCAGATTGAGAAGAAATTTTCCATTTCTAGAGTAAGAAGTGATCATGGAAAGGAGTTTGAAAATTAAGAAATTAAAGTGTTTTGTGAAGAGAGAGGAATAAAACATGAATTTTCAGCACTTAAAACTCCCAACAAAATGAAGTAGTTGAGAGGAAGAATATGGTTATTCAAGAAATGGCCAAGGTTATGCTACAAGGTAGGAATGTTCCTAGGTATTTTTGGGCCGAGATGGTGAACACAATGTGTTACACCTTAAACAGAGTTTATCTTAGGTCTGGCACCTTAAAAACTCCTTATGAATTGTGGAATGACAAGAAACTCAATGTGAAATATTTCAAGGTTTTTGGAGCAAAATATTATATTCTTAGAGATCGTGAATCTATTGGAAAATTTTAGTCTAAGAGTGATGAAGGAATATTTCTTGGGTATTCATTGACAAGTCGGGCATATAGGGTTTTTAACCTTAGAACTCAAACGATGATGAAATCTGCCAATGTAGTGGTTGATGAACATCCAACATCAGTTGAGGAGGAAGATAATGAGCCGTTCTTTTAGTTAGGAAATGATTCTTCTGATGTTGGTAAAGAGGATAACGTGGTTCATGATGGTAGTTCTAGTCCTATAGAATTGCATGATCAAACTTATGATGCTCAGACTATTCATTCTAAAGAACTATCTGCAAGGGTAAAGTTGTACCATCCTTTAGATAATGTTATAGGATCTGTTGATCAGATGATAGTGACACGGAGAAAGACCAGGAATGAGGTTTCGTATGCATGTTATACATCTTTCTTGGAACCTAAAAATGTCAAAGACACTCTTCAAGATAGTGAGTGGATAAATGCCATGCAAGAAGAACTTCAACAGTTTGTTAAGAATGATGTGTGGTATCTTGTGCCTCGACTGAAAGAGATAAACGTGATTGGTACCAAGTGGATTTTCAATAATAAAAGGATGAAAATGGTACAATTGTTAGGAATAAGGCTAGGTTTGTTACTCAAGGATATACTCAGATGGAGGGTATTGATTTTGATGAGACTTTCGCTCCGGTTGCTATGCTTGAATCTATTCTGATTTTGTTTGTTATCGCTTGTCATCTTGGATTTAAGTTGTATCAGATGGATATAAAGAGTGCATTCTTGAATGACATTCTACATGAGGAGGTATATGTGGAGCAACCACAAGGATTTGAAGATCCTCACTATCTGGGTCATGTTTACAGGCTGCAAAAGGCTTTGTATGGGCTAAAGCAAGCTCCTAGAGCCTGTCATTAAAGGTTGACTGATTACCTGTTGGGAATAGGTTTTGCTCGAGGGGAAGTGGACAAAACACTGTTTATTCAGAAAATTGAGAATGATACAGTTGTTGCTCAAATTTATGTTGATGATATTGTATTTGGTTCTATTTCTGATCAACTTGCTCATTATTTTGGAGATCAAATGAAATATGAATTTGAGATGAACATGATTGGTGAATTGAACTTCTTTCTAGTGTTTCAAGTTAGGCAATTAAATGATGGGATTTTTGTTCTTCAAACTCGTTATGCCTTGGAATTAGTAAAGAAGTCTGGTTTGGAAAAGGCTAAAGATGCTCGCACTCCTCTGAGTACTAGTGTCAAGCTTAGCATAGATATTAAAGGCAAATATGTTGACCCTACACTTTATAAGAGTATGATTGGGAGTTTATTGTATTTGATTGCCAGTTGACCTAACATAGCTTTTATTGTTGGTTTGTGTACACATTATTAGGCAAGTCCTAAGGAGTCTCATATTACTACTGTGAAAAAGATTATCAAGTATGTTAAAGGGACAGTGAATTATGGATTATGGTATCCATCAGGTACTAATACTGATATCGCATCCTTTTCTGATGTTGATTAGGCCGGTAATGTTGATGATAGAAAAAGTACCAATGGGTGATGTTTTTATGTTGGAAATTACTTAGTTGTTTGGCATAGCAAGAAGCAAAATTGTGTTTCCCTTTCCACTGCTGAGGCTGAGTATATAGCAGTTGGTAGTTGTTGTACTCAGGTTTTGTGGATGCGTCAAATGTTGCAGGATTATGATTTTTCTCAAGGCACGATGACTGTGTTTTGTGATAACACAAGTGCGATAAATATTTCTAAAAATTATATTCAACATTATAGGACAAAACATATAGATATTCGACATCATTTCATTCGTGATCTTGTTGAAGATGGTATAATGTCTCTAGAGTTCATATCCACATATTCTCAGTATCTTTACAAAACCATTAGATTTTCAAAAGCATGTTAGTCTTATGAAATCTATTGGTATGCTTTCTTTAGAATAAATATCTTATTATCTATCATTCTAGGAACACATTGCATTATTTTCCTAGAATTGATAAGTAATCATGCATTTGTATTATTTTTATTCATGCATGCATTTTATTTTACAATAAGTGACAATAAAATTTTTGAGACTGTTGAGCTTGGCTAGAGTACACAAGTGGTCATATTTTACTCTATTTTCACATTTACTTGTCTCATTATGCATATGTGAAGTAGATGTATCAGTATGACCTAAGATTTTTGGATGATCACTTGACATGACTATTTTATGTTACAAAACTTTAATCCTAAGTGCTAGTTACTTCGGTGATGATTATAATGCCTGCTGAATCTGCTAATTTTTTTATTTAACCCGAAATGGTATAAAGGTTCATGAGCTATGCTAGATTGGTCTATGCATGAAATATTTTTTGCATGTGTATGAATGTTATGGTGATTTTGAAAAAAGGAAAGAATGAGATGTTTAAAATATAAAAATGCAAAAAGTAGTCGTTCAATCTAAGTAACCGAGCCTCTTGCCTCAGTAAGCATTAAGTGTTTGCGTAAAAAGGGAAGAAGACTAATGAGCATAAATCTCATGGAAGAAGCTCGGGCCCAGTTGGTCGGGACTAAAAATCCTCGTTGAAAAGTCCAAAGCTTAGAAAGACAAATAGGGATATGGTGAAAAAGTTGAAAAGATGAAAATGAGAAAATTGTGTGACAAAGAGAAAGTATCTTTTAGTTTTGCCTTCTAGTTTGGATCTTGGATTGAATTATCATCACGGTTGGTGGGGAGATTATCAATTTTAGTATGTATTATTTTCATCTTGCCTTAGTGTTTGCACATGAGAATCTTCATATATATATTTATTTGCAAAACTTGACTTTTGCATTTTTGAGTTTACAAGGTATGTGTGTTGATTTTCTTCTATACCATGTATATAATGGTCAAGTTAAATATGAGAATATGATGTGTTAATGGTTGGTTTTATGTCTTTACTGCCTTGCTCACAGATTTCTAAAAACAAAAATATTTTATTTTATGTTTATCCATGACATTTTACATTCATGCATTAGTAGTAGGGTCATAAATAGTAGAGATTTCTGTTACCCTGAGAATTTGGATATGATCTGATAAGAGTTCTATATAACTTGGTGTTTTTCCTTGAGTACTTTCTTACATCTCTTTATATTGTTGTTATGGCATATACTTTCTTTGCTTGACATTTCAGTGACAAAAAGGGGGAGAAGTATTAAGTAAGGGGGAGAGATTGTTTGGTTAAGATTGTTTGATTAAGAGGGAGAAGTATTTAGCAAAAGGGATTTTATTCTCAGGGGGAGAATGATGATCATTATGTGTGCATTGTTGGTATGATTTTATGATAATCATTATGTTGGTTTATATTTGTTTTCCACACGTGTGTTTAATGGTGTCACGCCCCAAATTCCTAGGACTCCGAAACCCGAGCCTAAGAGCTAAGGGAGTGATTGCGGAAGTAAAAAGAAATGAGAACTAACGACTTTCAATCATCAAATACCCACGAAAGGGTAAAATGATCTGATACCACGCTGTCACGCCCCTAAGATTCCCGAAACTCAAATCTAGAGAATCAGCGAATCTCCAAGGGATGACGCTAGTCAAGCGACTACTAGAGTCAACAACAACAAAGAGACACATGGAATAACAATAAAAATATACTCCATGTCAAGTAGAATGCTAGAAACTCAATAGCATCCACCAATACCAACTGACACGCTCCTAAATTCCTATGACTCCCGAACAGGGACATCCGAGGAATCCAGGATGTGATCCTTAATACAAATGACCAACTAAGACATCACTAACCATGGAAACGTATGGATTAGTGATGGAAATGGTATATTTCATACCCAAATGAATAATAACAAAGCAGCGGAATCTAACGAAAATCCGGCAGAGTTCCGTTTGTAAATGGAACATCCGGATACACAACCACAACACAATAACCTGCCCAAAGCAATTCAATAATCACAATGGCTTCCAAGCCCCACATTCATCAATCCTACTAGGGCCGAGATAATGGAAAGAAACCAAAACCCCTCCAAGCCCTCTAAAATCAACAGAGCTACAAATGCTCGAATAGGAATACAAGAAATGCACCTAGTTGTGCAAAATAAATACCATAACCTCCTGAAAGAATAAATACAGGAAATAAATGATACATCAACAGGGATATGCCAACAGACTGGCTCCCAAAAAAAAGAATACATAACAATCCCATAACAATGGGTAGAGAAACTGAAAGCGGATACCTATCGTCCCCAAACCCAGTCGTGCTGCAACCGTAACCGCATCACCCAACGCAACTCCAAAACCTGTAACAAGAAACTAAAGAAAACTGTCGTTGCACTCCATCCTGCTCATAGTCGTATGTTTCCTGCAACCTGGCGTGGAATACCAGGGGGGCGAATGAAATTCCCCTGTGAGCAAATAAGCTCAGTGGGAAAAGATACTCTAACTACCACATCCTCTGGCAGTTTAGGTAATGCTAAACTATCTAGCAAGATATATATATAGCCCAACTAATCTCATCCACGCAAAACCCAAGGCACACGCTCATATACTACCGTACGTAAGTATATAACGGGAATATATATATATACATCTATATATATATACAAGTATACATGTATAAGTATGCCACCTGAATCTACAAGGTACAACTAAGGCTCATACTCCAAGTACCAACACAGGTAGTCTACACTTCTCTCACCAACGTACACCAAGTACATGACACCCAAGTCCAATCCTGACAAGTCATCAAATACTCACCACGCTAACCACAAAACCCAATAGAGGGAGCACACTCACCTCTAATATCCACAAGGATCAAATCCACCACTAGTACCAAGGAATACTCAAATCCCACACCCCGATAACACAGGAAGGTAAACACCCACGTCCTTGCATACTAACACAACCATCCTCATATATATATATATATATATATATATATATATATATATATACAACAAATCTCATCCCAGTCCTAGAGAAAGTCTACCTCTCAAGGGCTAGATCACCTCGATCATATCTCCACATAAACACCTCAATTGCTATCTCCAACAATGTCAATAAATCACGAACACTCTCACTAAGGATAAGAAAAACCGCGCAAGAGTCAAGAACCCAATCAAAGGAAAAGAAATACCAATGCTAACCAACAGATAATCGAGACAACAATGTCAAGGTTAAAACACCACAAGTGAACAAGGAAAGAACACCAAGAGGGAACAAGGAAACCAAAAACGAATGGCCGAGAGTGGAAGTAATAAAAAGATGAATCCCAGAGATTCAATAGTTTTTAAGAAAAATGTTTTCAAACTCGAACCAATCCTTTTGGTATTCATGCCCCTAACGTAAGAAAAACTCATATCACCTAGGTGGTGATACCAACAACCCAGAAAAGGGAAAGGCAACACTATATGTGTGCACTGAACAACAACAAGCCTCTATCCGAGACTTAAGCATGATAGGAAACAAAGGTGAAACAATGGAACACCTTTCAAAACTCTACAAGATGATATATTGAGAAAGAAGTCTCGAAATCTCAGAATCCCAAGAAAATAATAAAATGGTTTTACTTTTAAGAACCACATAGTAAAAATGACCGTCTTGCCCCCGGTCTCCGTCAATTGCCATCACCGGATTTTAGAGTTAAAAATCTTTCCAAAGAATATCCTAAGATCGTTTTATAAAGTGTTAAAACTTTTCATTTCCACGGGGTTAGGCGAAAACGGAATTTTCCTTTTAAAAACAAGGAGTTTATTTCAAAACATATAAAACACCGTTTTCGAAATGACAGTCAAATAAGAGAAACACAACTCTATGAATTCCTGTAATGTTCGAGAGGGAAGAACAACACGTTGGACTCACGGAAGACAACCATCCGTTCCAACTCCACCAAATCAAATGACACCACGAGTAAGAGGTTCGGCACCACACCGTAACCGACAACTCAAGGAATGACATACAAGTCAACGACCACGTACTAATGTACAAAACACAGTACCAGGAATGCTTAAAGGAAGGGACTAAGCATAAGAATCAAGACTGTCAGACTACAGTACCTCGAGTACTTAATGAATCCCTAATCATAACCTCTTCTCATCAATCAAAATCTCACACAACTCATCACTCGCCTTCTCTAAGGCCTCAATTATCAATTGACACAAAAATCATCCCTAACCTCAAATCTTCAAAATAGTTCACACAACTAACCACGATCACCAAACTACTAATCACAATCACAAGGCTACTGACCACAATCTCTAAGGTCTCAACTCAAAGTCAAGCCTACGTTCCACCACTAGCCTCAACTAGCCACATGGATCACTATGCCAACATACCTAACCTCCCCTAAGGGCACAAGGTAAATAATCACAAGTATAAAGATACACTTTTCATTTATACTTTAACAATTTTCTCATTTAATTCATGTTTTCGCATTTATCACTTTCAACTGAGCATTTTATAAAGATACGAATTTAATTTCACAATATTCATACATAACATGCTCCAAAATCCAACAGGCAATAATAATACATATTAAACCTGTTCCAACATCACATGTAATAATATCACGTGTACATGTCAAATGAAATCACATAAATGTCATGCATATACAATGTGACTCATACACCACCCTTTGCCCATATCACGTGGTTAACGAATACGCACTCCACCCATTTACAAGGAGAAAGAGTACCGCACCGATTCTTCCCAAGTGTTTTTGACACTACACTTTCAACAAGGAAGACGGTTGCACGAGACGACCCGTGACCAAAGATCCGTATAACGGATGCACGAGACGACCCGCGACTTCGAGAATGAGACGACTCACCCTATACCCCATTCACAGCTCATTATTCTGTAGGATGGGAACACCCCCTGACCAGTTGTTGCGACGATTCGACACAAAGACACCCCACATGATTTCACAACCCACATATACCAATACCATGATTTGACACTACATGATATTCTCAATATGCATCCAGGTCCAAATGATAATCATGCCTCAATATAAATATGTAATGCATCATATCTATATACAATATCCACATATAATTCACACGGCGCCCATCACAGGTTAACGGATACAATCCGACACAAAACCGTCCCTACAGGATCATACCCCTGTACTCAGCATAAATATATAGTGCATCATATTTAAGCAATTACCCACATGGTAATGTCAACATAAATCTCAAAAATCTTCTTGCATGCTTTAAAATACAATAAAACAATTAAATCATATGAAAACAATTTCATATAGAACTCATGTTTTCAAATATATATTTTCTTTAATTCTTTATAAAATATTTCAAATTCCCTTATCATGCCTTTAAAATAAATTAAAACAATTAATTCACGTATAATAAGAGGAACCTAGCATGGCGTCTAAGTCTCTCACATCCAACGTTTACAAATTTCTCTAGCCCATTTAATTTTCCAGGGAATTTCTAAGTCGTCTATTCCTATTCAATTCAATTAGGAATATATTTAATTACATAGGAAATAATTTAATTAATTTTCTTAAATTAATTCCTAAGTCCAATTCCGATTCTAAACGAATTATAGATATTTAAATTAACGATTTAAAATATCTATATTAAATTAAATAAGGGTTTTACACCCCTAAACTACTTCAATAATGCAGAGTGAGAAATATAATTTCCCACCTAATTATACGTTACCGAACAGTCCGAAACAGCACAGTACCGACGCCCGAATATGAAGATCGCCGACCAAAATTGTCCGATAATTATTTCGAATATATCAAAATGTCCGTCTTGACAACCTATACGATATATACGAAGCCTATTAATAATCGGTTAATTAATTGGGTTAAATCTAAAATAACCCAAACGAAATCTATAACCTATAAATGCGATTTTCGGGCAACCCATTCAACCTAAATTCACGAAATTAAAGTATGACGAATATTAGGTAGGTACGAAACTACTGACCGAAAATCGGCTCAAACCGATCACCGGAATTTCGCCGAAAAATTGGCCGAAGCTCAGGCCGGACTCCCCTGTCGCGCGAACAGCACTGGCCGTCCCTGGCGCCACCACCTGCGCGACCACCACCCTGCTCGCCGACCCTTGCCCTTGCGCCACCAGTCGCCGTCGACCACAGCCACTGCGAACCGCCGCCGAACCGCCGCTGCTACGTACTGCAACCGATCGCGCAGCTCAGCCGACTCTCTCTCCACGAACCAGCCCTCTCTCTCTCTCTCTCCGGCAGCCATGGTGGTTGCCGCCCATGAGGAAGAAGAGGCTGTGGCGTGTGAAGGAGGGGAAGAAGCTGAAGTAGGTGGGTCGTGCAGAAGGATGAAGCGTGTAGGAGAAGAAGCTGTAACAGAGATATGCGTATACATGTGTATATACATATATCATATTTAATTAATATATATATATATATCCAAAAATTGAATTTTGTACAACCTAATTGTCAATAGGCTCATGTGACATGCCATTTGACCAAAAGAAATAAATGTGACAATAGCTTCCCAAATTACAATACTAGCCCTCTATTTATTCATAATTACGAAATAACCCCCAAACTATATATAGATAATTACAATTAAATATATATATATACGATAAATCCCAATAAATACCGGGAGCCTCGAAATAATATTGCGTCAACCCGTAAGTCCGCAGGACGCCAAATAACCAAATTAGTCCGAAAGAAATACACCGGTTTAGGAACCCGATAACCGGAACACCGAGAAAGTAATTTAATACGCTTCACACCGGATCCGTAAAAGTACTAATACCGTAACCGAAATAATCGAAACGATACCGTGTAGTCGATAATAAAAATTCGCGTAATGTCGTCCAGGAGAAACCGGAATGTCGTCCAGTCAACTTTAAAAGTAAACGCGAAAAAATTACAGGTATCAAATACCAAGAATAGTCAATAACAAGTGACGTCATTACCGAAATTAAATTAGAATTAATTTCAGTAAAAAGAATAATAACACGGGGTGTTACAAATGGTTTGTTCAGTGTTGTGGTTATATGTTTGGTAGTTTGCCATGAAAGCAATGTGACCGTTTATATCTATGTTTGTTGGTGTGTGTTCATAGGTATAGATGTTATGTTGATATTTGTAAGGCTATATTGTAAAACATGATTTTGTCTCAGAAATGCCAAGGGGAGATTGTAAGAACAACTTTGTGTATTGTTTGTTTATGGCATGTTTTAGACAATAACCATGTTGAGTGTTAGATAGTTTGGTTTGGTTTCAATGACATCGATAAGCTTCGTCAAAAGCAGAATCAAGCATTGAAGTAATGAAGAATACAAGTGAAGCACGAAAGTGAACATATTGAGGAAAAATGTCTCATAGAGGGCGAAAACGGCATTTTCCCGAAGCCATCATTTCAAGTAAAAAGTATCGTGGGTTCAAGAGGGTCATTTTGGCGCAGTTGCGGAGAAAAGTGGTTTTAACAAAAATGTCTACGCTTTTAGTTTCAAAAAGTGGCTAGAAAACACATTTTTACGCTTGGACCTACGCTTAAAGCGTAGGCCATCTACGCTTGAAGCATAGCTGCGGCAAGATTTTGGGTAAATTTTGTTACAATGTCTGATTTATCCATGGGTTGATTTTTTGATTTGTCCATGACTTATATATATCAAAGTGCGTGCTATATACATTATATTCACCAGAATATAGGGTTTAGATATGAAATTACGAGAAAGGGCAAACTTAGGGTTTGGATCATCATTGTCTATAAATACCCAAGTCTTCAACAAGAGGAGGCACGTCTTTAAGAATTCTCTGAAGTTTTCTACAACTTCATCTTCTTCTTCTATAGAGATATACATATGGTGAACGAATATTATTGAGTGGTTAGAGATACACAAGTTCTCTCTTGTTATTGGACGTCTTCAATCATGTTTTTACATCCACGATTTCTATGCACGATTGAATGGTATAATTGCTGAAAAATTCACACACCATTTATAGCAACGTGGTTGCGTTGATCCGTTGAAGAACAGAGCCATATGTGTGCGAAGATTGAAGCAGGAGGCTTCGTGGCGATTTTTGATCTGTTGAGAAGCAGAGCCGTCAGAGTACGGAGATCGGAGCGAGAGCTTCGTGGAGCGCAAGTGAATCTAGATTTTCAGACGTCGAGTGAAGAACATCAAATTACATTGGTTTTAAATTCTGTTTTCATAGTGCATCGATACCCGAGCGTATCCGTGATTTTTACTTGGAGTCTTTCCAAGGTTTTTCACCTATAAATCTCTGTGTCTTCTCATGATTTAAATTTCTGCACATATATTCATATTTGCTTGATTGATCTGTTTTTGAGAATTGAATTGAGAAGTAGGGTTTATGACTAATTAAAATTGAATTTCCGCTAAATAATTTTAATTGATCATAAAATCGACAAAAAACCTATTCACCCCCTCTAGGTTGTTTTCACTATTGTCTAGATAATTTCAATTAATATATATATATAAGACTGTGTATTATGTATTGCTTATTTTCTTCAATCAGTTTTGTGAATAAGATATTCTCAAATTGGGTGTTGTGTATTATATATTGCTTATTTGCTTTTTCTTATAATCAATAATAACTTTACTAACTTCATAGGCGTAACATAAACATATTGTCAAATTGTGTTGTGTCAAATTGTGGATGTGTATTATGTCTAAGACGAAGAGGTGGGAACAAATGTTGTCAAATGGAAATAAAGAATGGATCATCATCAAACTAAAGTTTAACCTTTTGAAATATTAGTATAGTATGTGTTCATACTACATATTGTTCATGCACCGTGTTGGCTTATATTGACTCTATTTGAATTTCTAAATTAAAATTTTTGGATTGATATTATTTTATAATTCATTTTAGTTTGTATGCTCTATTACTTAGACAAGAGAAAAATATGTTTATGCTATGCAGTTAGTAAACTTATTCATTGATTTAAAACAAATATTGAAAATTTTTGCGTTAATGGGGCGGGGCGGGTAAGGGTCTAGTAAAGTTTTAATGGGGCGGATATGGTTTAAAAAAAGACAACCCGTGAAAAATCCGTGAAGGGCATGATATTTTTAAAAAGTTAATGGGACGGGTATGGATATAAGCAAACCCGTTTCATATTCGCCTCATTGCCATCCCTACTCATTATCCCCCCCCCCCCCACCGCGTCCAAAGTCAACGCAAAAAAATTGCTTTATTGGTTAAAAAAATCATTTTTTTATATCAAATTTTCAACTTTACCCGGACTATCCATGCAATTACATTATTACCCTTACATTTGCTTTGAATAACTTAAATTTGGTTGACCATTTTGCCCTAATTGTTATTCTATATAAACCCACTTGAGGGTTGTGAATACCTACTTTCTCTCTATATAAAAAAACTCACTCTCTCTATCATCTGTGGAAGCATTATTTGATGATTCAAGACAAAAAGTTTCAATTTGTGGGTAAGGTAGTTAATTCACTATCTTTTAGAAGATTCTTTAAATATCTCAAAATATAAGAGGGTATATGTGTCATTTCACTACTATTTCTTGCCGAATCAATATCCCAATGATACTAAGGGGGGTTTGTGATATTATTAAAATGTTAGGGGAATCGCTTGCAATTATATCATAGTTCAGGGATGGTTTGTGTAATTATCCCTTTATTTATCATCAATAACAAGTAAATTAGATAAATTCTATCTCAAATTAATTTAAAATAGTGTTATTAGGATTCAATATACTCAAAGGAGTAATGATCTCTACTCAACGCAGAGTAAGAAAATTCATATTTATCTATCATGATAATTTTTAAAAGATACTTCCTTCATATCAAGAGATTATTTTTGTCATTGATTAATATTGAAATAAGACTAAATTTAATGACTGCATGTATGGTTTGAAGACTTTGTTAAAGATTAATATATTCAAGGAATTTTGGTAAAAATGATTAATTTATATTATTTTTTTAACGAAAAGGTCTATCCTCTTGGTATATGTATACATGGCGTTTATATATATGTATATATTTCATAGTATAATTGCAGAAAAATTATATAAAAGGTATATTACTATGTGTTAAAATGGAAAAATCATTTCATATAAAGCTATAAAGGATGATGCTCGGATTATTCCCATTGAGGATGAACTTTGTCCACGAAATCCAGTAAAATTAGAAGTTTAGTTTAAATTTTTTAGAAAAGGACAATACCTGGGTCAATTTCGGGAAAGATAAAGTTCACCCTCCTCGCTTATGTGGTCTAATAAAATTTGAATATTGAAGCATTTAATTCCTAAAAAAGAAATTCGTTCAATTTATTTTTGTAAAAAATTTCTCACATGTCCATAATCTCCACCGGTATTTTTTTTTAACAACCAGTGGAAGAAATTTCATTCATGAAAGGAAATACATTCAGGAGAAAGAGCATTTAACAACCACTGAGCCCATATGCTCCAATCAAAGTCATAACATTTGGCTTCTAAAGCCTTTCTACTTAAGAGATGAGGTACATTGTTACCATCACGAAGGGTCCGCTCAAGGAGGATGAAAATACCATAAAAATAACAACGAGAGCCTATTCACAAGGATGTAAGGACATCACAGATTTGCAATCACCTTCAACAACAACATTAGAATAAGCCCACCGCTTAAGAATTTTCAAGGACTCTTTAAGAACTAAGACCCTGTTTGGCATAGTTTTTGCTTTCGGCTTTACATAGAAAAAAAAGAAGAAGCAGAAGTTATTTTGAGAAGCTGGTACCCCCCAGCTTCTTCGAAATGATTTTCCAAGGCGCATAAGCTCTTCTAAAAAAGTTGTCAAACATCGTTCCAAACAACTTTTCCCTCCAGAAAGCCAAAAACAATGTTTAAAAAATCAATCCAAACAGAGCCTAAGTCTTCCACAACAGAGGGGCTGTAAAACATTTGAAAAGAAAACTAACGCCACCTTTATAGGTTGAGAGAGAGGGTTCCTTAAAATAATGCCCTTACCACATGAATTTGTTGTTGAATTGAAGGATGTATCAAAATTTAATTTGAGGCAACCAAAACATGGTACACACCACAAATGAGAAAACTGAGCAACTAGAACAATGGGCATAGAAGATAAGTAATTATGTATACAAACCTCTTCAAACTCATAAAGGTCTTTAAGAGCTCTTTGGGTTGTATCAAAAATGTCCCACAAATGGTTATTGAAGATGAAGTCATTTATGCTTTTCCAAATGGACCAAATGAAAACAACAAGTCTAATAGAGTTAGGAGGATAATCAATTTAGTTTCACATGGAAGTAAGGTCATACCATTTTTTTTCCAAATAGAAGAATTTTGATCAGTGAAGTCTATTCTAAGAGGGCCGAGCTTCCAAACAGTACAAGCAAAAGGGCAAGTACAATGAATATGATCAATACTCCCATTCGCCATCCCACAAGTGTTACATGTATCCACATCCGACATACCTCGGAGCTTAAAAAGATGATGCACATACAATTTCTCATGAAGGCATTGTCAAAGAAAAAACTAAATTTTTTGTACGACCTTAATGAGCCAAACTGTTTTCCACATTTTATGTTTATTCAAATCAAAAGTGCATCCTTCAAAAGTGGGAAAAAACTGTATTTTTTCAAGAGTAGAGAGGGCAACATAATATACACTCTTGACTGAAAAAATATCATTAGAACTCATGCCCCAAACTTTGCGATTTCAATTGCTAAAAGAATTGGGGAGCAACCCAATACTTAAATAGTAAAACTAGTCAAATTAGGTGACTTTTTGTCAACCGAAATTCTCCACCGGTCATCCGCTTGAATTTAGTAGGTACGCATTTTTGGAACACAAGATTTACCCAACAAAATACCTTTGAGACAAATGAAATGGCAAACCAAAAGTCAAACAATTTAAAACCAAAACATTTAGCTGATCGAGAAACAAATTAACAAAATAGGAATTTCAAACAACCTCTTGATCTCTGTAATTCAGAAAAAACTATACGAGTAAAAAAAAAACAAAATATTCAGGAAATGGAAACATGTTAAAAATAAACCTACCACAACTTTGGTATTGTTTGATAAAACTGAAAATTAAGTACTGAAAGTTTTAAGATCGAATTCTAAGTACTGAAGGTTTTAAGTGATGCTTATAAAAATAATATTTTTTGATATTTTTGTAAATTTTCAGTTTTCTTACTTCAGTGTTAAATGGTGACATTGTCACTTAAAATTTTACCTCATTTTAAGTAATGTTCAAATTTCTTATCAAACGCACTTAGCTGAATAAATGCTGAATCTGTTCAAATTTAAGGGGTGGATAAATGCTAGGACAATACTTAGATCTTGCCCCATGAGGGCCAATTTCATCTTCCTTGATGATGTGGTCCAATACAAATTGTACACGTGGCCAATTTTATTTTTTTTATAAAGAAATTGACATTGATTTGGGTATTTATGGATTTTATATCCAACTTCTTTTTGAAAAAGATTTTTGCCACCTGTCCAACTTGTATTAGAGCACATCATCGGGGAGGACGAACTTGGTCTTTATGGGGCAAGACCTAAGTATTGTCCTAAATGTTATCAAACAGAACCTTTATCTAGACGATCATAGACAATAGTGCGATATGCTATAAATGAATCAAGTCGTTCGTAAAAATGGTCAAAATCAACACGTTAAAACTAGAATTCGGCATGTGCTCGTTCCTTTAAGAAATGAGGCACACCCGATCATAATTTTTAGGTTATATAATAAAGGGTAAAGTATTCAAAACATCTCTGTAATATATATATTGTGCGTATAATAACCATTAGTTTCAAAATATGTATATTTGCACCTAATGTTTTGGGACAAGTGCTTAAAACACTCCTGTAATATAGATATTGTGCATATAACATCCATTAATTTTTAAATGTGTGTTTTGAAGCCTAATTTTTTTGGACAAGTGCTTAAAATAACCATGTAATATAGATATTGTGCTCTAGGACAGAACTAGAAACTAATGTGAAAGGGGGCAATCAAAGGAATTTTTGATAATTTTATAGGGGATCAATACTAATATTTACTAGTATATTATCATTTTTTTTATTTAAAAAAGGTAATAAAAATATATGAAAAATAAATTTCCTAATGGGGGCAAGTACCCCCATACCCATAAGGTGGCTCAATGTTTGATTGTGCTTATAACACCCATTAGTTTTAAAATGTATATATATATATATATTTTTTTTTTAAGAAATAAGCTTTATATATAATATCAAAGAAAATGCCTAAGTCATACAAATAAAAATGTGTCTATTGACACCTAAATTGTTATGAATCACTCAAATTGAATATATACATATATATATTTTTGTTTCATGAGTTTCTAAATTAAAATTAATTATCTATTTTTTGTACTCAGAGTTTTTGTAAGGGGCAATCCTTGATTTTCTGCATTAAAAATCCAAAAATATGATGTCAACTATTATTTTGGTATTAATTAAACAAACCTATTTTTGTTTTTTGTTTTTTGGTAAATAAACCCACCTATTTTTGGTTTTTTCTAAAATAAAAAAATAAATGAGCTAATTGCCCCAGAATGGTGCGAGCTTTTAACCCGTTGTGATTCTACTTCACCCCAAATGTTTTGATTAATGGTCCGTTTGGGAGCATGGAATTGGAATTGGGGGCTCCAATTCCAAATCCATTTTTTGGATGTAACAAAATACTTTGGAATTGGAATTGAAATACAATTCTAAGGACAATAATTCCATAAGGAGAAGTTGTGATTTCCAATCCCACATCTTCTCCAAACCTTGACCCACTAAATACTATCTCTCTAACAACTAACTTTTCACAACCACAAACATACATACATATATATACACAAATACCAAAATATATACATACGCCAATATATATATACACATTTATATACGCCCACTTATATATAAAATGGTAAAGTACATTAAACCCCCCTGAACTATTTTATCTCTCTCAACAAACCCCCTAAACTATGTGATTGCCCCTCAAACTATGAAATTGTTACAATCAAAGACATTCCGTTATAACACCGTTAGTTAAATTATGATAATTTGCACTCAGATCCCCTAAGGTTTTGGTTAATTGCACTCACCCCTTGAGATTTTATTTTCCTTGCAATGACACCCCCTGAAGGGATGAAGACCCCATGAAATAACTCTTGCGCCCTTCTTTTAGTGTAAAAGATATGTTGACTAAATTAATGGACCAAACAACCCTTGTGTCTTAAGCTCAATTTGAAAAACTTTTCAAGTACTTTTGATACAATGATTTTTCAAATATCATCACATTTCTTTAAATTATTTTTTTAAAATTATCATTTTTGTAATCTAGGCCCCAAAAGTTATTGTTTTTTAATTTTTCCCTAAAACTAATATTGTGACCTTTTACATTAAGTAATAATAATACACTTTATTTATGATTATATTTTTTTTTTTTGTATTTTAGAAGGTGATACATGTATAAAATATTTGTAAGTTCATATAATTTAATTTATTTTTTAAATAAATAATATACAACTCCTACATTTTAAACAAGTAGTAAATCATTTTAATTATAATTTTTGTTGTATTGTAAGATGTGATAAATTTATAAAAATATTACAAATGGTTTATAATTTATTATTCTTTGTGTAAAATTAATTTAAGTCCTTACACTGTAAAATAATAACAAACTTTACTTATTGTAATTTTTTATATTTTTATAAGAATATGACAAATGGTTTATTATTTATTAATTTTTTTTGTAAAGTTAATTTAAGCCCTTACACTTTAAATAATGACAAACTTTACTTATTATAATTTTTTATATTGTAAAAGGTGATAATGAATCGAAATATTAGACAGTCCTTGTGTTTTTATTAGTAGTATATAGATAGATAGATAAATATATACAGATTTCTGTATTTTAAGTTATATTATTTTTCCTTGCCGAAATATATTTGTGTTATATCTTTACTCTATATCTTATGAAATATTCATTAGAGTTACATTTCAATTAATGTATATTAATTAATTATTATTTTTTTAAAAAAATATGAAAATATTTATAACCCATTGTTATATATTTACTTTATATCTTTTGAAATATTCATGTAACGCCTCGCGTTTCCTTTCTCATTTCTGGAATTTTTTCCAAGTGTTAACAGTTTTGTAATGTCACTTATTCATGACGTATTGTGTAATCTTGGTACGTGTAAATTTTTCGCGTTTATGTTTTGGACATAACGGGACGACTTCGTGGACTTTCGTTTCTAGCTTTGTGGTTTGTTGGCAACTATGTGTGTGTGATTTAGACTAGTTGGGCCTTCGTGGTCTGTATTGTGTAATCTTGTTTTGATTTTTCTTGCTTCTCGGTTTGGATTTGTGCCTTGAGACGAATTAGACTTGTGTTACTCATGGGGAGTTCTTCGATATTATACCAATATTGGTATGTGTTTCTCTCTTTTATGAAAATTCATAAATTTTATTTTCTTGACTTCTTTCTAGATTTTGATCTAGTTCTTCTTGGAATTGAATCGTAGGATTCTAGTATGTTGTAGAGGAGGTTGAGAGCTTCCAGGATCTACCTTTGGTTCGGCGATCGGAGTAACTTTTCCGGTGACCCGATTTTCGATTTTGAGTTTTTTGCGAGCCGAGTTGTAAAGTGTACTCTCGAGGACATGGTCTTGATTCCTTCATGTTCGGGTTTTTCATTGCTTCACTTTCGTTTTGGCCGATTTAGTAATTTTTCTCCCAAATCGTTGAGGTAGGGGAAAAACTTCTTAACTATCTCATCTTGTGATTGTGTAGGTATGAAATTTTAATTCTAGGGTTCCTAACCTTGGATATATTTGCTAAGTTGTATACTTAAAAATTATGGAATTGGGTTTATATATGTTTAGGTGATTTAACCCTTGTGTATATGTGTAAGTGAAATTATACATATTTGTATGTAGGGGGTTTTATCCGTTTTTGGTTTCGATGCGTGAGTTTGCGAATTAATTGTTTAATTGAACATGAAATTGAACAATTAGAATTATTAAACTCATGTTATGAACATATATACATATATGTTAATATTATTGTAAGTGTGTTGTTACGCCCCAAAATCCTAGGACTCCAAAACCCGAGCCTAAGAGCTAAGGGAGTGAATGCGGAAGTAAAAAGAAACGAGAACCAACGATATTCAGTCAACAAACACCCATAAAAAGGGTAAAAATGCCCTAATACAATGTTGTCGCGCCCCTAAAATTCCCGAATCTCTAATCTAGAGAATCAGCGAATCTCCAAAGGGTGACGTAAGTCAAGCGACCATTAGAGTCAACAATAACAAAGTAAATACATGGAATAACAATGAAAACTATACTCCATGCCAAATAGAATACTAGAACTCAATAGTATCCTCTAATACCAACTGACACGCTCCTAAATCCCTAAGACTCCCGAACTGGGACATCCAAGGAATTCAGGATGCGATACTTAATACGAATGACCAACTAAGATATCATTAACCATGAAAATATATGGAATAATGATAGAAATGGTATATTCCATACCCAGATGACTAATAAAACTAAGCAGCGGAATCTAACGAAAATCCGGCAAAGTTCCGTTTGTAAATGGAACATCCGGATACACAACCACAACACAAGAACCCGCCAATAACATTTCGATAATAATAATGGCTTCCAAGCCCCACATTCATCAATCCTACTAGGGCCGAGGTAGTGGAAAGAAACCAAAATCCCTCCAAACCCTCTAACATCAACAGAACCACAAATGCTCGAATAAGAATACATAATGCACATAGCAGTGCCGAATAAATACAACGACATCCTGAAATAATAAATACAGGAAATAAAGATACATCAACAGGGATATGCCAACAGGCTGGCTCCCAAAAGAAATATATGACAATCCCACAAAACATGGGTAAGGAAGCTAACAGAAGACAACTACCATCCCTAAAACCAGTCGTGCTGCATCCGTAACTGCATCACCCAACGCAACTCCAAAACCTGTAACAAGAAACTAAAGAAAACTGTCGTTGCACTGCATCATGCTCATAGTTGTATGTTTCCTGCAACCTGGCGTGGGAATACCAGGGGGCAAATGAAATACCCCTGTGAGCAAATAAGCTCAGTGGGAAAGGATACTCTAACTACCACATCCTCTAATAGTTTAGGTAATGCTAAACCACCCAGTGAGATACATAGCCCACAACATAACCCAGCCACGAAAACCCAAGGTACGTGCTCATATACTACCGTACGTAAGTATATAGGGGATATACATATATATACATATATATATACACAACATGAGCCTATAAGATACAACTAAGACTCATACTCCCAGTACCAACACCAGTAGTCTACACTACTCTCACCAACGTACACTAAGTACACGACCCTAAGGTCCAATATAACAAATCATCCAGCGTTCACGATGCTAACAAGAAACTTCAAACAGAGGGAATCAAACTCACCTCTAATATCCACAAGGATCGAAATCCACCACTAATACCAAGGAATACTCATAACTCACTCCCCTAGAACACAGGAGGAAAAACACTCATGTCCTTGCGTACTAACACAATCATCGTCTATATATATATATAATAAACCTCATCCCATTCCTAAGGAAAATCTACCTTTCAAAGGCTATGCCACCTCAATCATATCACCATACCATAAATCAAATCGACCTCATAATGTTATCATCAATAGGGTCAAGCACATCACTAACACTCTCACTGTAGGCGAGGAAAACCACCCAATCAAATCACTAAGAGTACATGAACTTAACTCACAAGAACGACCACCTCCGGGTCACCAAAGCAAAACGAAATAACAGACTTCCCAATGCTAAACCAACAGATAACCGAGACAACAATGTCAAGGTTAAAACACCACAAGTGTTTAGTGAGAACACCCGGACAAAAGAAACCAATCCACTCGGTATCCATGCCCCTGACACGTGTGACAACTCAAATCACCTAAGTGGTGACATCAACAATAAAGAAAGTGAAAGGCAACACTATATGTGTACACTGAACAACACAAAGCTCATACAGAGACCTAGAAACGATAGGAAGCAAAGGTGAAACAATGGAACACATTTCAAAAGTCTACAGGATGAGATATTGAGAAAGAAGTCTCGAAATCTCATAATCCCAAGAAAAGTAATAAAAATAGTTTTCCTTTTAAGAGACCACATAGTAAAAATGACCGTCTTGCCCCCGGTCTCCGTCAGTTGCCATCACCGGCTTTTAGAAGTTAAAATATTTTTAAAGAAGATCCTAAGATCATTTTATAAAGTGTTAAAACTTTTCATTTCTACGGGGGTAGACGAAAACGGGTTTTTCCTTTTAAATATAAAGAGTTTGTTTCGAGGTTTAGAAAACACCGTTTTCGAAATGACAGCCACGTAAGAATGAACAACTCCACGGATTCCTATAATGCCCAAAAGGACAGTAAAGGAAGAACAACACGTTGGACTCACGGAAGACAACCATCCGTTTCCAACTCCACCAAATCAAATGACAACACATGGAAGAGATTCGGTACCACGCCGTAACCAACGAATCTAGGAATGACATACAAGTCAATGACCACGTACTAGTGTACAAAACACAGTACAAGGAATGCTTAGGGGAATGAACTAAGCACAAGAACTGAGACTGTCAAGCTACGGTACCTCGAGTACTAAATAAAGTCACATAACCGTAACCTCTTCTCACCAATCAAACTTTCAACTACATTTGATAACTCATCCCTCAAAAGGTGGAAGACACCTAAAGGTCCATACTACAACTCACAACCTCATCACCCGCCTTCTCGAAGGCCCCAATTCATAACTGATACTAAAATCAATCTCTAACCTCCAATCTCTAACAAGATCACACAGCTAACCACAATCACAAGACTATTAACCACATTCTCTAAGGCCTCAACTCAAAATCAAGCATACGGTCCACCACTAGCCTCAACTAGTCACATAGATCACTATGCCAATACACATAACCTCCCCCAAGGGCACTAAAGTATACAACAAGTATAAAGATATACTATTCATTTATACTAACAATTTTCTCATTTAATTCATGTTTTCGCATTTATCACTTTCAACTTAGCATTTTATAAAGATATGAATTTAATTTCACAATATTCATACATAACATGCTCCAAAATCCAACAGGCAATAACAACACATATTAAACCTGCTCCAACATCAGATGTAATAATATCACGTATACATGTCAAATGAAATCACATAAATGCCATGCATATACAATGTGACTCATACACCACCCTTTGCCCACATCACGTGGTTAACGAATACGCACTCCACCCATTTACAAGGGGAAAGAGTACCGCACCGATTCTTCCCAAGTGTTTTTGACACTGCACTTTCAACAAGGAAGACGGTTGCACGAGACGACCCGTGACCAAAGATCCGTATAACGGATGCACGAGACGACCCGCGACTTCGAGAATGAGACGACTCACCCTATACCCCATTCACGACTCATTATTCCATAGGATGGGAACACCCCCTAGCCAGTTGTTGCGACGATTCGACACAAAGACACCCCACATGATTTCACAACCCACATATACCAATACCATGATTTGACACTACATGATATTCTCAATATGCATCCAGGTCCAAATGACAATCATGCCTCAATATAAATATGTAATGCATCATATTTATATATAATATCCACATGAATCCAATATAATTCTCGAAATCTCTTTTTAACATGCTTTTAAAATACAATAAAACATTTAAATCATATGAAAACAATTTCATATACAACTCATGTTTTCAACTATATTTTATTTAATTCTTTAGAAAATATTTCAAATTCCCTTATCATGCCTTTAAAATAAATTAAAGCAATTAATTCACGTATCGCAAAGGGAACCTAGCACAACGTCTAAGTTTTTCGCATCCAACATTTACAAAATTCTCTAACCCATTAACTCTCAAGGGAATTTCTAATCCGTCTATTCATATTAAATTCAATTAGGAATATTATTTAATTACATAGGAAATAATTTAATTAATTTTCTTAAATTAATCATAAGTCATACATCGCTCCTAAGCCAATTATAGATATTTAAATTAACAATTAAATATATCTATATTAAATTAAATAAGGGTTTACACCCCTAAACTACTTCAATAATGCGGAGTGAGAAATATAATTTCCCACCTAATTTACGTTTACCGAATAGCCCGAAACAGCACAGTACCGGCGCCCAAATATGAAGCCCGCCGACCAAAATCGTCTGAAAAATATTTCACATATATCTAAATGTCCGTCTCGACAACCTATACAATATATACGAAGCCCATTAGCAATAGGTTAATTAATTTGGCTAAATCTAAAATAACCTAAACAAAAATTCGAAACTTAAAATTGAATTTTCCGATAAAATGTTGAACGAAAAATTACGAAATTTTTACACGTCATACCTGACATATAGGTGAAGCTACCCTCCAAAAATCAGCCCAAACCGAGGTCGGGAAGTCGACCGAAAAAATAGTCGAAGCTTCTGGCCGAAACCGGGACTGCCCCTACTGCGCGTCTCCAGCTCTGCAGCAACCCCAGCTCCACCACGTCGCCACCCTGCGCCGCCACCTGTAGCTCATGACGCCGCCAGCCTCAGCTGCCATCGCCCCTGCTCCGGCGAGCACCCAACCCGTGGTCGCGCAACCCAGCTCTCTCCCTCTCAGCCTGTCTTCTCCTTCTCTCTCCCTCTCAGCCTGTCTTCTCCCCCTCTCTCCCTGTCCCTCTCGCCGACGGCAACCAATTGATGGAGGTGGAGGAGTGCAGCTGTGTCGCGCCAAGAAGAAGAGGAAGATGAAGCTGGACAATCGTCGTTCGTGCATAGCGTCCAGGAGAAGGAAGAAGGAAAGAGATACACTTATACACGTATATAACCTATATAGTGTATATATATAATCTTTAATTCAATTAGAAATTTTTGTACCACTTAATTCTAATGGTTCCATGTGACCTACTATGTGACCAAAACAATTAAATTAGAATGTGTGACACCTTTTACACATATATCTCTATATTGCAAAAGTGACTCTCCTTTTATCCGAAATCACAAACTAACCCCCAAATAATATATATATATATATATATATATATATATATATATAATTACAATTTTATATATATATACAATAAATCCCAATAAATACTGGGAGTCTTTAAATAATATCGCGCGACCCAGAAAGTCCACGGGACGCCAAATAATTAAAATAGTCCGAATTAATACACCGGGGTAAGAATCCAAACGTCGAAACACCTAACGAGCCCGATAAAATAAAACGTGTCGTCGCTCCATCGAAGCACAAATGCTAAATGTCGAAATAAAACCGCGTAGTCGATACCAAGAACTCACGTAGTCGTCAAAGATAAACTGTAATGTCATCCAGTCGACTTTAAAAGTAAACGCGAAAAATTTATACACGAAATACCAAGAATAAACAATGCGTCAAGAACAAGTGACGTCATTACCGAAATTATATTAAAATTAATTTCAAAAAAAAGGAAAATAACACGGGGTGTTACATGGAAATTCCCTAAGCCCACCAGAGCCTTCCAAGCTTAAGGCCATCAGGCTACATGCCCAATTAGATTTTTGCAAGCCCAGTGTTTAGGCCCATTGTATTTGTGTATTTCTTTAGAAAATAAAAATGATGATGTAATCAAGGCATTGTTGCCTCAATGGGCCTCAAGCCCATTAAGAAAATGTATATAAGAAAAATCAAAAAATGAATAAAGCATTCTCTCTTGTGTTGTGCAAATTTGGGCATTTACACATTGACGCCGTCTGTGGGAAATTTCACAGAGGGAGTTCCTAATTTTTTAAATCTTCCATTCGGGATCTGTAAAATCGCCTCCTTCTTCTCATCTCAAAAAGCTGAGTCTGTTTGTCAAAGAAAAAATCAACTACCACCTTCAAAAACCTTCACTCACTACCCCCCCCCCCCCGAACAGATATGCCAATCACTCGTTCACAGGCAGACGTTCAACCCACTGCAGACAATCGTGCAGAGGGTTCCATGGAGCAAATTCTTCAACGCTTGATAGCTGCTGAGGAACGTAGCATGACCTTGGAAAGGCAGAATGCGGAACTCATGGCGAGGTTGGCTCCACAACCTACTGCCCCACCGGTAGTTGCAGATAACCCTCCGGTGGCGGCGATCGACCATTCTCTAAACCAGTAGGGTAGCGACAGACCTGAGGAGCATGCCGAGTCTTCTCAGCGCTCAGGAAAGGCTCCAGCAGCCGACGAGTCCATAACCCCCGAGAAACTTCAAGCAATGATGGATGAATTCCAAAGAAAAGTTCTCGGGGACTTGAGGTCCCGATCTACCGATGACATGGCCATCCAGGCGTCCACTGAATTGATACAGTCACCTTTCGCCCACGAAATAACCCAAGAACCTTTCCTAAAGAAGTTCGTTATGCCCCAGTTCATCCCTTACGATGCCAAAAGGGACCCCGAAGAACATATATACCAGATCCATCAGAAGATGACCCTGTACGCTGAGAATGAGTCCCTGCTTTGCAAAGTGTTCTCCATAAGCCTTGCTGATGCCGCTCTATTGTGGTTTAGGAAACAGCCACCCCGATCCATTGGCAGCTGGCAGCAGTTGACCAGGCTCTTCATCGCCCAGTATTATGGAAACAAGAGACAGGAGAAAGGAGAGTCACTGAAAAGTTTTTTATCCCGATTCAACATCGAATCCTCTTCTGTGGATAACTGTGACCAGCACTCTGCTGTTGAGGCATTCAGGATGGCCCTCATTCCAGGAACTAAGTTCCATCAGTCTCTGGTAAAGCGCCCTCCATCGGGCATTGGGGAGCTAAACTCCAGGGCCCAAGGATACTTGAGAATTGAAGAAGAGGAAACTATCAGGTAAAGGAGGTCAGCCTTAGTCAGTGTTGAGATTCAATCCAAGGATCGATTGACCGATCGAAAGCGATCAGCACCATCGGGATCATTAGCCCCACCGGGATCATCAGCCCCAAAACCATTCAAACGCCCCAGATTCGAAGAAAAGGTTGACACCCCTAAAGGTTAGCCTTGCAAAACTTTACCAGGAGAACAAAGCCAAATGAGTTTTCTAGCAACCCTCTACCATCAGACATCCATTTGACTAGAGGGACATGTCAAAACACTGTGCTTTCCATGGTGATTTCGGGCACATCACGAATGAATGCCGTAATCTAAGGCAACAGGTGGAGACGTTACTGCTTCACGGGGAACTCCGAGATTACGTCTAACGGGACAGACCAAGGACCGACCAATGGGCCCTCAGCGCCCCTCAGAACCCCTCGGACGCACAACCGGTCATGGTCATTAGTATGATTCACGGTGGCCCCCCATCCAAAGTGACCGAAGGGTCACGCCGGAACCATCTGCAGAGAGCTCACAAGATGAGAAGGGTCAACGAGATCAGTGAGGCCCACCACAAAGCAGGAGAAACGCAGATCACTTTCTCGGTGTCGGACCTTTGGGGTGTCCAAATACCGCATGAAGACCCTCTAGTTGTGACCCTAATGGTGGCCAACTGTTTGGTGAAAAGAGTCATGATCGATCCTGGGAGCAGTGCCAACATCATCACCAAGTGGGCTTTTGAAAAGCTCGAAATCAATCCATTTGAAGTTGTGACATCCCGGTGCCCCATCGCAGGTTTTGACGGAAGGCAAATCGAGCCGATCGGAGAAGTTCAGTTACCAGTATCTGCTGCTCAAAGGACCCTAAACGAGACATTCGTTGTGGTGGATGCCAAACCTTCGTATAATCTGCTCATGGGAAGGGGATGGATTCACCGAATGCAAGGTGTACCTTCGACTCTTCACCAGGTCATGAGATGTTTAAGCCCCGACGGTACAGGTACCATTGATGTCAAAGGTGACCAGGTGGTCGCCAAGGAATGCTACGCGGTCACCCTGAAGGAGATCCGAAAAGTAAAAGCCCCAGTGGCGCCCCGCTCCAAGGAACAAAGCTCAGGCTTCAAATAGCAATTAAATGAGGGGGATCCGAGCACCCCAATTGTGGTTGAACCGTTGCAGTCGGTCTATGTTGTGCCCAACAGTCCAGAAAAAGTTACTTTTGCAGGTACAAACCTCACCGATCCTGAGTTTAAGGAACTAACACAATTGCTGCAGGACAACTTTGATGTCTTTGCATGGGAGCATACGAACATGCCAGGGATCGATCCCGATGTTTCGCAGCACTCATTGCATGTTGACCCGAATGTCAGACCTATCAGGCAAAAGCAAAGGCGCATAGGGGCACATCAGAACCAAATTATAGCAGATGAGGTATCCAGATTGCTCCAGGCTGGCTTCATCAGGGAGGTCATATATCCCGAATGGCTTGCCAACGTAGTGGTCGTGCAGAAGAAGAACGACAAATGGAGGGTTTGCGTTGACTTTACTGACCTGAACAAGGCATACCCGAAGGACAGTTTTCCACTACCAAAGATCGACCAGATGGTTGATGCTACCGCTGACTACGATCGTCTAACCTTTTTGGATGCTTATTCAGGTTACAACCAAATAAAAATGAACCCGACAGATGAGGAAAATACCTCATTCATTACTGAAACAAGTACATACTGCTTTAAAGTTATGCATTTCGGACTGAAAAATGCAGGTGCCACTTTCCAGAGGTTGGTCAATAGGATCTTTAAAGGTATGATGGGTACAGTAATTGAGGCCTACATCGATGACACTGTGGTCAAAAGCAGAAAGAAGGATGACCATCTCACCCACCTGCGCCAAGTGTTTGCCACCCTCAGGTCACATGGCATGAAGCTTAATCCAGCGAAATGCTTTTTTTGTGTATCCTCTGGGCAGTTCCTGGGGCACATCGTGGACCGGACCGGGATCTAGGCCAGCCCGACACAAGTCAAGGCCCTGATAGAAATGAAGGAGCCCCGGACACATAAAGACGTTCAAGTCTTGACGGGAAGAGTGGTTGCACTTAGCAGATTCATTTCACGACTCACTGATCGATGCCGACCATTCTTTCAGGCAATAAAGGCAAATAAGGGAGATATCTGGGGTCCTGAGCAATCGGAGGCCCTGGCGAGGTTAAAAGAGTACTTGACCATGCCCCCGATCCTGTCCACACCAACTCCCACTGAAATCTTATACCTATATTTAGCAGTATCCTCTGCGTCAACCAGCGCCGCCCTCATCAGAGAGGACGAAAACCTTCAAATGCCAGTATTCTACACCAGCAAATCATTAGCTGAGGCAGAAACCAGATACAACAGGCAAGAAAATTTGGTTATGTCACTGGTGAATGCCAATAGAAGGCTAAGGCATTACTTTGAAGCCCACCTAATCGTCGTCCCAACAGTTACACCCCTACGGGTTATTATGTCAAAGCCTGACCTCTCAGGGCAAATCTCTAAATGGGCCATCGAATTGGGCATATACGATTTGACATACATACCCCGGGTTTCCATCAAAGGACAGGCAGTAGCGGACTTTTTGCTTGAAAGTGAAACTGAAGAGCCAGACCAAAAAAGTGAACCGAACACATGGAAGATTTTTGTGGATGGATCAGCTAGCTTTTCCGGATCAGGAATTAGTTTGGAAATCTTGACACCTGATGGGACACGCCTTCATATGTCAGTGCAACTACAGTTCTCAGCCACGAACAATGAGGCAGAGTTTGAGGCCGTCGTATCCGGATTAAGGATAGCCCGAAGCCTCCAGATTCAGTCCTTAGCAGTACACAGTGGTTCTCAGCTGGTTATCCGTCAGATCAACGGAGAGTATGAAACAAAGGATCCGAAAATGGAGTCGTATCGAGCACTCGTTTTGAAAGAAACAGAAATTTTTCAAAGAATAACCTTCACCCAAATCCCCAGGAGCGAAAACTATGTAGCTGACCACTTGGCCAATCAGGAATCCTCAGCCGGAGAAGACCTGACTTGGGTTGCACTAGTAGATTTTATTCAGAGGCCCAGTATTTAGGAACCCTAACGAGTAATGCTTATCCCATGGGAGCCCAGCTAGATGGATCCCCTGATGGATTACCTGCGAAATGGAACCCTTCCCGAAAACAAAGCTGAAGCTTACAAGATCAGGAGGAATTAAGCCCGATACTCAATCATAAACGGGTAACTCTACCGAAAGTCCTTTTCAGGTCCTTACCTGAGATGTATTACACCGTCAGAATCTAGAGCAGTGATGCAGGAAATTCACAGTGGGGCTTGTGGAAACCACTCCGGTGGCAGATCCCTTGCCTATAAGATACTATCTTTAGGGTATTTCTGGCCCTACCTGTCACGGGATGCCGAGGAATACGTCTAAAGGTGCAAGCCCTATCAAATGCACGGGAATGCTATCCATCGGCCACCTGAGTTCTTGTATCCCACTATAGTACCACACCCATTCGCCCGATGGGGAATGGATATAGTGGGACCCCTCCCGAAAGCAATCCGGTCGAATGCGTATGTCCTTCTGGCCACTGACTATTTCACCAAATGGGTGGAAGCAGAATCCTATCCCACCGTCAAAGGTAGCCACGTCATCAAATTCATATGGACCCACATAATTTGTAGATTCGGGCTACCGAGGACGATCATGATGGATAACGGAACAAATCTGGACAACATGGGGGTTAGAGCATTCTTTGCCGAGCATGGTATCAACCAGAGCATGTCTTCCGTCGGCTACCCACAAGGGAACGGGCAGGTGGAAAGGACAAATTGAACTATATTCAACACCCTGGCCAAAAAACTTGAAAAAGCCAAAGGGGCATGGCTAGAGAAACTGCCTGAAGTTCTCTGGTCATACAGAACGACTCCCAGACAACCCACTGGAGAAACCCCCTTTGCCATGACGTATAGCGCTGAAGCTGTGATTCCTACAGAGATCAAGGTTCTAACCCTCCAGAGTGAGGCCTGGGTTGAAGGACCAAATAACCAGCACCTGGCTCAGAATCTTGACCTTCTGGATGAAAGAAGAGAGGCTGCCGGGATCAGGCTGGCTGCCTACCAACAGCAAGTCCGGAACCATTTCAATCAAAGAGTCAAAAGAAGAGATTTCTAAGTCGGAAACATGGTCCTTAGGTAAAAAAATCGGGCTCGTAGGCAAGCTCAGGGAGCTTTGGGAGGGCCCGTATACCATTACCGAGGTCATCGGTCGTGGGGCATACCGTGTACGAAGGAATATTGATGGCGGAATGGAACCAAACTCCTAAAACGCCTCTTGCCTGAAGAGGTACTACCCTTAATGGGCCAAGTTTCGTTTTTTACTTTGATCTTTTTGTAAAAAGGTTATAGTACCTGATCATTAAAAATCATTATTATTGCTAAATAACTCATAAATCTCTACTGAAACGCAAAAAGAAACTAAGTGTTGCATTGTCTATCGCATGGCCTGAAGGGCCCGAAGACACAACACAGATCCTGAAGAGATCAAAGTTCCAAAAATAAACTAAGTGTTGCATTGTCTATCGCATGGCCTGAAGGGCCCGAAGACATAACACAGATCTTGAAGAGATCAAAGTTCCAAAAACAAACTAAGTGTTGCATTGTCTATCGCATGGCCTGAAGGGCCCGAAGACATAACACAGATCCTGAAGAGATCAAAGTTCCAAAAACAAACTAAGTATTGCATTGTCTATCGCATGGCCTAAAGGGCCCGAAGACACAACACGGATCCTGAAGAGATCATAGTTCCAAAAACAAACTAAGTGTTACAATGACTTTCGCAAGGCCTAAAGTGTCCGAAAGACACAACACAGGTTCTGAAGAGATCACAAAATTTTGCAAAAAGAATCTAAGTGTTGCATTGTCTATCGCATGACCTGAAGTGCCCGAAGACACAACACAGGTCTTGAAGAGATCACAAAATTTTGCAAAAAGAATCTAAGTGTTGTGATGTGAAATTTAGAGTAACCCAAAATATAGATTAACCCAAACCAAATTTTACTTGCAAGTATACGAATCATAGTAGTAAAGAGTACAAGTATCGCGAGGTCATTCCCACGAGGATTGATTAGACAAATTAAATCTAAAAATTACTATCTAACTAATTCAACCAAATATTGATGATTTTGATAAAAGAATAATTGTAAAAGAGATGAAAGAACAATGATAAAGAAAATACCAAGGCTTTGATTCCACCACTAATCAATACAATTCCAATATTTCAATTGAAGTTATTAAACAGCCAAATAATCTTCACACATCCAATAAAAAATAATTATAATCAAACATATGGATGGCCTATCCGGGTTAGGGCATAGGTTCAATTAAATATTTATTATCTTGATCATGAATAATAAACAAATAATTGAAAGAATAACATAAATCACAACTAACTATCCATGGTCAGACATAAATAATTATGATTTACTTTCTTCTTCTTAAATCGCCAAATAAGATTACATGTTCATGGTCAGACACAAGTAACCTATATGCTAAAGTTCCAATAAATTGAATTAAAGTCTTGGTTAAAGCACATAAAATTGAAAGTATAGGAAAACATTAAAATAATAAGAAGAAGAATTTAAATGAAAGATTCAACTACTTATTTCAATTGAAATAATAGAATTGTAAATGAAAAGGGTTTCCTCTCAGCCCTGGCCGAGAGGATTAGTTACACATGAAGAAAAAAATAATAAAACAACAACCAAACCGAAATTGAAGATGGAAGAACGCCTTTGCTTTCTCCGTGGATTGCACCAGTCTTCTCTTCTTTTCCTTGGCTCTTGATGCTCCTTTGTGCATCCATATATGCCCTATTTATAGGGGTCCTCAAGGTTTCATCTAGGAAAGTAAATAAGATAATACAATATTCCCATATTTCTTTTCCTAATTGGTGATATCTTGCAGCCCACTTTTGACCAATTTGGAGAGTAAATTTGAAAGATATTGGTGAGATACTTTTTTCTTGTTAATCAAGTCCTCTTCCCACAACCCTTGATTTCATTCCATTCTGATTGTTCCTTCAAAATCTGTGATTATATTACCAAGCTGATGCTGATTTTCGCACAAAATAGTATGCCAGATTTAAAATATCTTTTTCGCCCTCTAAACTTCAGAATTAGGGTTTCTATGTGAAATACCAATATTCTTTAAATTGAATCAGTTTTCTAGGAACACTAGGCTCACACAAATCCGAACAACGGGCTGAAATATATGGCCCAAATACTAAGACGTGGTTTAAATAGATTTTGGGCTTGTTTAGATGGATTTAACCCATTTGTACCAGAAATCACCAATAACCTATAAAAATATAAAAACACAAATATTAATTAAAATAATTTAAAATAAATGACTAAAAAATATATTTTTGGAGGTTAATCGTGTATGAATTATGCACTTATCATGTTGCATTGTCTATCGCATGGCCTAAAGTGCCCGAAGACACAACACAGATCCTGAAGAGATCATAGTTCCAAAAACAAACTAAGTGTTGCAATGTCTTTCGCAAGGCCTGAAGTGCCCGAAAGACACAACACAGGTCCTGAAGAGATCACGAAATTTTGCAAAAAGAATCCAAGTGTTGCATCGTCTATCGCATGGCCTGAAGTGCCCGAATACACAACACTGATCCTTAAAATATCACAAAATTTGTAAAAATAAACTAAGTGGACAAAAACTGTGATCCTTCATTCAAAATGGGCCCCAGTGGCCAAGGCTTACAATATGTTTTATAAACACAAAAATCCTAAGGGCCAACACCTGTGCCCGACTCATTGGGATTCACTGGAATGATGGTCCCATCAGGAGCTGGAGGATCAGAGGGGGCGGTGATGCTTATCCCTGGAAGAGGCTTGGTCAGGAACTCGCAGAAATGAACGTCATCTGGATCACCGACCGGGTCGTCGTACGGAGAAGCGATGTCCAAACTCTCGTCTAGTTCCTCCACCGAGGTGAAATTCCTTTCCTCAACGGGTTTCTGCATGTCATTGAAACATGACCTCCAACTGAACCCGATTCGGTACTGAGAAGTCTCGCAGAAACGCTTGTACATTTCGTTTCCACCTCGGTGGCACATCTCGACCACCGACCTCTCCATGGAAAGGAGATTCTCAATCTCTGCCCTCTCCCCCAGGAGCTTCGAATTGGAGGCCATCAGGCTCTCATTGTTAGCCTTCAGGCTCTCATTCTCAGCCTTTAAGGCCTCCGTCTCAGCAAAAATGGCCTGTCGGACTGCCTCCATCTCTTTAATCTTATCTTGAGCAACCCGAAGCTGCTGCTCTGCAGAGATAGCCCTCTGGGTCTGAACATCCAGCTTTTCATTGGATATGGACAGCTGGTTGGCAACCTTCATCCGGGAATCCTCCTTCAGCCTCAGGAGTTCATTGGATTTCCGAAGCAACTTGTTGTCCTCTTCCATCTTTGCGTTGTAGGCCTGGGTCAAGTAAAACATCTGCTAAAAAGACAAGTGTTAGCCTGATAAAGAAATAAATAAATATTAAAGTACGACTGAGGAAACAGTAGGTTGAAACAGTACCTTCATCGCTACCTCTGGACCTGTCAGGGCCAATTCCTCCCGATCGATCGTCCTCAGTCTCTTCCCGTCAACTGGTGTCCAGATCTGTGAGCCCATTGCCCGAATGGCTACATCATTGTCAATGGTTGCGTGCCCTGCAACCAGAAAGTCACCGCCCGGGAGTGTAATCTTCGGCGCCCATGGAACGGGTCGTTCCACTTCAGTTGCAACCCCACTGTCATCTAGTACGATGGGAGATGACGGTGTGGTCGTACGGGGCCTGACAGACCGGTCGGGTAGATTCTCCTCTGATCGGGGATGTCGTGTCCCCGTCAAGCTCGATTCCCCTTCAAGCAGCCGAAATTCAGGAGTGGGAACGTCCCCTGAAGGTCGAACAACCTCCTATGATCTTGAAGGAGGAGTCTGATTGATTTGAACATTTCCCATCGGTGGAGGTGGAGTTACCGGGGTATTCTCCATCGGCGGCAGAAGAATGGGCCCAGATGGGGGAGTTGGAACACTTTGTGACCCCTACCCGCTTTGATCATCCCCAGGTGCTGGAGTTATCACTTGAGGGCAATTGCCCGCTTGGACTTCTTCTTTAACACTGCCTGCGGGATTCTCAACATTTATGTTGACAGGGCCTGCAAATTAGAACCCGTCAGGAAACTATTACACATCCTCAAGGGCTGCCCCCAAATTTTTTATTTAAGCAGTTCAAAACGGGTTCTGATATAATTTGAGGTCTTAAATTCATCAGGTGCTCCCAGAAACTCAAGCACATGGAGGCCTAACTTATCATTGCACTGATCGCAGTAGCATGACCCCCTATGGAATGGCTTTAAGGAAGGTAATAGGGGTCGGTCAAACTCGCTAGGGACTTTGAATCTCGATGAGCTAGGAAGTCTCCAATTCCCGCTTACCAAGACCATTTTTTCCTTCCACCCTTTGTTGGACTTTTCAGTGCCATCACAAATCTTCCTCCCACTCAAAGGAAAAAGATTATACCAACCTCTGCAGTCCTTCTAAGCCTGTATTTTGTAACAGAACAGAAGTTCCGCCAGTCCAAGATCTAGGCCCAGATCCCGATTGAAGTTAGGCCCCACCTGAAGCGGGGCCAGACCCAGGGTATCTAAGGTATAAAAGAAAAAATGCTGGATCGGGAATCTAAGGACCTGAAGGTGAAAGGCCGACAACAGGATCTGATGGTCCAAAACCCCCTCACCATTCCTGAAATCGTATTTTTTAAGGTAGTTTTTAATAATTACCCCATCGGGTATCCCACACTTGACCCTTAACCATTTCAGTATTGTCTCTACCCTATGTGTAGGAGGGAGGGGGTCAACGTAAAATTGGTCTCCCGAACCCCCTGCAGCCGGATCCCCAGCTGTTGCGACGTTTTGGTTGACCTCTGGTGGACTAGACACGATTGTCCTAACCACCTCTACTGAGGGCGAACTAAGGGAGGCGTCCGGATCCACAGAAGAGGGCAAGCGGTCGCTACCCGACCGGGTATCATCACTATCAGACATTTTGAAAAGAAAGACACGAAGATGAAAGGAGGAAACTTACTCTAAAATGAATCCCGAAAAGGTTTCGGACATTTTTCGAAGAGAGGAGATAGACTCTTGCAATGACAAGTAAAGATCTCAGGTGCAGAGAGTTTTCTGAAATTTGTAAGTTGTGAAACAGAATGAATCTTCAACATGTATAGCCTATATTTATAGGAGTCTCAAAGGCGCCTGAAAAGCCGTGCGCTCGGGAAACGAAGCGTCACCTCGCTTCACGCGCGCCTCCTCGGCCTCCCTTCTCACCAATCGAGGCCATCCGGACCACAGGTTTCGAATAGTACAATGATTATACAGCCGCCACATTAATTGGATGAGCCACGTCACCCCGACAGGGGCGATGCATTCATTTTTCCACCCTTCCTTCTCTCTAATGGGCCTGACCGCCCGACAACCCATCAAAAAGAAGTGGGCATGTGTAAGTGTGGAAATTGCCTAAGCCCACCAGAGCTTTCCAAGCTTAAGGCCATCAGGCTACATGCCCAATTAGATTTCTGCAAGCCTAGTGTTTAGGCCCATTGTATTTGTGTATTTCTTTAGAAAATGAAAATGATGATGTAATCAAGGCATTGTTGCCTCAATGGGCCTCAAGTCCATTAAGAAAATGTATATAAGAAAAATCAAAAAATGAATAAATCATTCTCTCTTGTGTTTTGCAAATTTGGGCATTTACAATTATGGAAATTATTGGAAATTTAGGTTTATTTGCTTAAATGTTAATTTTCAGTTTAAACGCATAATTGTGATATTATGGTGGTTAGTTTCACATTAAATATGTGAATTGTATTATATAATGATTTTCGGTAAATTTGCTTAAATGTATAATTTTCGGTTAACATACATAATTTTGATATTATGATTATATATTCCATATCGAGTATGTGAATTGAAAAATATGATGATTTTTGGTAAATTGCCTAAGTGTAAATTTTCCATTTTAAAAACATGATTGTGGTTTCATGGTTGTTAAATTCACATCGAGTGTGTGAATTGAATTATATGTTAGCTTTCGGTAAATTTCCTAAGTGATAATTTACGGTTTATATGCATGAACATTGCTTGTGTATTGTTGCATGATTATTGTATTCATGTGTTTCATGACTTGCATACCGATTACACATGGGTTTGTGTTTATAAAAGTTTGGTGTGGAGTTATCCTCCAAAAAGGATTTTTATAAAACTTTTACGGCAATAGCAAGAAGGGCCTGGAGCCCTGGGGTGCAAGGCCCCAAAACATGGCCATGAGGTTGTGCGTGGACCTGTGGATTAGTTTTCCAATTGAACAAATGCAGTATAACATATTTGGGCATCGGCCGTATGTTCGAAAGTCCGTAATTTTTAAGTTTATTATGTTCAATTGATATATTGAATTGTGAACCTAGTATTCGGATATGGTTTATGTCATGTTATACTTGCTTATGAACTTGAGTTGTTGTATAATTATTCATTGTGATATGAATTATGTATATATATATATGTTTTCTTATTTAATCATTGAGATATGATTGTAGTTTTGAAGCTCGGACTTGGTATTAACGCCAATGTGGGAGTGTTGTATAATTTAGGTTAGTAGGCATGAACCCAGGTTTTGGGGTTGTGATATTGAGGTATGATTGTAGTAATTCACTTAGAGGTGGATTAAGGAAATTGAGGCATGGTTGAGGTAAAATTCATTTTGACATGGATTACGGATTAAGGTGTGTGAGTAGAAATCCTTTGAAGTATGGATGGCGGGCTTGAGTTGCAAGAATCTATTGAGGTGTATGAATCCATTGAGATATGGATTTTGGGTTTTGAGGTAATAAGTTATTCCATCATGAAATGTGTTATAGACTCGAGGTATGTGTATAAATTCATTGTAATATGAATTATAAATTTGAAGTGCATTGTATAAATTCATTGTAACATGAATTGTGAATTTGAGGCGTATCATGTCAATTCACTGTAAGGTGAATTATGAATTTGAGGTGCATTGTGTCAATTCATGTATATTTGAATGGTGGATTTAAGATGAGTGGTGTCAACTCATGGTTATATGAATCATTGTTTCGAGGTGTGTATAAGTGATTCATAGATATGTGAATCGTGGCTTGAAGTGTATTGAGTTTATTCCTGGATTTATGAATTGTGACTTGAGGTTTTACGTTGGTTGATGAGGCTATGATTGATAATAATCTCAGAGATGTGTTATTGCATGTGATTTGATGTTTAAGGTGGTTTTTGGATAAGTTTTTCAACTTTTCTGACCAGTGTAGTCGACTGAGCACATTAGGAGTTGACTGAGCCTTTAAATCTTCATTTCTGAATTTTTTTGCTTATCTTCGACCTTGGGTTGTCGACTGCCGGAGATGGGGCAGTCGACTCTTGTTACCGGGCAACCGACTCTTGTCCATGGGCAGCCGACTCTCGGAAATTCACCCCCGTTTCGACCATTTTTGGAAATTCATTTCTCACCTCGTAACTCGGATTGAGGTTCCGTTTGTTCCTATGACTTGTGCTAGGTACAAATTTTATTTTTGAAACTTGAAATAATTATTTTACATCTGAAATTACTGTTTTACCCTTGGTGAAAGGGGGGTACTTCAGATTTCCATTTTTATCGGCGTTGTCCGGTACCGTTTTCAAAAATGCATATCTCGCCTCGTGGCTTTGATTTAAGTCCCGTTTGTTTCCAGGGCCTGTCCTATGTCCAAATATTTGATAAAATATTTAAAATCATTTATTTGTACTTGAAATGACTATTTTACCCTTTGTGAAAGAGGGGTATTTTAACTTTCTGTTTGGGTCGGCATTGTCCGATGCCATTTTCAAAAATTCATATCTCTCGCGTCAGGGCTTTGAATTCGGTTCCATTTGTTTCTATGGTTCAACCTATGTCCAAATAGATGGGGTAACCCTTGAAAGTACATTTTTGCCCTTGAAATGATCATTTTACCCTTGGGCGAACATGTGACCTTTGAGTGGTCGGTGTGATGGATTATTCAATCCTCTTTACTTTATTTAGATTTTTGGCAACCTTTGTGAATTCCATTAGGTTGAAGTGACTGTTTTAACCTAGTGTTATGTTTACGGATGTCGGGTAGTGACATGTGAGGTGATTGATAGTATGAGTTGATACTGATTTGAGGTTTTGGAGCTCGGTATGCTCGTGATCTAGGAAGTGTAATTCTTATCTTCCTGGAGTGTTACTCCCGTGTTTTAATGATAGTGTTGTGTTGGTTGTCAGTGTGGGACTGGTAGGTATGAGTCGTAGTGATTTATGAGGGGGTCCATACTACATGTCTTGTATTGATTGTATATCTTTATATGTATATATATACGTGCATATATATATATATATATGTGTGCGTTATTATATGTTGTTGTGCTATGGTTTCGCTATGTGCTAGTTGCCCTATTTATTAATGCATGGTAGGGGACTAGAGGGATATGTTTCCGAGGTCTCGTATTGGTGTGAGTGCGATGTGGGACATTTGACTGACCTAGAGTAGATGCATGTACACGGGTTAGTTCACACTTGTCTTGGATGGTCAGAGGATATGACGGTTATGATTTCCTTTCTTCTACGGGGTTCAATGAGCTCACCCCAGCACGGTATGCCCCGGTGGTTTACACTAGTTTATAGGTAACGTTTCGGCTACGGACAACTTTGAGTATAGGATGGCTCATGACACGGATGCTGTTGCGAGATTTGGGACGTTCGTATGTAGAGTTGTTCCATTTTAGTTTCCTTTACTTGTCCCTTGTATTGGGATTGTTGTTGTACTTCTTGGGAGCCAGTCAGTTGGCATATCCCTTCCTTGTAGTTGGTATCGTTGCATCTTTATAGAGATGTATTTTATCGGCACCTTGATGTGCCTTGTGTATCATTTGGTTTAGTTTCCGCTGGTTTATGTATGGAATTAGTGTTATTAATAATAGTCCATTTGTTTTATGGTTGTTTAGGACATTAATTGGTCGCTCATATGTATGGATCATACCCCGAATTCCTCGGATGAATCCGATACGGGAATCTTTAGAATTTAGGGGCGTGACAATTCATTAGAGTTACACTTCAAGTAATGCATATTAATTAATTATTATTATTTTTTAAAAGTATTGAAATATTTCCAACTCCTTTTCTTTTATTCTATATCGTTTTGACATATTTCTTATAGTTGCATTTCAACTAATACATATTAATTCATTAATTTTTATTTTGAAGAAAATGTTTGGAAATATTCTCAACCCCTCACATTTTAGAATGGTTATTATAGATATATATACATTATAGGGTTTTCATCTTGGGACATGGAGGTAATTTCACCACCTAAATATTTGTCTCATGAAATAAGGGAGACAACACAAGGGTATTCTAGTCATTTCTCCCATTCAGGGGGTGTCATTGTAAGGAAAATGAAATCTTAGGGGGCGAGTGCAATTGATCAAAAACTCAGGGGATCTGAGTACAAATTACCCTAATTTTAACTAACGGTGTTATGACGGGAGGGAGTGAATGGTAAAAGTTGGGATAGTTTGGGGAGTTTAGAGTCTAAAACATAGTTCAGGGGGGTTTGTTGATAGAGAGAAAATAGTTCAAGGGATTTTAATGCATTTTACCTATATAAAAAAAAATATATATATATATATACATATGCATATATATGTACTCATAAATGCGCGCACACACACACACACACACACACACACATATATATATATATATATATATATATATGAATACATATACATAAATATATAGCCACACACATATATACACATAAACACATACATATAAATTCATATATATATATATATATATATATATATATATACATACATGTACATATACACATACACATGCATATACACACATACATACACGCTTATATATTCATAACTATATTTATATATTTATCTATATTGTCTAATTTAATTTTAAAGTTATGATTTTTTACATTCAAATTGGGTTGGATAGATTTGAGATTGAATTTCAATTACACTTGAATTCCAAGACACATCCAAACAATGTATTTGGAATTGCGTTTGTGGAATTGAAATACCATGACATTTCAATTCTAATTCAATTTCAAATTTGCGCAACCAAACGGAACCTAAGAGCAAATTGCCCTAATTCGAACTATGTTAAAAGATTTGGGGTGAAATAGAATCACATAAATTATACGCAATATATACATATCATGGGGGTTAAAAGCTCACACATAATATATACATATCATGGGGGTTAAAAGCTCATACGCAATATATACATGGGGGTTAAAAACTCACGACTCTATAATAAATGAGAAGAAACTCATATATTATGGAGTTCGGCTCGATTCATTGTCCCACTATGTGTTTCAAACTAAAAGGGTATTTTATGACGTTTCAGTGGTCTTGCAATACCAAAAGTACCCTCCACAAAGCTACATTCAATTACTAAGGCTCTGTTTAGGAATGCCTATTTTTGTTTTTATTTTTATTTTTTGGCACTATTCATGAGAATATAACATGTTTGGGAAGATTTTTACTGTTCACTTTGTTTTTGTTTTGGAAACAATTCTGCTAAATAGTGCAGAAAATACGAGAACAAGAAAAAGATATTTGTTTTATTCTAACTTTGGGATTTTCCTAAAAAAATAAATAAATTGCAAAATAAAAAACGTTTTCGTTCTCCTCCTCCTCCACCACCCGCTCCACCCCACCATTACGCCACCACCATAACCACCACGAACTCTACCACCACCTTCAATACACATACATATACACACATCAAAAAACCCCTTCGTTCTTCTCCTCCCCCACCACCATGCCACCAATTAGCACCACCCACCACCCGCCGCCACCACCCACAACCATCAACCACCACCACTAACATCCCTTAGAAACCCTAACCCCCAATCAGACCCTTCGAAAATCATCACCATGCCACTAATCACCACTACTACCGTGAGAAAGAGAAAAAGAGAGCATCGTGTTTGTGTGTGTGAGAGAGAAAAGAAATATATATTTTTTGGCCCCAAACATTATTTTTATTTTTGTTTTTTTGGGTAAGAAAATAAGAACAAGAACAATTCTTGTTTTTTGGTTCCCAAAGCAAAAACAAAAACAAAAATAATGGTTCACAAACTGGGGAAAAAATCGTCTCCGGACACCCTCTCACTGGAGACGTACGGTGAGGGGTCCACTGGGTAAAAAATAGAAAAGTTACTACAAGGCTAGTTTAGGAAGTTTACAACAATATATAATATACCTATATGTATATATCTATCTTTATATAAAATCAGTCGGAGTCAGAGATGAAACCGAACAAGATATAGCCCCAAATTTTTTGAAAGCTCCCCCAAAATTTTCAATATTCGCTCCAAAATCTTTCCCATCTTCAATAGTCCGGAGATGAATTTTGTTCTATTTAGAGAGCCCAGAAAGCAATCTTCTCTCTTCTTTATTTGAGAAGAGAAGTGCGGAAGTATTGGGCATGGACGATGATGTGATGCAGCGAGTATTCCAAGAAGGGGGGTAGAGATTACTACCAACAACCCTCCACTTCTTCATCTTCTTCTCCTTCCATTCTCCAATCCCTCCCTCTCCATGTGGTATGCAGCTCTCTCTCTCTCTCTCTCTCTCACTATATATATATATATATATGTATCCATCATTCTTACTCGATAAAGATTTTGGGGTTTTTCCAATGCGGAAAATGTTTGATGGTCTATTCATTTTCAGTGCAAATTGGGATAAATTTTCTGCTGGGTTTTCTTGTATGCATATATATATATATATAGGTTTCTTGAACACTGCATATGTCTGATTCGCTATTCGGGGGAAAATTTTCTGCTGGGATTCTTATATGGTTATATATTGTATGACTTATTTATGTAGGGTTTTTGACCACTGAAAACGTTTGATTGACTATTTGTTTTCTCACTGCAAATTTGGAAATTTGTCTGCAGGGTTTTGTTGTATGCTTATATATATATATATTTATATATAAAGCACTATTTCTATATGTATTCATCTGGATGGTTTCTATACGTGTTCTTGATCAGTGTTTGCACCTTAGTTACCCTTTTGTTGCCTTGTTGGCGGTGTATTAGAAGCTATATCGTGTTAGACACGAGCATTGGCAAGCTAGTACTATGAATAATCTGACGCAATTGGTCCATTCAGCCATCTCTCCCAATTTGTTTTTCCCTTACCTTATTTATAAGTATAAAGGGGCATAACCCTGATGTGTTGTCACGCCCCAATTTCCTAGGACTCCGAAACCCGAGCCTAAGAGCTAAGGGAGTGATTGCGGAAGTAAAAAGAAACGAGAACCAAAAGACATTCAGTCATCCAACACCCATAAAGGGTTGCAATGAATGCCCAGATACCATGCTGTCACGCCCCTAAAGGGTGACACAAACCAAGCGACTACTAGAGTCAACAATAACGAAGAGACACATGGAATAACAATAAAAATATACTCCATGTCAAGTAGAATGCTAGAAACTCACTAACATCCTCCAATACCAACTGACACGCTCCTAAATTCCTAAGACTCCCGAACAGGGACATCCGAGGAATCCAGGATGTGATCCTTAATACAAATGACCAACTAAGACATCATTAACCAAGAAAACACATGGGTTAATGGTAGAAATGGTATATTTAATACCCAAATGGATAATAAACAAAGCAGCGGAATCTAACGAAAATCCGGCAGAGTTCCGTTTGTAAATGGAACATCCGGACAACAACCACAACACAAGAACCTGCCAATAGCAATTCAATAATCACAATGGCTTCCAAGCCCCACATTCATCAATCCTAATAGGGCCGAGGTAGTGGAAAGGAACCAAAACCCCTCCAAACCCTCTAACATCAACAGAGCCACAAATGCTCGAATAAAAATACATAAGAGCACCTAACTGTGCGGAATAGATACAATACATCCTGAAAGAATAATTACAGGAAATAAAAGATACATCAACAGGGATATGCCAACAGACTGGCTCCCAAAAGAAAATACATAACAATCCCATAACAATGGGTAGAGAAACTGAAAGAAGAATACTACCGTCCCCAAACCCAGTCGCGCTGCAACCGTAACCGCATCACCCAACGCAACTCCAAAACCTGTAACAAGGAAACAAAAGAAGCTGCCGTTGCACTGCATCCTGCCCATAGCCGTATAATTCCTGCAACCTGGCGTGGAATACCAGGGGGGCCAATGAAATTCCCTCCGTGAGCAAATAAGCTCAGTGGGAAAAGATATCCTAACTACCACATCCTCTGATAGTTTAGGTAAAGCTAAACCGTCTAATAAGATATAAATATAGCCCAACTAGTCCCATCCACGCAAACCCAAGTCACACGCTCATATACTATCGTAAACGAGTATACATAAGTATATAGGGAAGATATATATATATATATATATATCTACACGTATATATATATAAATACACAACATGAGTCTCTAAAACTCGTACTCCAAGTGCCCAACACCAGTAGTCTACACTACTCTCATCAACGTACACTAAGTACACGATACTAAGATCCAGTCTAACAAATCGCCAATTACTCACAACACAATTCAGAAGATCCAACCGAGGAGATCACACTCACCTCTAATATCCACAAGGAAACAAAATCCACCAATAGTACCAAGGAAGGCTCAAATCCTACACCCCGATAACACAGGAAGGAAAACACCCACGTCCTTGCGTACTAACACAACCATCATCAATATATATATATATATATACAATATATATATATATAACAAATCTCATCCCTCTCCTAGAGTAAGTCTGTACCTCAAGGATGGGATCACCCCATCATCACACTATGCGAAAACCTCAATGTTATCTCCAACAAGTCCACAAGTCACCAACAGGATAAATCAATCACTAACACTTGCACTATAAGCTACAAGACCACCCGATCAATTCACTAAGAGTACAAGACCTCAACTCACAAGAACGACCACCTAAGGGTCACCAAAACGAAGCAAAGGAAAAGACTTCCCAATGCTAAACCAACAGATAACCGAGACAACAATGTCAAGGTTAAAACACCACAAGTGTTTAAGGAGAACACCTGGACAAGGAACCCAATCCACTCGGTATCCATGCCCATAACATGTGGAACAACTCGAATCACCTAAGTGGTGACGTCAAAACCAAGAAGAAAGGAAGGGCAACACTGTATGTGTGCACTGAACAACACCAAGCCTCATACCCGAGACTTAGAACTGATAGAAAGCAAAGGTGAAACAATGGAACACCTTTCAAAACTCTACAAGATGAGATATCGAGAAAGAAGTCTCGAAATCTCAGAATCCCAAGAAAAGTAATAAAATAGTTTTCCTTTTAAGAAACCACACAGTAAAAATGACCGTCTTGCCCCCGGTCTCCGTCAGTTGCCATCACCGGCTTTTAAAAGTTGAAAATCTTTTTAAAGAAGATCCTAAGATCATTTTATAAAGTGTTGAAACTTTGCATTTCTACGGGGGTAGGCGAAAACGAGTTTTTCCTTTTAAATACAAAGAGTTTAGAAAACACCGTTTTCGAAATGACAGTCAAATAAGAGAAACACAACTCTATGAATTCCTGTAATGCCCAAAAGGACAGTAAAGGAAGTACAACACGTTGGACTCACGGAAGACAACCATCCGTTTCCAACTCCACCAAATCAAATGACAACACATGGAAGAGGTTCGGCACCACGCCGTAACCGACAACTCAAGGAATGACATAGAAGTCAACGACTACGTACTAGCGTACAAAACACAGTACAAGGAATGCTTAGGGAATGAACTAAGCACTAGAACTAAGTCTGTCAACTACAGTACCTCGAGTACTTAATAAAGTCACTCAACCATAACCTCTTCTCACCAATCAAAATCTCAACTACAGTTGATAGCCTATTCCTCAAAAGTGAAAGACACCTAAAGGTCCATACTACAACTCACAATCTCATCACCCACCTTCTCCAAGGCCCTAATTCATAACTGATACTAAAATCAATCTCTAATCTCCAATCTCCAACACAGTCACACGACTAACCATAATCATTCCAAAGAGATTACTACACGAATATACTTAACCTCCCCCAAGGGGGCGAAAGTATATATACTCACAAGTATAAAATAAACATTTCATTATACTTGATTTATTACCACATGTAATCATTTTCTTTCACGTTAATCATTATCAACTGAGCATTTTACAAAGATATGAATTTAAATTCGCAATATTCATACACAACATGCTCCAAAATCCAACAGGCAATAATAACACATATTAAACCTGCTCCAACATCACATGTAATAATATCACGTATACATGTCAAATGAAATCACATAAATGCCATGCAAATACAATGTGACTCATACACCACCCTTTGCCCACATCACGTGGTTAACGAATACGCACTCCACCCATTTACAAGGAGAAAGAGTACCGCACCGACCCTTCCCAAGTGTTTTTGACACTACACTTTCAACAAGGAAGACGGTTGCACGAGAGCCCTACTTGCGACTCCCCTGCGAGAGCGGCGCATACCACCACGATGGGGCAGCAACCAACCCTATATCCAAATTCCGTAGGTGGGAGACACCTTTTCCTGCAATATACTCAGGACCCGAGAGTGGCGCATACCACCACGATGGGGCAGCAACCAACCCTATATCACCTTCTGGCTTTTTAGTTCCATAGGTGGGAGACACCTTTACCTGGCCAGTTGTTGCGACGATTCGACACAAAGACATCCCCACATGATTTCACAACCCACATATATCAACTCAATATGCATCCAGGTCTAAATGACAATCATGCCTCAATATAAATATGTAATGCATCATATTTATGTACAATATTCATATATAATTCACACGGCGCCCATCACAGGTTAACGGATACAATCCGACACAAAACCGTCCCTACAGGATACATACCCCTGTACTCAACATAAATATATAGTGCATCATATTTAAGCAATTACCCACATGGTACTATCAACATAATCTCATAATCTCCTTACATGCTTTAAAATACAATAAAGCATTTAAATCATATGAAAACAAATTCATATACAATTCATGTTTTCAAAATATATATTTTCTTTAATTCTTTAGAAAATATTTCAATTCCCTTATCATGCCTTTAAAATAAATTAAAGCAATTAATTCACGTATCGCAAAGGAACCTAGCACAACGTCTAAGTTTCCACGAATCTCTACTAACTCATTTAATTCTCAAGGGAAATTCTAAGCCATCTATTCCTATTCGATTCATATAGGAAATTATTTAATCTCGTAGGAAATAATTTAATTAATTTTCTTAAATTAATTCCTAAGTCCAAATTCCGATTCTAAACGAATTATAGATATTTAAATTAACGATTTAATATATCTATATTAAATTAAATAAGGGTTTTGCACCCCTAAACTACTTCAATAATGCGGAGTGAGAAATAAAATTTCCCACCTAATTATACGTTACCGAACAGCCCGAACCAGCACAGTACCGGCGCCCGATTATGAAGCCCGTCGACCAAAATCGTCCGATAATTATTTCGAATATATCGAAATGTCCGTCTTGACAACCTATACGATATATACGAAGCCCATTAATAATCGGTTAATTAATTGGGTTAAATCTAAAATAACCCAAACGAAATCTATAACCTATAAATGCGATTTCCGGGCAAACCATTTATCCTAAAATCACGAAATTAATATATAACGAATACCATGAATATACGGAGCTACTCACCAAAAATCGGCTCAAACCGATCACCGGAAGTCATCGAACCGGCCACTCAAAGTCCGGCCGAACCGGTCCTGTCGAACGAACTGCACCACGGCTACAGTCGCCGACCCCTGTGCGACCACCAGCTTCGCCACTAGCTCGTCGTCACCACCCAGCACCGCCAGCTCGCCGCCGCTGCTCCCGCTCCAGGTCGCCGACCCTAGCTCCAGCCGCTACCGCCAATCGCAGCAAGCCAGCGACCCCAGCCGTGACCTCTCCGTCCGGTTTTCTCTCTCTCTCGCCTGACCGGCGATCATGGAGGATGGAGGCGTGAGGGAGTGGCTGTTGCTGCAGAAGAGAAGGAGAGGAAAGGAAGAGAAGCAGGTCTGTGGAGTTGCAGAGAATGGATTGGTGGTTGCGTATACACATCTACATATATATGTACTAATTGCACAACTAACCCCCAACTTTTCTATAATTGCAAAATGAACCCCACTTCAATGTATATATATAATTAAATATATATATATATAATAAATCCCAATTTATTATGGACCAACCCCCAACTGTAATTTACGTAACTGGTAATTACACGGGACACCAATTTACCAAATTAGTCCGAAAGAATTTTACCGGTTTAGAAATGCAACAACCGGAACACCGAGAAAGTAATTTAATACGCTTCATCCCGGATCCGTAAAAGTACTAATACCGTAACCGAAATAATCGAAACGATATCGTGTAGTCGAGAATAAGAATTCGTGTAGTCGTCAAAGAGAAACTGTAAAGTCATACAGTCGTCTTTAAAACTAAACGCGAAAAATTTACAGGTATCAAATACCAAGAATAAATAATACGTCACGAACAAGTGACGTCATTAATGAAATTAAATTAAAATTAATTTCAGGAAAAAGGAATATAACACGGGGTGTTACAACCTTCCCACCTTAGGAGATTTCGTCCTCGAAATCAGGGAGTACCTTAGTCTATAAGTCACATCCGGTTAGCTAGGCCGCATGATAAACTCACATCCCTCGGTAACCAACCCATGATACAGGTACGAAGAATACATGTGACTGAGGAATCGTCTCACTCCGTTGGAATAAAATCACAACGGGATGCATCTAGCAAGACACGCCCTCAACACAACACAAGTGAAACACACACAAGAATACTGAAGCACAACAAGAACGCAGATCAGAAATCGTAGAAAAGCGTCAAACGTCGAACGTACCATCGACCATCAACCATCGTCCCTAAGACAGTGAAAGTAGAGTATACAGAGAACACGCAGAACGTAATCGTGGATAAACCCCACACGTAGATCGTATATCATAATCGTAGATAGACCCCACACGTCGAACGCATATCGTAATCGTAGGTAGACCCCACACGTCGAACGCATATCGTAATCGTAGACAGACCCCAAACGTCTATCGTACCACCGACCATCACCCGTCGTCCCATAGAGAAAGAACACGCTCTGATACCAAGTTGTCACGCCCCAATTTCCTAGGACTCCGAAACCCGAGCCTAAGAGCTAAGGGAGTGATTGCGGAAGTAAAAAGAAACGAGAACCAAAAGACATTCAGTCATCCAACACCCATAAAGGGTTGCAATGAATGCCCAGATACCATGCTGTCACGCCCCTAAAGGGTGACACAAACCAAGCGACTACTAGAGTCAACAATAACGAAGAGACACATGGAATAACAATAAAAATATACTCCATGTCAAGTAGAATGCTAGAAACTCACTAACATCCTCCAATACCAACTGACACGCTCCTAAATTCCTAAGACTCCCGAACAGGGACATCCGAGGAATCCAGGATGTGATCCTTAATACAAATGACCAACTAAGACATCATTAACCAAGAAAACACATGGGTTAATGGTAGAAATGGTATATTTAATACCCAAATGGATAATAAACAAAGCAGCGGAATCTAACGAAAATCCGGCAGAGTTCCGTTTGTAAATGGAACATCCGGACAACAACCACAACACAAGAACCTGCCAATAGCAATTCAATAATCACAATGGCTTCCAAGCCCCACATTCATCAATCCTAATAGGGCCGAGGTAGTGGAAAGGAACCAAAACCCCTCCAAACCCTCTAACATCAACAGAGCCACAAATGCTCGAATAAAAATACATAAGAGCACCTAACTGTGCGGAATAGATACAATACATCCAGAAAGAATAATTACAGGAAATAAAAGATACATCAACAGGGATATGCCAACAGACTGGCTCCCAAAAGAAAATACATAACAATCCCATAACAATGGGTAGAGAAACTGAAAGAAGAATACTACCGTCCCCAAACCCAGTCGCGCTGCAACCGTAACCGCATCACCCAACGCAACTCCAAAACCTGTAACAAGGAAACAAAAGAAGCTGCCGTTGCACTGCATCCTGCCCATAGCCGTATAATTCTTGCAACCTGGCGTGGAATACCAGGGGGGCCAATGAAATTCCCTCCGTGAGCAAATAAGCTCAGTGGGAAAAGATATCCTAACTACCACATCCTCTGATAGTTTAGGTAAAGCTAAACCGTCTAATAAGATATAAATATAGCCCAACTAGTCCCATCCACGCAAACCCAAGTCACACGCTCATATACTATCGTAAACGAGTATACATAAGTATATAGGGAAGATATATATATATATATATATATCTACACGTATATATATATAAATACACAACATGAGTCTCTAAAACTCGTACTCCAAGTACCCAACACCAGTAGTCTACACTACTCTCATCAACGTACACTAAGTACACGATACTAAGATCCAGTCTAACAAATCGCCAATTACTCACAACACAATTCAGAAGATCCAACCGAGGAGATCACACTCACCTCTAATATCCACAAGGAAACAAAATCCACCAATAGTACCAAGGAAGGCTCAAATCCTACACCCCGATAACACAGGAAGGAAAACACCCACGTCCTTGCGTACTAACACAACCATCATCAATATATATATATATATATACAATATATATATATATATAACAAATCTCATCCCTCTCCTAGAGTAAGTCTGTACCTCAAGGATGGGATCACCCCATCATCACACTATGCGAAAACCTCAATGTTATCTCCAACAAGTCCACAAGTCACCAACAGGATAAATCAATCACTAACACTTGCACTATAAGCTACAAGACCACCCGATCAATTCACTAAGAGTACAAGACCTCAACTCACAAGAACGACCACCTAAGGGTCACCAAAACGAAGCAAAGGAAAAGACTTCCCAATGCTAAACCAACAGATAACCGAGACAACAATGTCAAGGTTAAAACACCACAAGTGTTTAAGGAGAACACCTGGACAAGGAACCCAATCCACTCGGTATCCATGCCCATAACATGTGGAACAACTCGAATCACCTAAGTGGTGACGTCAAAACCAAGAAGAAAGGAAGGGCAACACTGTAAGTGGGTAGGTTATAGTTGATGGTACTTATGCTCTACATGCAAGATTGCGCTCTCTGTTGGATATTCAAGTGGCAGTGGTATTTTTTCCTTCTTGAATAATTAAGAGCTATATTATGGTTTCGTTGTTAGTTTTCTGAAATATCTAATGTTAAGGAACTGTTTATATAATCTGCAGTAAAAGTTACATGTTACATGTTTTGTGGGTCAGGTTGGTGGGGTTCATTTTAGTCTTCTTTCCAAAGTGCAATATGATATTGGTGAATCTTGTTCTTTGGACTCCCTTATTGACAACATTTTCCCTTTGTTTAGAAAGCATATTGAACCAGATCTGCATCATGCACAGGTTGGTGTATAAATATCCTAGCTTCATAATTTTAGCTGCTGCTTGTTGATTTCTTCTATTTATCATGCAGATCAGAATTAATAATAGTTTCGTTTCATCATTTAGAGAGCCAATATACAAGCTGAAATGCAAGAGTGAGGTCAGTAAGTATACCTTTACACCCATGTGTTGCATCTGCTCTTCTATTTTCTCCAGTTACTTGCCTAGAAGATATTTGGAAATTCTAATTTTGATTCAAGAATTCGAGAAAGCCAGCATATTCTAGATTCTGTATATGGTTAGATTCAACAGATGAGAAAATAATCCCTTTTTTTGGTTAATTTTAGTTTTTTCTGTTTTTCTTTATTATTTTTGAATGAAAAATAATAATTTGTTAGTTTATGTCAGGTTGAACTAGGTTGAATTCAATCAACACCGATAGGATTTGAATATCTTAAAAAGTTGAATCGCAGGTTGAGGCGCGAGGGAGTGGGATGCCAAAGATGTGTGAGATAGGCATTTTGTGGTCTGGTTATAATTGTTAAGGTTTCATCTAAGGATAATGTATGTGTATATATTTTTGAATGGTAACTGTGTAAAGGAATATGCACGGTGTGGGTGAGATGGAATGAAATTTGCCTAACCTGAACCCCCCGTCTGGCTAATTAGTTTTACCATACCTTCCCCTAACGCTACAAAGAATATTCCATACCTGTTACAATAGGGGCGGGGCAGAACAGGGCAGGGCCGAAACCCACTGAGACGGGTTAAAGTGCCACCCAATTTGGAGTATCCATCTGTGGGGCACAGAGGATTATTTGAGATAGTTGGCCTCTGTAAGTAAACTTGATGCGAGGTCCTACAGCATGCGATATGATGAGAAGGAAATAGAGTTTGATTTTTAGTCTATTAGGCATGGTAATGTTCATTTGAAAGTGAGTTTGTGTTTTATTTAATGTGATCAGCAACCGTGAAAGATCTGTTTGACAGTTCAAAATTTGGGGTATATTAGGGAAGTGCTTCCCAATCGGTGCTAGATGTGGAGTAAGGCAATAAAATAATTCTAGTGTTACCCTATCACTAGTACCTCAGAGTAGACTGTGCTCCACATTGATTTAGATTGGTGAATAAATAACACTAACAAATTTTTAAATTCACAATTATATTTTAGATGCAACAATAAGAATCAATTTGGTATAGTAGAAGTAGAAAAGAAAATAACCACACAAGAACATACTAATTTCACGTGGAGAACCGAAATGGGAAAAGACATCGGTCATTGTTCAGGCAAACTAGATCCATGATGAGAAAGAGAAAACAACTAGGCTAACAGATTCGAAACCCCTTGAACTCCTAGTTATCACTTGACTTTGAGTTGTTGATTAATTGCAAGAGATGGCTTAGAACCAATAGTTTGATTGATCCACCAATCTCGAGTCTACAGACTTATGATCTGCTTGTCATCAAACTTTGCTTCTCGGTAACTTTTTTGAGAGATGCCAACACTTATTTCCAATCATAACAATGACGATGATACATTTATCTAGGGTCACGTCAGCCATGGATGTTTAGGTAACGACTTTTGGATAATAGATCCTTTATGCATTATGTGGAGTTTTTGGAGGGAGCAGAATAGTAAAATTTATGAGAGAATTGAGATGGTCTTGTAAAGATTTCAAAACCAAAAATACAAATTGCAATGCCTTTCTTTTTCTGTACTTCAGGGCTTTTCTTAGTTCATTTTCTCCTCTAGTATACAGTTGTGTTGTTTAATTTCCGCTCTCAAATAAGAAACTGAAATAAGCAAGTTGGAGGTAGCATAGTTTGTTGCTCCTGCATACCATGCATATCAATTAGTTCCACTCCCCTTTCACCTTTTGGATGTAAATTTGTTAAACATAACGATTCTTTGTATTTATTAGAAGTTTTCTTTCATTGCTCATGGCTTCTGCTCACATTTCCCTTTTTTTCTTTCTTCTGTCTAAAATCTGCGTCGCATTGCTTAACATACTTTATTTATTGCCTAATTCTTCTTTAACCTATTTCTTGTAGAATTCACCAAGTGGACATTCACCTTATTCTTTTCAAGAAAAGGAAGCACAAAGAGATAAGTGAGTTGCAGGATTATGGCCTTCTGTATATAACCAACAATTATCATGTATGTGTATTTTTTTATTTTTCATATAAAATTTATTTTGTTCATTTACATAAATGTAAATTTGTTTTTATTGTTTTTGTTTCTTGAATTTGATTTGTTTTTAAAAGCTTTTGAGATAGATTTTACATCTTATTTACTTGCTTCTATGTTGTCGTTTTGTGTGGGTAATGAGAAATTCTAGATAATGGGAAAAATTGAGTATGGGTATTTGAGATGATGAATAACTCGTCTTGTTTCTATATTTTTTTGGTTTATTGATTTTAACAACCAAAGAAGTATGGAGAGTTTTTCAGCCGTGGATTTTCTTTTTATTTTTTTTTTCCTAAAAAGCTCTAAAGATGGATGAACTTTTTTCTTCACTTGATTCCTATTTGAGGTTCGAAAAAATTATGGAAGATGACATAAAATTGAGTTTTTCATTTTGGACTTGAGATGATGAATAAATTGCCTTGTTTCCTGTAATTTTGGATGATAATATTTAACAATCAAACAAGCATATAATATATATATATATATGTATATATATTTCTGTATATATCGCTATATATATGTATAGCCCATTCGGAGAGCTTTCTCAAAGACGAAACTTTTGCCCCAAAATTTTGAATCTTCCCAAAACGAAATCACAATTCCCCCCAAATCCTTTCCCTCTAATTTCTAATTCTCATTTCAAAATAAGCTTATATGTTTTCTATTAACCCAAGATTTGTATTTCTATTTTGAGAGAGAGGAAAACAAGAAGAAGAAATAGTATATTTTCAAAAAAGTCACCATTGTTGGAAGATCTTGAAGAAGGTATGGCTATGTTGAGCCTTAATTTGAATCAATTTAGTATAGTATAATTAAATATTGGTTTGTATCTTTGAATTTTTGGTGATTTATGGTCTGATTGCAATGGCCGGAAAGAGAACCACCACCAATCTCAATGGACAAAGAACATTGAGCTAGGGTTTTTTACCGTCGTCGTTCCTCTGTAAAAGCAAGCAATCCATCAATTTCCAAGTACTTTTAACCTCTCTCTCTCTAATGTATTTTCTTTTTCTATTTCACCATTTTCTCAGCACTCACAATTTGAGTATTCAATTGTGCCTGATTAGCATTCAGTCTCTGTTTGGTTGCTGAGAAAATTGTTTTTGTGCGTGAGAAGTCGACTCTATTAGCCGAATTTGGCACATGCATTTGAGTAATCAAGCCATGCATTACTGTTTTCTCATTACCCTTGTTTGGCTGCCGAGAAAATGGTGGAATAGAAAAGCAATTCACAATCTAAATATCTGTTTCTTTGTTGTGGCTTCAGAATTTTTTTCTGTTATTACATTGTAGTCATACTCTGTTTGTCGACTCATGCAAACACACACTTGCACAGATTATTACAGTGCGAGTTGAGATGAGTTGTTAAATTTTAAAAAATATATCAAATTTTGGCTTGATCCTATGATAGTAATCGATTTTAATAAATAAAAAAAATATTTATTTATTTAAATTCTCCCCCTTTTGATGTGTGCATGTTCTATTTTCAGGCTGAAACTTGTATATTTTTTAGGAATCTGTTTATCCTCAGCAAGGTATGATTTTTACAACTCTATTCATCTTTTCTTTACAAAATCCCACCCCATCTTCCAATTCTCTCTAAAATTGCAGCGGAATTCCTAGAAGTGGTCATCACTTGTATTGTTTTTTTCAAAGGAATATATCCTCCTCATCAGTATCTCCTCTCAATTTCAACTTTTAATCCATTTTTATATCACTTTCCAATGAAATAATGCTCCCATACATCCGCGCACACACACACACATATATTGAAAGGTAAAAAAAGAGTGAATAAATGAATTCAAGCAAACCCAAAAGCCATGATGTTGAGGGTTTTTTTTGGTTTGGTTTAGTGTTTTAGAATAAATAGAATGTAGATGCCTTTTAGTCAAAGACGACTCATGGCCTACTCATCAGTGTGTGAATGAAAATTATTCAATTTTTAGATTTTGCATGTTGTAGTTTTTATTTATTTAGATGGTAGTGGTACTGAAGTTTGGGGTAACGACTCATTTAAAGGAGGTTATTCAAAATATTTTAAAAATGAAAATGATGGAATAATTTCATACAGTATTCGCTTTGATAAGAAATTTCATACCCAAATTATAATTTGAAACTAGCTAAATTTATTTTTTCTCCAATCTGTTTTATTTTTATTTTTATTATTATCATATTTCAATTCTGGGCCAAAAAGCAAATATAAGAGAGGCAACCACAGACCTCTTCCACTTTCAAGCAAAATATAAAGAACTTTGTCTCTGCTAATCAAATATTTTTGTTGTTCACTGATATTTTTAGGTGGTGGTCTCCATCTCTCTATATCATCTCCAAGTGTTGTAAGTTTTCCTCAGTATTATTTTTATTATTATCAATATCAATGTTATTATTACTACTACTATTCACTATATTTTAATTATTGTTTTATGATGGATTTTTGTTTTTACATATATAACTTTTTGTATCGTGTAATTGAAGTCAATTGCAAGTACACCTCTTACTTTGTTTAGCTTATTCATGGGTGTATTCTTTTTGTTCATGTTATATTTTTATATAAAAGAGAAAAAAAATAACGAAAACCCCATAAAAAGAAAATTTATATTATTTATATCTTCAAAGAATAAAAACTAATCTCGGAGTAAACTATATGTTACCGTAGAATTGAAAATATGGAGGATGTTATTACCTAGTTCTTTAATAACTACAATGGGGATAAAAATAAATAAAACATTGTTAGCATTTGATACTCTCTAAGAGTAAAGAGTGCAAATAGTTCTTTTGGCATCGGAGAAGGTCAAGTTAAGAATGGAAGTATATAAAAAATAATATGCTTCTGAATTGGTTATTGCAAAATACTGATTTTGTGTTTATATCCTTTCAACTTACTTAGTTTGCCATTTGGAAAGTGTGCAACCCTTTTCTTTTGTTCTTCTGTTTCAATTAGTTTAATACATTATTTTCATTGTCATGGAGTAGTTAAATTTTTTTTTTGTTGATGGAGAATTGAAAGTTAAATAAAAAAATTTGTAGTAGTGAATCCTCTCAAGGCTGATGAAAGGTCTCTCTTTGTCCTCGAGAGCTAGTAGTAAAAAATGTGTATTCATGTGACGACGTGTGTAATCATCAGGCATGTTGTTTCTTTCCATTCCATATCTGAAATGCTTTTGCAAATTAATGTACATCTGTTTGTTGTAAAAAAGATTGTCGGAGGATCTTGGCAATTAGCGGGCAAGGCTTTTTTGACCTTCTCCACATTTGAAATGGTTTTGCCAATTTTTATAAACATCTAACAGAAGAAAGTTTATGGTAGGTTTTGACGTTTAACGGGATGCAAATAAAGAACATCCACCGCCTAGCTCGCCCAGGCTAGTTGTGAATTTTACGACAATTACCTCGTTGTTTTGGAGAGGAAGGTGGGTTACTGAAAGATCAGTGCGTTGTCATCATTCTTGTTAGTTGTCTTGTCATTCTTGTTATTTGTGTGATGAGATCGTAATCTCTTACTGTGTGTGACACTTTTTACCTTGATCGTGATATTCTTTCGCATGAAATAAATGTTGGTTGTTAGTGCTTGACATTGTTGTGCGATGATGTTTTTTCATGTTTTGATTCTGTTTGGACTGAGTTGTAGTTAGGGATGATATGCTTGACATTCTATTTGGACTGTTGTAGTTAGGGATGACATGTTTCCATGTTCTCAGATTTTATAAGGAGTGACTACATTCCTCTGATTTGAGTTTTCCAATATGTAATCTCAGTGTTGAGTAGTTTTTCTTACATTTGGATATATGTTACCTTCTTGTTTCTGATGTACTTCATAGAAGAGCTCCCTGCAATGAAGAGAGTGATTACTGACCCTCCCTTCCTCAACGCTGAACTCAACCAATGGTTTGTTTCTCATTTTTTTCGCATATCTTCATTCTCTTGGTTTCCAGGAAAAGCTTCTAAGAAAAAACTAGTCTATTTTTTGGTGAGAGACTTCTTGGTTCTTAATTTATTTACTCGTTTGTTCTGGGTCCTGACTCTTCTGAGTGTAGAGTCGGAAGGACTTTGAAAGGCATCTCTTCGTCCTTGAGAGGGTAGTACTAGTAGGTAACGTATGTTTTTGTTAAGTTTTATTGTGGTTTATGTTATATATGGTGACATAGATATAGATATCTGAGTTTATCACTCTACTCTGCTTAGGGTTGTACCATATGTGATCTTGGTGATGATTTTTATTTTATTTTTCATATGCTATGTCATTGGTTTGTATTATAGTTGGTTCAGATGGGATTGAATTTGTTTCTCAGTTGTTCATTTGTTTAAATCTGATTTTTGTGCTTATATATGATTATAAAATAAATTAGTCATGAAAGAAAACAATTGGAGTTTAAAACAATGACCTCAAAATGCAATTCTAACCTGATAGCGTATTAGTATATCTTTCTTGGTTATTATTATTTTTTAAAGGCTTATTGATTATTGTAAGATGGTATTTTCTTTATAATGTGTTGACATCAAACTTCCTTTATAGTTTATAGATTTGGAGCAGTTTTTAGTGACTACCAGAGGAAGGATATTTATGCTCGTGACCTATACTTCATGTCTGAATTAGGCTTTGACAAATGTCCCCTTTGGCTTAAATAAAAATGACGCTGATAATCATGCAGTGGTAGTGCTTTAAGTCTGGTGGTGGTGGAATTGAAGAAGGTGAATGGGGGAAAAGTTTTGGTGGAACTACTAATTCTGACGATTTGGGCTGGGATGTTGCATTATCTTGGTCAACATGTGTGACCAAGGAGCATTTTGACGGAGTGATGGTTGGCCACCAGGTTTCTTCATCGGGCGCTAGAGATGGTATAGAGTCTCAGTTTGCTTCAGCAAGATGGACTTCTGAGGAGATGGATTAGTTGAAAGAATTGGAGGAAGAGAACCGCAGAGGTAAGAAGTTTATAGATGGACGGGATGAGAAGATGCAGGAAATGGGCATATTGATGAAGCAGGTGCGAGAGCCTGGAGCAAGAGGCGCGTATTTGAAGGACTCTGTGAAGACTGAGATGTACAAGCTTCACAAGTAAAATAATTGTTAGTGTAATAAACTATATAGCCTTCTGTAATACCCATTTTAATATTATCTAGTATGAGTAAATTAATTGTAAAATAAACTTGCAATGAGGAATGTGGGGATTACCAATGCAATACACACTTTTATATTTGATTGTGTATGTGAAAAAGTTTGTGGATTGGGAAACTTATTACCGATTATACACTATTTCATAATAATACATGCATTTTATTATTCGTTTTGCAACTTGCAATGGGGAAAAAATCCTCTCCGGGCACCTTCTCACTGGAGACATGCGGTTCGGGCCCCACCGGGTGAAAAAATGAGAATTTACTAGATATGCATTATTGTAACTTCAGAACCGTATATAATATACCTATACTTATGTATGTATCTCTGTATATGTATATATCCCTTCGGAAAGGAATGAAAATAGCCGAAAGTTGGCCCTAGATATTTGAATCCACAAAATTTTGAATCCTTATTTGTTCGAATGAGAGAGAGAGAGGGTGAGGAGTTTACAGAGAGAGAGAAACAAATGGAGAGTGTCGCCGTGTTCACTGGGCTTCAGGCCAACCCCACCACCGCTCTCGTCCGCAACTCTCGCGGCGTTCAGACCCTTCTCTCTCCTCTCTTCACTGAGCACCAGAAACAGGCCACTTCTGAATTCAGCGAGGCTGTTGACAAGTATATACATACACGTATATATATATCTCCCCAATTTAATCGTTCTTTATTGCATCATATCTGACATAATTTGGAAGTTTTTTTTTCAGTCATCTTGCAGGGCCTGTAAATGTGTGTATTTTTTTCTTATGAAATCAGTTTGTGCAAGTGATGTTAAATAAATAGACAGGGACATAAGAACTCCACAATGGAGTATGATGATTTGTCTTGGGAATCTCTCTGATGCACAACATTATCATATTTGGCTGAATGATTTTTAGGTTTTGATTGCTTATGTAGTTCAAATTTTTTTTGTTTATTGAGGAATTTAATATGTTTTTATTTTACCTTGTCTCATTCAAGGTTTATATTTGTTCATAATTCAGGTAATTTTATTTAAATATATTCCTTGGTTTTTTGGGTTTGATAAAGGGTACTTACAGATTTGTTTGTCTGCTGAAGAACATGATGGCTGTGGATGTCCTAAGAAGAAATTCCGGATAAACATATTGGATCTATACTCTTTTCCTCAGCTGTGGGTGAAGTAATATTTTCTTTTGTTATTTTTTCTTGTAGATTTTGACTTGGGCATGAGAAGGACTTGGGCATTTATTTTCTTATTAATTTTTGTAATAGTGAATGATACAAAGACATTTAAAATATATATATTTTTTTCTTGTAATGATTTAGTTTAATGCTAAATAAGTTTTTTTTTGGTGCAATATCTATGTATATGTTGAGAGATGTTTTTTTGTACATCACTAGCTGAATAATCTAATGCAATAAATTCTGACAAGTATAAAACTAATTTATTAACAAATTATGTGGAGCTCTGTCAAACTTTTTTCATAATTAATATGACATTATCATGTTAAAAATATAATAAAAACCTTTAAAAAAATTAATGAAACATTCCATATAGAAATTGGAAATTTACTTTAACAAATGTTTAGTTCAAAATTTTCATTTATTTAGGAGTGGTGTACCTTCTCTACCACGTTTCTCTACCACGAATTTATCGCTCTTTCTTGAAATTTTTAACACATACTACAGAAACATATACATGTACTACAAAAGCTGGTGACCTTTATTACAAAAGTGCATACTGCATATTACAGACCACATCTCTAACCCCTAAGCGGAAAATTTTTCATTGTGTTTGCGTTTGAGGTTAGGGCATGTATTCAAGTTCCCGAACCCCAAGGTCTTGTGAGCAACCACGGTTACCATCCCGCCATAGTTCATTGCAACTTACATGACCATACGCTCTAAAATCCACTTGTTTTGAAAACAAGTGGATTTTAAAACTCTACCACGTTTCATAACCCGCGAAGATGATTCGAAAGTTATATCAATCAAAACACCATTTTTAGGAGTGGGACTTGCACTCGCCATTCCGCCAATTACGAATTTATCGCTCTTTCTTGAAATTTTTAACGCATACTACAGAAACATATACATGTACTACAAAAGCTGGTGACCTTTATTACAAAAGTGCATACTACATATTACAGACCACATTTCTAACCCCTAAGCGGAAAAATTTCCATTGTGTTTGCGTTTGAGGTTAGGGCATGTATTCAAGTTCCCGAACCCCAAGGTCTTGTGAGCAACCACGGTTACCATCCCGCCATAGTTCATTGCAACTTACATGACCATACGCTCTAAAATCCACTTGTTTTGAAAACAAGTGGATTTTAAAACTCTACCACGTTTCATAACCCGCGAAGATGATTTGAAATTTATATCAATTAAAACCCCATTTTTAGGAGTGGGACTTGCACTCGCCATCCCGCCAATTACGAATTTATCGCTCTTTCTTGAAATTTTTAACACATACTACAGAAACATATACATGTACTACAAAAGCTGGTGACCTTTATTACAAAAGTGCATACTGCATATTACAGACCACATCTCTAACCCCTAAGCGGAAAATTTTTCATTGTGTTTGCGTTTGAGGTTAGGGCATGTATTCAAGTTCCCGAACCCCAAGATCTTGTGAGCAACCACGGTTACCATCCCGTCATAGTTGATTGCAACTTACATGACCATACGCTCTAAAATCCACTTGTTTTGAAAACAAGTGGATTTTAAAACTCTACCACGTTTCATAACCCGCGAAGATGATTCGAAAGTTATATCAATCAAAACCCCATTTTTAGGAATGGGACTTGCACTCGCCATTCCGCCAATTACGAATTTATCGCTCTTTCTTGAAATTTTTAACGCATACTACAGAAACATATACATGTACTACAAAAGCTGGAGACCTTTATTACAAAAGTGCATACTGCATATTACAGACCACATCTCTAACCCCTAAGCGGAAAAATTTCCATTGTGTTTGCGTTTGAGGTTAGGGCATGTATTCAAGTTCCCGAACCCCAAGGTCTTGTGAGCAACCACGGTTACCATCCCGCCATAGTTCATTGCAACTTACATGACCATACGCTCTAAAATCCACTTCTTTTGAAAACAAGTGGATTTTAAAACTCTACCACGTTTCATAACCCGCGAAAATGATTCGAAAGTTATATCAATCAAAACCCCATTTTTAGGAGTGGGACTTGCACTCGCCATCCCGCAAATTACGAATTTATCGCTCTTTCTTGAAATTTTTAACGCATACTACAGAAACATATACATGTACTACAAAAGCTGGTGACCTTTATTACAAAAGTGCATACTGCATATTACAGACCACATCTCTAACCCCTAAGCGGAAAAATTTCCATTGTGTTTGCGTTTGAGGTTAGGGCATGTATTCAAGTTCCCGAACCCCAAGGTCTTGTGAGCAACCACGGTTACCATCCCGCCATAGTTCATTGCAACTTACATGACCATACGCTCTAAAATCCACTTCTTTTGAAAACAAGTGGATTTTAAAACTCTACCACGTTTCATAACCCGCGAAAATGATTCGAAAGTTATATCAATCAAAACCCCATTTTTAGGAGTGGGACTTGCACTCGCCATCCCGCCAATTACGAATTTATCGCTCTTTCTTGAAATGTTTAACGCATACTACAGAAACATATACATGTACTACAAAAGCTGGTGACCTTTATTACAAAAGTGCATACTGCATATTACAGACCACATCTCTAACCCCTAAGCGGAAAAATTTCCATTGTGTTTGCGTTTGAGGTTAGGGCATGTATTCAAGTTCCCGAACCCCAAGGTCTTGTGAGCAACCACGGTTACCATCCCGCCATAGTTCATTGCAACTTACATGACCATACACTCTAAAATCCACTTGTTTTGAAAACAAGTGGATTTTAAAACTCTACCACGTTTCATAACCCGCGAAGATGATTCGAAATTTATATCAATCAAAACCCCATTTTTAGGAGTGGGACTTGCACTCGCCATCCCGCCAATTACGAATTTATCGCTCTTTCTTGAAATTTTTAACACATACTACAGAAACATATACATGTACTACAAAAGCTGGTGACCTTTATTACAAAAGTGCATACTGCATATTACAGACCACATCTCTAACCCCTAAGCGGAAAAATTTTCATTGTGTTTGCGTTTGAGGTTAGGGCATGTATTCAAGTTCCCGAACCCCAATGTCTTGTGAGCAACCACGGTTACCATCCCGCCATACTTCATTGCAACTTACATGACCATACGCTCTAAAATCCACTTGTTTTGAAAACAAGTGGATTTTAAAACTCTACCACGTTTCATAACCCGCGAAGATGATTCGAAAGTTATATCAATCAAAACCCCATTTTTAGGAGTGGGACTTGCACTCGCCATCCCGCCAATTACGAATTTATCGCTCTTTCTTGAAATTTTTAACGCATACTACAGAAACATATACATGTACTACAAAAGCTGGTGACCTTTATTACAAAAGTGCATACTGCATATTACAGACCACATCTCTAACCCCTAAGCGGAAAAATTTCCATTGTGTTTGCGTTTGAGGTTAGGGCATGTATTCAAGTTCCCGAACCCCAAGGTCTTGTGAGCAACCACGGTTACCATCCAGCCATAGTTCATTGCAACTTACATGACCATATGCTCTAAAATCCACTTGTTTTGCAAACAAGTGGATTTTAAAACTCTACCACGTTTCATAACCCGCGAAGATGATTTGAAAGTTATATCAATCAAAACCCCATTTTTAGGAGTGGGACTTGCACTCGTCATCCCCACAATTACGAATTTATCGCTCTTTCTTGAAATTTTTAACGCATACTACATAAACATATACATGTACTACAAAAGCTGGTGACCTTTATTACAAAAGTGCATACTGCATATTACAGACCACATCTCTAACCCCTAAGCGGAAAATTTTCCAGGCTTTAGTTGACTCAATGAAGTGAGGGATTAGTTGACTAGATGGTGGTGCTTAGTCGACTAGATGGTGGTGCTTAGTCGACTACTAAGAGGCTTTAGTTGACTCAATGAAGTGAGGCATTAGTTGACTACATGGAGGGAATTAGTCGACTAGATGGTGGTGCTTAGTCGACTACTAAAAGGATTTAGTCGACTCAATGAAGTGAGGCATTAGTAGACTACATGGATGGACTTAGTTGACTAGATGGTGGTGCTTAGGTGACTACTAAGAGGCTTTAGTCAACTTAATGAAGTGATGAAAATCATATTTTGGAACATAATATTTATTTTTCGCAAAAAAATTATTTTTCGGAAAAAATTCATATTTTGGAACATAATATATACTTTTTCGCAAAAAAAAGATTTTTGGGGAAAAAAAAATATATTTTGGAACATAATATATATTTCTCACAAAAAAAAGTATTTTTTTGTAAAAAAATCTATTTTGGAACATAATATATATTTTTTTCAAAAAAATTATTTTACGGAAAAAATCATATTTTCCGGAATATATATATATTTTTTGAAATTTATTGTTTTTACAAAAAATATAATTTATTTTCGAAAAATAACTTGAACAGGGTTGATTTCACTAAACCCCCTTATACTATTAAGGGAGGGTAGTTTAGACATTTTGACTCAAAATGTGAGGATGAGGGGGCATAGTGATGAAATTGGATAGTATATGGGGCAAAGTGAACATAGTGGGGGTTAATTAATTAAATTGAATAGTATAGAGGGGTTTCTTGAAGTAAACCCTTAAGTTAAATAATATCATCTAAAAAAGAAAAAGAATTATATAATATTAAAGTACTGACGTGTGTAGTTTATATATGTAGTAGAATTATTTATTTATGTAAATATCAAAAATAAATTACATGATTCTTAAATAGTTTAATTATAATTGGGTTTTTAATTAAATACTAAATTACTAATTTTATGATAGATTTTTCAGAGTTTGAGTCTAATTAAAATTAAATAAAAGAGATGAGGTTGATTAAAATAGATAATAATATGATAGATAAATTAATAAGATATTATAAAATAGTTTAATTTAAAATAAGAGTGTAGTTAAATAAGAGATTAATATGATAGCGGTAAACTGTCATTATAACTATATTTGATATTTAAATATATTTTTATTTAAAATTTTGAGAATAGGGGATATTATGCATTTTTTCACGAATTAATTTTTTTTTCGGTAAACAAAATGCAAAATACCCCTTATTGACATTTTATTATTAATTTTTTCTTATAAAAAATATACAAATCTATATATATGTTTTCACGAATTAAATATAATTTTAAATTTATTAGTATAGATATTTCAAGCACAACTTTTTGTGGGGAAAAAAACAAAAGCTTTCGGCTTGGTTCGGAATTTTCTTTTGGGGAGAAATGAACACTGTGTATCTATATGTATATATCTATATAATATATGTAGTATGGTAACTTTTTGAGTGAAAATGGTAAACAGACTTTTATTAAAGTTTGACTTTTGCTGAATTGGGCCCACCGAACGCGTGGCTGCTTCTGGACTGTTGGATGCTAATTGGGACTTTTATTTTCAAATTTATATATATTTTTTCATTTTTTTATATTTAATTTTTTTTTATTTTAAATATTTCTTTCAAATTTTATATATTATTTTTTAATTTTATATATGGTTTGGTTATAGTTTTTTCAGACCAGATCAGAAAGACCAGACCATTTATCAAACAGAATCTTAATCAGCACCAAAACCAAACCAGACCAAACAAAACCAGCCCAGACCAATCCAGTCAGACAAAACCAGACCAGACCAGACCACTTTTCAAACAAGCCCTAAAAATCCACTTGTATTCAAAACAAGTGGTGTACAAAGGGTATCACGTTTCATAACCCACGAAGATGATTCGAAAGTTATATCAATGAAAACCCCATTTGTAGGAGTGGGACTTGCATTCTCCATCCCCACAATTACGAATATATCGTTCATTCTGGAATTTTTTAACTCATACTACAGAATCATATCCATGTACTACAAAATCCGTTACCGTTTATTACACTAGTCATTGATTTTCTTGTATTACACTATAGGGTGATCTTTATTACAGCTATTGCATTTCACACCTACCCTGCGTCATCTTTTAGTCGACTAAACCCCAAGACTTAGTCGACTAAAACTTAATAATTAGTCGACTAAACACCTACTCATTTCGCTCCTGACCTTTTTCTCTCTTAGTCGACTATACACCTATTGAAGGTGGCTCCCAAACTTAGTCTACTAAACACCAAGACTTAGTCCACTAAAGGATCCTTATAGCCTCCTATTTAACCTAGCCTCCACTTCATCTTCTTAATTCGCCTCTCCCACAACCCTCAACCAAACCGTGTCCTTTCCTTTTTATAACTCTCAAATCCTCATTTCCACATTCATTCCATCTCCATTTTTCATTTATTTCGCATTTTCATCCATTTGAAAACACAAAGTTTTAGTCGGGTTTACAGGGGCAGGCGAAAACGGATTTTTCGGTTTACAAAGTTTTAGTCGGATTTTTTTTTTTGATAAAATTAAGTAGCAATAAATATATCAAAGAGAAAAAAAAAATGGCACGATTATTTTCCTACCCTACATATTCTACAGATTGATACAAAATAAAGTGCAACTCCAAATAAGGATCAAAGAAAGGATTCAATATAACTCATTCTCATATTGATACAAAAGACTGAAAATCTCTAAACTTATTATAATATACACAAAATTGATTACAAAGAATAATTATATTTCAGTCACTAGCAATTTATAACGTTGGTAGATATACCACTGTACAGTTTATTACTTCCAATAGTTTTTATTTCCCCTTGATTGTTTGGAGGAGTACAAATCAAGCTGTTGAAGAAAGCGGAAGAGGAAAGCGATTCCACCATAAGAAACGAGCCACTGATGGTCTCTACAACAGTCTAGGTCCACCATGGATGATCTCTTCATCTTCATTCTGGTTTTGTTGTACTTGTAACTTCATCATGGGAATACACAATAAAGGCTTTATATTCATGAGCTCCGGATCGTGCAAATAATTATACGGTAACTTGCTCTCATCCATTTTCTTGAAAGTTATTGAAATCCTGAAACTAACAATTCAATAAATAAGATATGGTGGGTTTTTTTTCCATATAGTTGAAATGAAAAAAAGAATTGGAAGAATTAAAAACCACTTCCAAGAGCAAAGCAGAATTGTTTGCCCTATATATATATAATATATATATATATATATATTATAAATAACACAAACAGAAGGGATTCGAATAGATAAGAGAAATTCAGCTCCTTAGTAGTCTAAGTAATAGATATAAACCAAAAATTGAACAAGTACAAAGCAAAGTTTAACAAACATACTGGTAACAGAGGAACCTATAAATCTCTATTCAAATTAAGGAGACTCAAAAATCAAATTCAAATACCTTAGACATCTTAAAGAGCTTCAAACTTGGGTGGTGGGCTCATGCCAATGAAGTCCACATATAATGCGGAAATATTTCATCATAATTCTATATAGAGTAGATTAACACACTACGAAGAAGAGTCTTTATTCTCACAGTAATATTACCTCTTTACCCTCAAGCTCATGACCAAGAAACTTTAGGTGATAAATTTACAAATACAAATTAGCAATTCAAGTAAAGAATAAACCTTTCATGAACTACAAGTTTATTTCTGGTATTTGATCTCTCTCTGGTCCCTTATTAGTATGCTTGTATCTTAAACTTGATATGTTCTTTGTGTTATTTGAATGTTAAAGAGTATTGTGTGTTATTGTCTATATTTTGTGTTCTTTATTTGTAGCATAGAATGAATTCAGCTTTGTATGTTGGTTTTGCATGACAATCTGAATTGATGCTGCAGAGAAGTGTGTACCCTCCTCTCCTTTCGGGTATCGTAGTTGTTATGTGTTCTGTTGGGGGCATTACTACTAAGAATGCTTTCCTAAACTAGAGCTGTGAAAAAATAACTTTACATTGAAACATAGTTTTTGGGAAAACACTCTTTGATTGTTTCCAGGAAATTGAAATATGAAGACGTGCTAGTTAGACAACTGTAATTTTTTTCATGGAATGAATCATGGGTGATTGCACACCCATGTAGGTTTAGTAAGAATAGAATTATATAACTTGCATCATGTAGACTTTGAGAGTGTCTGTTTGAGACATCTCTCCAACCAGACATAGCAAGCAAGGTGCAGTCATTGGATAACATGGTAGTTTGTAATACCATGAAAAACAGGACTGTTTTATCCCCAAATTTCGTGGATTCAGCTTATTTTATTTTACATTGTTACTATATTAATATATAGTGGATATTAATATATTGTACATTGTTACTACATTAATATATAGTGTCACTAATAGAACTTTTGTTGGCTCCTAAAACATCAATGGACAATACAAAAATCAGGTATTTCAGATACATAAAAGTTGCAGAGGTGCTTTGCTATGTACTGAACAGTTGAGTGCAAAAACTGAAAACTACTAATTTCATAAATTAATCATGATAAACATGGCACACTAAAAATGTATATAACTGGTGTCTTGAAGTACCTTGATCCAACACACATCAAATATGGCATTCTCATGGGCAATCCATTCACATAGTCAAGCTTTTTCTGCAAATTACATCCAGAATATAGGTAATTAAAAATTTGTTGGGTGATTATTATCAATAATCATCGGTCAACATACAAAACCCAAATCAAATTACCTGTATTTTCTTGGTAACTCGCAGAAGATGGGAAGTTCAAACGAGTATTGTACAAACTAATATACCCAAATTCATCAGTCACAGCAATAATATGAGAATTTTTACTTGTCTGCAAAATTGCATTTGAGGAATCAATACATTGATAATGGTTGTATGTAATCGTCGTTTATACCTAATTTACACGTAAACTCACATTGCAGAAAGAGAGGGCCATTGGAGGAGTTTGGTCGCCTCTGTGCTCAACAGCCACACCTCCGATTTGACTGTATTCCGACGAGTCGTTGTTGATGCATGGTCGTTTCAAAACTGAAAAACAAAAATTTTGAATATACATATGTATAAAGCTAATCAATGTGTTCCGTATAAGAATACATATGAATGTATATATATATGTATAGAGAGAGAGCACCTCTAAACCCATTTCGCTCTTTTGATCTGATGTCTTAAAAGAACGACCGAGATTTGGAGCTCTCCATTTGCGGTAGTCACAGAGGAGGGAGAGAGAGTGGAAGAGAAGCAAACCTGACCAAATCGATAAGGATCGCCTCTCAGCTGAAACCCACGCGGTTCAATTGGAAACCCTAGCCGTCGCCTCTCTATCGAAACCCTAGATCGGGCGACATGAGGATTTTGGGCATTTTGTTGAGAGAGAGATAGAGAGTTTGTAGAGAGACGCGAGAGGAACCATATTTGAAGTCGGTGACATGAGGATTTTCAGTCCTCTGCTCTACCAACGACGCGAACTAGGTTTGTAGAGAAAGGCGAGAGTGGATCTAGGGTTTGTAGAAAGAGAGAGTCTGTACAGAGAGGCGAGAGAAGGAAAAATTGGGGAAAAAAATAACCAGAAATTAAATTCACTAATTGCAAAATTTCGGATTCGTTTCGGAGAGCGGTGAGAAAAACTGATTGTATATATTGAGATACAATATATATATATATATATATATGTATATATAGATTATAAAAGGGACATGTGGTAAATGATTGAACAGTGCTGAGTAAAAAAATTCATCTTTGTTGACTTTAAGTCAGTGGCCCCCACAGGACGCGTGGCTCAATATTGACCATCGGATGGTAATTGGAGAGGGCTTGTACAGTAGACGAATTCTGTTCCACAAACTGGGCCTAAAACGCCCAAAGTATGCACGTGTCATCACTCCATGACGAGTGGCTCTCAAGTGAAACACACCGCGAGTCTCCTGAATCGATCAATCCATTTCACGGTTTTCATCTTCATCACCGAAACCCTAAACACAGTCACTGGAAGTTTTCAAACCACCCCAGCAATCACTTTCTCTCTCTAAACCTTTTCTCTCTCTTGAATTCTCGATTTTAACCGCAAGGAAGAGAACACATTTGAATCAATTCACAGGTACTCTTTTGTTAACATTCCTCTGTTTTTGGTGCTCCCTCTTCTTGTAAGTTTTTGATGCTTCACCTCTCTCTCTCTATATATATATTCACTCACATATATATATATATATATTTCTATCTGTGTATATGCACACACACTTGCTCTGACCTTTTGGGTATACTTCTAGCCCTAATTTTATCGCCACCCCCATTTTTGAATTCAATCCCTAACTTTGCCTAATTTTTTATATTGGAGGATGGTTTTTGACAGTATTGTAGATTGAGCTAATATTGTGGGGGATTATATATATACACCCACATGTATGTATATGTGCATTTAGTTATTTTATTCAAATAAGCATTCATATAATCTAGTGTTGGCAGAAAAGAGCGCTAGAATTGTGTCACAGCATTTCTATCTGACATTTATGAACCCTTTGTTGAAAATTGAAACATTTGGCCCTCATAGTTATTTTTTCGCAAACCATATGAGCCCCTGTTTGGTTCACAAGTAGCTTTTCATAATTATTTTAGAAGCACCAATTTTGATTTACCAAACCAATTATGGCATTGAATTTCACTCATGAAAGCAAGCTATGTAGTTGCAGATTCCCTCTTAACCAGTGCATGTGGACTAGTTGGAGACACATAAGTCTGTAATGTCATGTAGTGTACTGTAGATTGATTTTTCTTCACGACCTGTAATTTTATGTAAGGCAGTGATGGGAATTTTGAAACACGGGATTGTATTATCTCCACGGTCGAAAATACTGCATATTAATGGGGAAGTGTACAAAAATGGAGTGGACCAAATGTGACCAATTTTGCCGGCGAGACGGGAGGTGGATAAGAAAATCTCCACGTGAATAATGGAGTCTAATGCTGTTGTTGGGAATACAGATTTGGAACCTCGTGATGATAGGGAGTTTGAGTCAAATGAGGCAGCATATGCATTCTATAAAGAGTATGCCAAATCTGTGGGGTTTGGGACTGCAAAGTTGAGCAGTCGTCGTTCTAGGGCATCAAAGGAATTTATTGATGCCAAATTTTCATGCATCAGATATGGGAATAAACAACAGTCAGATGATGCCATTAATCCGCGCCCATCGCCAAAGATAGGTTGTAAAGCAAGCTTGCATGTGAAGAGAAGGCCAGATGGAAAATGGTTTATTCATAGTTTCATAAAGGAACATAATCATGAGCTTTTACCGGCCCAAGCACATTTTTTCCGAAGCCACAGGAATGTCGATCCACTTAAAAATGATGTTAAAATACGAAGAAAGAAGATTTTAGCTGCTGTCTCCAAACAGTATGGTGCATATCAGTATACTGGTTCTGCGGAGAATTATATCAGAAATCAGCAGGATAAAGGGCGGAGCTTGACTTTAGAAGAGGGAGATGCTCAAGTGCTGCTTGAACTTTTTGTGCATATGCAAGAAGAGAATGCAAAGTTCTTCTATGCAGTAGACTTAAATGAAGAGCATCGTCTGAGGAATGTGTTCTGGGTTGACGCTAAAGGTGTGGATGATTATACCAACTTTAGTGATGTAGTGTCTTTTGACACTACATATTTCATGAACAAGTATAAGATACCACTGGTTCTTTTCATTGGAGTTAACCATCATATTCAGCCTACATTGCTTGGTTGTGCATTAATTGCGGATGAGACTGTGTACACATTTGCTTGGTTAATGCAAACATGGCGTTTGTCAATGGGGGGACAAGCACCGCGAGTCATGCTGGCTGACCAACACAATGCCATAAAAGGTGCTATAGCATCTGTCTTTCCGGAGACACGTTATTGTTTTTGTCTGTGGCATGTCCTAGAAAAGATTCCTAGGCATCTCGATAATTTGAGCTTGTGGCCTGATACCTTTATGGCAAAGTTTAGTAAATGTATATCTAGGTCATGGACAGAAGAACAGTTTGAAAAGAGATGGTGGAAGTTGCTTAACCGGTTCAATCTTAGGGAGGTTGAATGGCTTCAATCTTTGTATGAAGACCGTAAGCTATGGGTTCCTACTTTTATGAGAGAGATATCTTTTGCTGGGTTATCTACAGCTTCTCGGTCTGAAAGTTTGAATTCTTATTTTGACAAATATATTCATGCGGATACTTCGATGAGAGACTTTATAGAACAGTATAAATTAGTCATCGAAGATAGATATGAAGAGGAAGCCAAAGCTGATTTTGATGCATGGCATGAAACACCTGAATTGAAGTCTCCTTCACCCTTCGAGAAACAGATGTCATTGGTATACAGTCATGAAATATTCAAGAAGTTTCAAGTTGAGGTTTTGGGAGCAGCTGCATGCCATCTTAAGAAAGACAAAGAAGTTGGGACAACAATTACATATGTTGTTAAAGACTTCGAAGATAACCAAGAGCTTTTAGTGCAATGGGATGAATCAAAATCAGATATTTATTGTTCATGCCATTCCTTTGAATACAAAGGTTATCTTTGTAGACATGCTGTTGTGGTTTTGCAAATGTCTGGTGTTTTCAGTATCCCATTTAAGTATATAGTGCAACGATGGACAAACACTGCTACAAGCAAGCATTCCATTACTCAAAGATTGGATGAGGTACAAGCAAAGGTCCGTCGCTTCAATGATCTATGTCGACGAGCTATAATATTGGGTGAAGAAGGGTCTTTGTCTCAAGAGAGTTATGGTATTGCACTAGGGGCCATAAAAGAAGCTGTGAAGCAATGTGCAAATGTGAATAACTCTGTTGAGAACAACATGAGACCCAACACATCAGTGACACCTGCCATTTCTGTAAGTGAGGAAGAGAATCAAGGTAACACTACAATATCTAAGGAGCGGGCACTGAATCTCAGAGTCACCAAGACAACCAAGGCTTCTAGGAGGGTGGAGTCGGCAAATGAGAGGGCGAGTGATGACAATAACCCGAGTATACAGGGGAAGGTCAGTGAAATTGACTGTTCATGTCATCCTTCACTTGTAATGGTAGTAGAATTATTCTGTAATTAAGTAGTAACCTATTGTTATTCTGCTCGTTTGCACCAGGTGCCTTCTGAGCTGGAAGTTGGAAGTGTGGGGCAACTAGGTCGCTTTCAACAAATGGTGGGTTATTCTAATACCTTAATTCTACGTAATTAGATGTGCTTGATGAAGATAATGAAAGAGTTTTTCGTGGCTGGATTATTATCTTTTGGAGCGTAAAATTCTAAAAAGACTAGCTTTTAAATTTATGTGAGTATTTAAATAATAAAATGATATTAAGCTGAAGGTTGCCAGGCTGAATATTTCTGTAGCCTATCAAACAATTGTGTACAGTCTATGTTATGCCACACCAACAATATAGTCGTAGTGCATTTGCAATTAAATTTCAAGGAACGAATTTATATAAATTGGAACTGATCATATGTTAATGAGAATGCCCCCAACCTGATCATTATTATTATGGAAGGCATTAGCACAAGTGGGAGGAAACTGTGTGTGTGTGCGCGCGCGCATATTTATATATATATATATATATATATATATATATATATTATGATACAAGTATAGAACTTGATCAATATGGTAATTATTACAAATCGGTGTAGGAATGGGGTTTCATTGGATTAGTTATTATTATCCAAAATTAATTTTATTGTGTTCAGATTAAAAAATAGGAAATCTAATTAATTTGGTGCACAGGCTTCTATCAATAGTTTGAAACTTTATTGTATTAAAAAGTTGTTAGGGGGTAGAATGGAACATTCAGATTTGCCATTGACATTTGGTTCAGTTAGCTTACGATATGGCATGCATTTCTCTAATGTAGCTATTTTTTCTGTATATGTGGCAGGAATTTCCAAATGCGAGGCCAATGCAGCTACATGATATGATGCCTACACATCTACATAATGTTGCACCAACAATGTTTCTTAACTTGCCCTCAACCCAGTTCCATAATATGGCTTCGACACATGTGCCTGAAACGAGCCATCCTTGATAACTTGAACTTGTAGTTCGCACTGAGCAGATAGTTTGTTGTACTAATGGTAATATCTCTGTTGTCTGTAGAGAATTAGAGAATAGTGATCTAGAAAGCTGTAATTTGTGCTTTTAGGCTTGTTCGATTAGCCAACCTCATTTTCGTTCAATTAGGTCTCTTCTATGGTTGCCCCATCGTTCGGGTTTCCTTTCTCTTATACAGTGTGGTCCTGGAGCATCCTGAGTCCCGAGTCTCCTGACATGAGGCTGGTGATATGACCAAATAGGGTTAGAACTGTTAGGTAAATGTTGGGTGACAAAAATGGAGGGCAACACTTTTTTAGATGTGCATGGAATGTAAAGAGTTATTTGTGTCCAGATTAAAAACTATTTAACAATTTTTCTGAGCATCCTATTTAGGTGAAGAATTCAATTTTCAAGAACACTACATCACTGTGTTGATGTTGAATTATTTACTTTTTTTTTTAATGTTAGGGACTTGGAGACCAAAAGTTATTTTTGATTCAACAGCAACCATCTTGACCGAACACTCCAGTGGAAATCAGGTAAATGTTTACCTGAACGAATAGAGGGTTATTGGGATGATGTCTGTAGACGTTCCATTTTGTCCGGTTGGTAATGCTTTTTGATGATCGATACGATATGTATTGTCCGAATTCGTAAAGGTGGCGTCCGAATTCGTAAAGGTGGCGATACGGTTATGCAATACCCAATTCGTAAAGGTGGCGTCCGAATTCGTAAAGGTGGCGATACGGTTATGCAATACCCAATTCGTAATGCTTTTCGAAGGTGGCGATATCGTTATATCGATACTTGTTTGATATTCATTTTTAAGATCGAGTTCGTTGCCTCGATCGAAACTGATACCAAGACATCGAACGATGCTTGACACCGAACCCTAAGTGCAAAGTTGTACTTTTGCTCCTAGCTACAATCCAACTTGAACTACCAAAGGACATACACTCATACTGTCGATAATAAATTTGACAGCACTCGGTCAATCGGCTTCAGTCTTAATGGGAATGATTTGTCCATTTGGGGTTGTTGTGACATTTAAAATCAAAACTTGCAATATGTTGATATTTTTCTTTTTTAAATGAAAAAAACAGTAAATAAAAGAAACTATTTTTCTATGGCAAGATACTCTTTCTTCTGAAATAAATGTCTATATATTATAGCTGTATCAAAGAATCTACTCTCCTTTTCCGAATAACCACAATTCTGTGAAATATTTTAATAATTACGTGATAATAACAATTTTTCAAAATTTGTAATTTCATGTTCATTAAACAAAAATTCTAAACTCCATTGACGAATAGAATATTAGAAAGATTATAGGTGACGCACTTAGAAAGAGAAGAAACACTCCTCATTGATTTGTTTTCCTTCAAAATAGTAACGGTATTTTTACATCCAAGAAAATTAGCAACGAAAACAAAATGTTGTTGAGAAACATAATTTACAGCCTTCAAATTCTCAACTAGCGACTAAGTACAACATCCCTGTTATACACACATATATATATATACATATATATCTATTCTACTTACACAAAACATACTTGTAGTTGTTCTTTACAAATTCTAACTTCAAATTCTTTTCCTCCATTTTTTTCTACTATTATCCTTTCCTCGGTCAACTCTCTACAAATATTTTGTCACAACAACAGAATATCTTGTTGCTTTTTATCCCTAATCGGCAGGAACCATTTTCACTCAATAGTGTTCCTTTTCATCCCAAATTAATACACAAATATATATATATATATATACATATTATACAGATATACACACACATAATTGTTCTTGTGGTAACAATGAAGTGTTTTATGATGCTTTTAGTTGTCTATGGTGTGCTCTCTCTGCTATGTGGATGTGTGTCAAGTGTGAACCGGTGCAGTTCCATGCTGCCAGGACTTCCACCGAACACAACATGGGAGATTGAGTTACGGGACTTCGGAGCGCAGCCCCGAGATTTGACTGCAGACCATGAGAGTTGGAATAAGTTGTCGAAGAAACTGATGGATTCAGCTGGATTCAGGCTTCCCGCCACGCTGAAAGAGGTGTCTCTCCATGATGTCAGACTTACTGACACTTCAGGAGTTCACTGGCAGCGTCAGCAGACTGCTATGGAGTACCTGTTGATTTTAGAGGTGGATAGATTGTTGTACAGCTTTCGGAACACGTCGGGCTTGCCCTTTTCCGGCGAGCCTTATGGTGGGTGGGAATCCCCGGACATTGAGCTCCGCGGCCACTTTGTAGGTACATATATGCACATTTTGCTATCAAATCGTATTGTACCGTGCTAGTGTGTTTCTTTATTATATTTTTTCTCGGCAATCAGGGTGTTCGAGATTTTCAGGCCGACTAATTCAAGGGACAGTTTTCCCGAGATAAAGCTCGAACTATGTCTTGTCCGCAGTCGTAGCCCAATGCATCATTTGGGGTCGGTAGGAATTGAATGCTTAATTTTTTTTTTTTTGTCTATACTCACAAAAATATAGTGACAAGCTAAAATTGGCTTTTATTACAACACAAAAAGTTAATTTGTTTATTAAGGAGATTTGAGGTATGACAACAATTTTTACTACCACTATAGTCTCAAAAACTTTTAATTTTGGTAGTTTAGGTTGCAATTTACAGTTCTTAATCCTCTTAGCCGTGACAAACTCTTATTTCTTGTAGTGACATGAAACCTGATTCGTCCTGAGGCACCAAGTATCAATTTTTTTTGCAACGAAGTCTGAGTCAACCCTTTTGAATTTGTTTGTTTCTAGTTTAACATATGAGTAAATCCCGAGATGCCAAGTACCAAGTTTTTTCTATTTAGTCCGGGCCAACCTGTTCGGGTTTGTTTGTTTCTTGTTTAACATACGAGTAAATATGATACAGTTTGAAATATTGCAGGGCATTACTTGAGTGCCACAGCTTTGATGTGGGCAAGCACTCATAATGATACTCTCAAGGAGAGAATGACTCAAGTTGTTTCCGGGCTGGCGGCTTGTCAGGATAAAATGGATACAGGGTATCTCTCTGCTTTTCCGGAGTATCTATTTGATCGTTTTGAATATGGTACATACAGAGTTTGGGCACCATACTACACCATTCACAAGGTATCAACAATACACCACGCCTCTTGTTCTTTTTTATTAAATAGTTTATAACCTCGTATTATAGTAGCCGTTAATCCATATTTGCAAGATTTAGGATTTCATAAATACATGAACCTTTGCAACATTATTTACTAACTCATAATTTTCAGACAAAAAATGAATTTTGAAAAAATGCTGATGTGGGCATGAAAATACTACTTATTTCAAGTTGATGCGTGAAGTACTTTTGTTTTCTAGTTGAAAAAGGGTCATATAAATGTTTTAAAAGTTTTTTCTTTGGTGATACCAATTTTGTGCACATCTTGTTTTGAAAGTTGTTTTTGTTGAGGTACTAATTTTATGCACATAGGTACCGGAGTTGTGCCGAGAGGTGTTACCACTAAATGTACCACTTTTTGTACACAGTACCCTAGTGAGTTTAGATATTTTTCAAACACAGAAAAATAGTTTGCCACCAACCGAAAATGAACAGTGTTCTTATATTCAAGGTGTTTTGACCAAATTCATTTTTTGAAACTTCATGCCTATTGACTATTTCAAGAAGTCAATAGGCCTCGTAGATTCTAAATATTTTTATCTGGTTTTCGATTGAACTCTATTGAAAAATAAAATCAAAAATATTACATGTTAATAGAATTTCAATTATATCTACAACCGTTTCTTATCCTCTAAATGTTCTTTACAGATAATGGCAGGTCTGTTAGATCAATACACAATAGCCGGTAATAATCAAGCTCTCAAAATGACGATTCGCATGGCGGACTACTTTTACAAGCGTGTAAAAATGTTGATATTAAGGTACAGTATAGAAAGACACTATCAATCACTAAATACAGAAGTTGGTGGCATGAGTGATGTCTCTTACCGATTATACAGCTTAACGGTGCGTAGCCTCATCCACACACATCATTCTACCAGCATTACCTTCATAGAATAATTAACCTCACTTCCATAAATGTTATTATATATTATCAACTTGTTTCTAAATTGTTTGTTTTCTTGATTGTTATTAGCTATTAATATGCAGTCTATTATCTATACGATTTTCACAGTTTTTTTCAACTCTACGGTCTTATATTGAACATTTATTTGGTACCATGTGCAGCATGATCACAAGCATTTGTTGTTGGCTCATCTTTTTGACAAGCCCTGTTTCCTAGGATTGCTTGCAGTGAAGGTAGTCATCAAACTTTTTTTCCCTATGTACTAATTAGTATGGTGGTTATTTATTTTAGTTGTTTTTTTATTGTTATTAATGATGATAAGCAAAGAGTATAGACCTAGCCCATAAGGTTGAGAGTATGGCATAAAAGAGTGAAAAAAAGAGAGAAGGGATGTTAAACTTATAAACAAGGTTGGTGATGTAGAGAAAGAGGGATAGAGAAGAGAGGAGTTTAGGGTGAGAAGAGCAAGAACAAGAAGAAGAGAGAAGAAGAACTCACAAAGAGACGATATAATCAATATTCCAAAAACTAATGACGTCAAAGCCTTTTATAGGCAACTCAAACCCTAATTAAAAATAATAACTAATATAATTAAAATAACAAATAATTCTAAAAGTAAAAGTACTAAAATAACCCTAAAGTATTAAAATATCTCTAATGTCTAAAATATCCTAAGTCATCTCTCTTTCCCACGTCTCCAATAATAAACATGGGTCATGTGGGCTTCAAGGTCGCGAGCCTTGCCCGATTCTCCATCAGTTGGCCTTGAAAATTTATAAACCTTTAATGAGGAGGACAAAAATTTTTAGTTTCAAAGAATTAGAATTCTTGATGAGACCCTGCTTCTGTAGCAAATCATCGAACCTACGGTTGAATCAATTGGGAGAGAATTAATGGATTCCTTTTCGGTTGAATTGGGAGCAACGAATTGGAGCCTTGGATTTGGGATTGGAGGAAATTTGATTCAAAATTTTAAGTAAATTTCTTCTAATCCCAAATTTAAGCCACCAATTTGGTGCTCCCAAACATGAGTATATTTAGTTATGCTATCTAAGAAAATGAATCCATGTAATCCTTGTTCTACTAAACAAAAAAGATGTATTCCTTATTGTGCCTCTAGGTATTTTGCTTCAAATAGCAGTGAACATAATTGAATTTTCAATCTAGTGATTCACCACTTGAAATCTATTTAGAGATGAGGCGACTCATATTTGACTTTAAAAAATCTAATGGATTAAGTGATCTTTTACATCTATACTTGAGGCAGGAAACTCTGATATTGTAGTCAATGCTTTCTATGCAACCAGTATCTGAGCTTCCAATGTCACTCGTAATCTTTAAATTGTAAAGCCTAGTATATATAATTCATTATTCAAGATTTCTTAAATTTTACTGATTAAATGGACCACATCATGGATATTACTCTTAGTTCTCAAAAAACATTGTTAAATTTGTGTCTTTTACTTGTAGGCTGATGATATAACTGGTTTGCATGCTAATACACATCTTGCACATGTTGTTGGGGCTCAAATGCGATATGAAGTTTCTGGCGATCCACTGTACAAGGTAATTGGCTATCATTCATTTCACGAGTCCTCTAAGCATATTAACTCAATGAAGCATATTTAGTGAATTCAGTTTTGGCTATAATCATGATTCTTCTTATATTTGGATTAGTGTTTTATGGTTTTATATGGCAGGACATATCGGCATTCTTTATGGATATTCTCAACTCTTCTCACACCTATGCAACTGGAGGGACGTCACATAATGAGTACTGGTATAAACAGTTGGAAGTAAACATATTGTTTAACATCTATCAGTATAAAGTTTCATACTACTTTATTGACCTGATTGCCGAATTTTGTATTCGATTCTGGTTTGTTCTCATTTCCTAAACCCATGAGCAGGAGTGTGCCAAAGCGAATTGCAGACATTCTGGACACGGAAACTGCAGAAACATGTGCAACTTATAACCTGCTCAAGGTTATTCTTTTAAAAGTTTTTGAGGAAAATATTTGTTTTTCTCTTTGTTGCTATTTTCCTTTTTTTCTTTTTTTATGACACCCGACTCCACTAAAAAAATCCTTCAGATTAAAGGGTTGGACCAGCGTTAATTCTAAGGAATTTCTTACGAAAGAGTGAGAGGGAGCATTTGTATAACTCTGCCTAAAATTGATTTGTCAAAATAGGACATCGCTTTTCACTTTACAATTTTTAATGTTTTAGTATAAAGTTGTTAATCCATGGAGAAGAGGGTTGATTCTTTGATGATCCACTGGTCTCTTTTGGACTTGTGAAGTTTTTGGGTTCGCTTGTTAAACACTTAGGGCCTGCTTGGTTTGCATTTCTGAAAACAATTTTTTGTTTCTGAAAACTGAAAAATCAGAAATTGTACAAAAAGTCTTCATGGTTCAGTTTTCTGAATTTTTTTTCAATAAACTCAGTTATAAAAAGGCCAGATTTCAAAGAATTCTTTTTTATTGTTTTCAGAAAACAGAAAACTGTTTTCAAAATTCTCGAAATAATTTTCAGAGATACAAACCAAGCAGGCCCTTAGTAATACAAATGTCAGTGCTGTTTTTCACCAGCATGAAATGGCCTATAATTTTTTGTAGGTTACACGCAACCTGTTTAGATGGACCAAAAAAATGGCATATGCAGATTATTATGAGCATGCCCTGACAAATGGTATCCTTAGCGTCCAAAGGGGAACGGATCCTGGTGCAATGCTCTACTTGCAACCACAATGCAGTGGATGTTATAAGGGCGGCAGCAGTCGTGGATGGGGTACACAGTTTGATAGCTTTGTATGCTGCCAGGGAACAGGTCTGGGCTTCAAACCCTTTGTACTCATAAACGATACTTTTAGTTGCACCATATACCATCTATAGACTCTTGATATCTTGTTGTTTGCATTTCTCTCTCCTTTATGTATTGGAAAATTCGGTTGTTCACTTTTAGTTTTGACTATCAGAATTTAGTTAGTATGTGGTTCAACATGTTTTATCTGTAAGTAATTCTTTTTTGTTTTAGTTTTTTTCTTCTCGTCTGATTTTGATCAAGTGATTTCGGATATCACAGTGTTGTACCTATATGTTTTTTTTTTTTTTTTAAGTTCATCCCCCTTTATTGATGATTAAATGATTTTGGATAACATCATTTTCCCTGACCTTTTATTAATTTTTATTTTGGTGAAGGACTCGAGTCATTTTCGAAGCTAGGAGATTCAATATACTTTGAAGAAGAGGGAATAGCTCCGGGGCTTTACATCATTCAATACATATCGAGCTCGCTTGATTGGAAATCTGGAAACATTTTCATAAATCAGGACGTAAAGCCTGTTGTTTCTTGGAATCCCCTTTTTCAAGTGACACTGACAATCTCCTTGAAAGAAGTAAGTGTTAGCAACAACAGAATGTAATTGTTGTTCATTGTAGTAGATTATTTTCATAACAATGCTCTTTAATTATAAACTGAAGCAAGAAACTCAAGAATTTTTCAACAGCAGAACAAGGAATCGCCTCCTTTATTCCTCATACACCCTGGTCAAAGATCACTAGAACAAATTAGATATCCGTCTTTCGATAAGTTCTTATGAAAATATTGGCCTAACTAGTAGTCATCTGAAAATAGGAAAAGTGTGTGTTATATATAGTATAAGGTCTATAATTTCATTGATTGAGTATGCTTTTTCCCATGCTTTATAAATGCAGGAGGAGGCACGGGAGTCTACTTTAAATCTACGGATTCCACATTGGGCACAGGCTACTGGTATTAAGGCAACTCTAAATGGTCAAGTTTTGCCTCCATCAACTCCAGGTTTGAAGTTTCATCTTCAGTTCTCTTCTAATGGCCTTACTATATTTTTATTTTAAGTATTTTGATTTTTTTTCTGCGCCAGTCATGGATCTCCCATTTAATTTTGCAGTCCATGAAATAAAATAAAAGTTCATATTGTAATCTCTGGTACAATTGTAGCTTTTGTCATTTGATGCTGTATGTACAAGTTCATAATCATCTCCATCCTGATGCAGGTACATTTCTATCCGTCACTAGAAAATGGAACTCTGGTGACATAATCACTCTTGAACTGCTGCCAAATCTTTGGACCAAGGATCTTAGAGGTATTTCCTTGGGATGCTCCCGTAATATGTATATATATATATATGAGTAATTATATCTTTCTCACTGGTGAACAAGAGAAATTTATTCACATCAAGTATATTGACCATTTGATGCAACTGATGTAAAAAAATATGTGATAACCATAAAAAAAAAAGTCACAATCATATCCAACAATTCTTGTGATTGGTGAGTATGAATTTTCTCATTTAAAGAAATGAAATTGACAAGAGTTTTTAACTGATGATTCAGATGATCGGCCTAGATATGCTTCAATCAAGTCAATTTTCAATGGCCCCTACCTCCTAGCTGGTATGACAAGCAAAGACTGGACACTAAAAACAGGAAAATCCAATACCCTCTCTGATTATATCACTCCCATTCCTGAGGAATATCATTCTCAACTGTTATCCATTTCCCAAGCTTCCGGAAATCCCGCACTCTTATTATCTAACATTAACCAACAAATAACAATGGAGTCATTCACTCAACTTGGCACTGACCAGGCTCTACGAACCACATTCAGACTCATTATCCAAAACTCACCTCCCTCGCCGAAATGGTCCATCCCAAATGACGCTGTCGACAAACTAGTCATGCTAGAACCAATCGATTTTCCTGGCATGGCTGTGGCGCGCCAAGGAGACAACGAAACCCTTGTAGTTTCAGCCCCGGCCGATAATATTTCTGTTTTTCATTTAGTTGCTGGACTGAATGGGAAGCCCGGAACATTTTCGTTCGAGGCAAGTAGCCAGAAGGGTTGCTTTGTGTACACTGAGGTTAATGGTGATATATATAGCATCAAGCTCCAATGCTTGGATGGTGGGGCACAACCAGATGATGGATTCAAGGAGGCAGTGAGCTTTGTGTTTCGTCAGAGTACGAGTTCGTATCATCCTATCAGTTTTGTGGCAAAAGGGGCTCAAAGGAATTATCTTCTTGCTCCATTTTATAGCTTCACAGATGAATCTTATGCACCATATTTTGATTTCGAAGATTGAAAGAACTTCAACAGAATGTGAAGGGTTAGTCAGATTGGTTTGAAGCTGGTCTTTCTGATAGTACTGTTATTTTCCTTATACTACTACTACTAGTTGCCAACCATATGTGTTTAGAAGTGTGTGTTATGTGTATATGCATAATTACCTTCAAATTGTGGTAATTGTAGTGACAGTAAGGAGAAGGAAGAAGAAAAAGAAAAGTGATGTTGGTGTTTTTAGAAATAATTCTGCTGTGTTGATGTTGAATTATTATTTTTTTATTCTATTTTAGGCACTTGGAGAGCACTTGAATTATTATTTTTTATTTTATTTTAGGCACTTGGAGAGCAAAAGGTTATTTTTGATTCCACAGAAACCATCTTCACCGAACTCGCTGGAGATAGGCTCCATTGGTCCGACGTCCGGTGGAAATCAAGTAAATATGATTTACCTGAACGAATAGAGGGTTTTTGGGATGTTGTCGGTAGATATTCCATTTTGCCTCTCAATTTTTTTGGTTTAATTGGTAGGAGATATAGATTTGGAAAATTTAACCGCTGGATCTAATCCGACTTCAGTATGATGTTCGGAATATCTCAACACCTTGACATAAACCTAGAATCAATCCTGCAAAGCAAATGCTTGACACCATGGTTTGTTGTATCGTGATATGATATCGTTACATCCAATATTTATTTTAAGATCAATATTGTCCGAGTTCAATATCGTGACAACGAACCACGCTTGACACTTGATGGTCAAACCCTAAAATAAGTGCAAAGTTGTACTTTTGTTCATAGCGACAATGCAACTACCAAAGGACATACTTCACCATTATGTTTAGGAGGTCCAAAAATCTTAGAATACATCATATACATCACAAGCAGGGATTGTCTTTCATCAATTTTCCTTAAATTGACCAAACTCTAAAATAAAGGTCCGATTGTATCATGACTTGAGTGCCCAAGAACCTTGGGGTAGGTTTAATCTCCAAGTATAGCATGTGACTGGAGGCATGGATCAACACAAGGGCAAAGTGGTCATTTCACACATTGATGTAGAATCTGGACCCTTGTACCGTCGACAAGAAATTAGACAACACTTGGTAGTGGTTTTCGATCGGCTTCATTCTCAATGGAAAGGATTTGAGAGGTCCCTTTGAGGACATGGGTGGTCATGAAATGTAAAATTAAAATGTTTTGGTATTCTTCTTTTGTTTTTTTAAATGACCAATGCTACACTATATGAAAATAATTTGGGGAAAACTATATATAGGTAATGTTTGGGATGTAAATTACAAATTAGTTAATATTTAAGTTTCATATTTTATTTTGATAAAGTTAAGCAAACTAATTACAAATAGGTAAACAATCATTATTTAGTTCCAAAATACCCTCAAAATAATTTTTTATAATGAACACGTGTCAAATTATGTGTCCACATCATTCATGATCATATCGTTAAATAAACAAACCCCCTTCAACTATCACAAAGTGAACAAAATACCCTCCTCTATTATAAAAATAATCAAATCAGTCCTACCAAGTATTGTCAAATTTCAACCAAAAATAACAAAAAATATTTTATTCACATGAAACAAAATCAATTTCCTCGCCAATCTTCTTTCTCGAGTTTTCAAAGCAAGTACTTACCATGCTTTCCCGAATAAACACAATTCTGTAAAATATTTTAAAGTTTCACATGTTGAAACATTTTTCCAAATTTAGAAAGATAGATTAGTAGAACAAAATGCATTAATTTCGTGGTCTTAAAAAAAAAAGTCTAAACTCCATTGAGGAATGGAGTATTAGAAAAGATAGTTGGTGAAACTTTTAGAGAGAGAACAAATGGTCCTCATTGATTTGTTTTCCTCCAAAATAGTAACGGTTTTTTTACACCCAAGAAAATTATCAACCAGAATACCAAAAGTTGATGAGAAACATAATTCACAGGCGTCCAATTCTCAACTAGCGACAAGTAGTACATCCCTATTATATACATATATACTTTACACACACAAATCATACATGTAGTGGGTCTTTACAAATTCTAACTTCAAATTCTTTACCTCCATCTTTTTCTACATCTATTCATTCCAACTTCAACTCTCTACAAATACTTTGTGACAACAACAGAATATATCTTGTAGCCTTGTATCCCTCATTTCCATTTTCAGTCAAAAGTGTTTTTCATCCTAAATTACTACAGAAATACACACACACATATATATAAATGCTCACAAATATACTTACACATTCTTGATCCTGTGGTAGCAATGAAGGGTTTTATGATGTTTTTAGTTGTCTATGGTGTGCTCTCTCTGCTATGTGAATGTGTGTTGAGTGTCAACCATTGCAGGTCCATGCTGCCAGGCCTTCCAAAGAACAAAACATGGGAGATTGAGTTACGGGACTTCAAAACGCAGCCCCGAGATTTGACTGCAGATCAGGAAACTTGGAATAAATTGTCGAAGAAACTGATGGATTCAGCTGGATTCAAGCTTCCCGCCACTCTGAAAGAGGTGTCTCTCCATGATGTCAGGCTCACTGACCCTTCAGGGGTTCACTGGCAGCTGCAGCAGACAGCTATGGAGTACCTGTTGATGTTAGAGGTCGATAGATTGCTGTACAGCTTTCGGAACATGTCTGGCTTGCCCTTTTCTGGCAAGCCGTATGGAGGGTGGGAGGGCCCCGACATTGAGCTCCGCGGCCACTTTGTAGGTATATATACATGCACATTTCCTATCAAATCGTATTGTATAGCGCTCATGTTTCTTTTTGCTAACCCGGGTGATCGTATCGTGCTCGTGTTTTTTCATTTATTTGGTAAATGGGGGTGTTTGGGGCTTTCACGCCAACTAATTCACATAACGGTGTAAAACGAATCCCATACAAATTGAGGAAATACATGCACATTTCCTATCAAATTATATTGTATTGTGCTCATGTTTGTTTGTTTGTTTTTATTTTTTTGGTAACCGTGTTGTTCGGGGGCTTTCATGCTGACTAATTCATGGAACAGTGTAAAAATGACACATAAATTGGGTTAGTCTTGAACTATGTTCGTGGTTGCAACCCAACGGATTGTTTGAGGCTAATTGGAATCGAACATGATACCTAATTCTTTTCCGAGGTATCAAGTACCAAGTCTTTTAAAACGTGTCTGGGTCAACCAATTCAGGTTTGTTTGTTTATTTACATACGATACAATTTGAAATATTGCAGGGCATTACTTGAGTGCCACAGCTTTGATGTGGGCGAGCACTCATAATAATACTCTCAAGGAGAGAATGACTCAAGTTGTTTCCGGGCTGGCAGCCTGTCAGGATAAAATGGGTACCGGGTATCTTTCTGCTTTTCCGGAGGATCTAATTGATCGTTTTGAATATGGTACATATCAAGTATGGGCACCATACTACACCATTCACAAGGTATCAAAGTTACCCCACACCTATTGTTCTATTTGATTAAATAGGTTTATAACCTTGTATTATAGTAGCTGTAAATCCATTTCTGCAAGATTTAGGACTAATGTAAATACATGGAATTTCCAAACATTATGTACTGTCTTGAGGTTTTTGAAAAAAATGAGTTTGACAAAAATGCTGATGCGGGCATGAAATACACTATTAATTTCAAGTTGATGCATAAAGTACCTTTTTTTCTACTTGAAAAAGTTTGTTAGGGTCATGTAAATGCTTTAAAAGTAGTTTCTACTGCGATATCCATTTTGTGCACGCCTTGATTTAGAAGAAGTTTTTGTTGAGGTAGTAACTTTATGCACATAGATACCGGAGATGTGCAGAGAGGTGTTACCACTATTGTGCACAAATGTATCACTTTTGGTACACAGTACTAGTCAGTTTAGACTTCAGACGTTTTTCAAACACAGAAAAATAGTTTGCCACCAACGGAAATGAACAGTGCTTTCATATTCACGGTGTTTTGACCAAATTCATTTTTTGAAACTTCATGCCTATTGACTATTTCAAGAAGTCAATAGGCCTCCCAGATCCTAAATATATGTAACTCTCCCTATTAGTTTTATCTGGTTTTCAACTTAACTCTATTGAAATAAAATAAAATACTACATGTTAATAGAATTTCAATTATATCTACAGTCATTTCTTATCCTCTAAATGTTCTATACAGATAATGGCAGGTCTGTTAGATCAATACACAATAGTCGGTAATGATCACGCTCTCCAAATGACGATTCGCATGGCGGACTACTTTTACAAGCGTGTAAAAATGTTGATATTAAGGCACAGTATAGAAAGACACTATCAATCACTAAATACAGAAACTGGTGGCATCAGTGATGTCTCTTACCGATTATACAGTATAACGGTGCGTAGCCTCATCTACACACATCATTCTTCCAGCATTACATTCATAGAATAGTTAACCTCACTTCCATAAATGTTGTTATATATTATCAACTTGTTTCTTGATTGTTTGTAGCTATTAGTATGCGGTCTATTATCTATACGATTTTCACAGATTTTTTCAACTGTATGGTCTTATATGAAAATTTATTTGGTACCATGTGCAGCATGATCAGAAGCATTTGTTGCTGGCTCATCTTTTTGACAAGCCCTGTTTCCTAGGATTGCTTGCAGTGAAGGTAGTCATCAATTTCTTTTTTTTCCCTATGTACTAATAATTATTTTTGAGAGAAGAAAATTTTTATTGATAATAATGTTGTATTTACAATGATAACACAAATGGTTTATATAATAATAAAAATCTACCAAAGTTACCATACTATCCTAGAATATTCCTAGAATATTACTAGAATATGTTTATTACTAAATAAACTAAAGAATGAAAGAATCGTGTGCTTCAACACTCCCCCTCAAGCTGGACTAAAGATGTTGTTCATTCCCAACTTGCAAATAGAAGACTTGAGAAGAGATGGTCTCATAGGCTTGGTAAACACTTCTGCAAGTTAATCTACTGAACGAACAAAAACTGGAGCAATAGTCTTAGCTCTAACTTTTTCCCCGATGAAATGAGTATCAACCTTTATATGTTTAGTCCTTTCATGAAGGACCGAGTCTGAAGATAACTGAATAGCCAATTTATTATCATAATATAAGGTTGAAAGGGAAGAAGTCTGAAAACCAAGCTCTCTAAGAATGGACTGAAGCCACATAACTTCACATGTCCCTTGAGCCATAGACTTGTACTCTGCTTCTGTTGACGATCTATACACAACTGATTGTTTTTTGCTTTTCCAAGACAAAAGATGATTCCCATAGAAGGTGCAAATACCTGAAGTAGACCTTTGATCAGTCTTGGACCCTGCATAGTACTGAAGCCACATAACTTCACATGTCCCTTGAGCCATAGACCTGTACTTTGCTTCTGCTGATGATCTAGACACAACTGATTGCTTCTTGCTTTTCCAAGACAAAAGATGATTCCCATAGAAGGTGCAAATACCTAAAGTAGACCTTCAATTAGTCTTGGACCATGCATAGTCCGCATCAGTGAAGCAAGAAAGCTCTGAGGGTTGAGTCAAAGAATAGTCCCAGACCCGGGCATGCCTTTAGATACCTCAGAATATGATAAGCAACATCCATATGAGCAGTCCGAGGAGTGTGCATAAACTGACTCACAAGACTTACCACAAATGCAATATCAGGCCTAGTGTTGGTAAGATAGATCAAATCTCCCAACAAGTCTCTGGTACATGAAAGGATTAGGCAACATCTCCCCATATTCTGCAGACAACTTTATGTTTGGGTCCATGGGAGTAGAGGTTGGTTTGCATCCTGTCATCCCTGAATCACTTAGCAAATCCAAAACATATTTTCGCTGAGATAGAGAGATTCCTCTTTTAGACCTAGCAACCTCAATACCTATAAAATATTTCAGCTATCCCAAATCCTTGATATCAAAAGCAGACCTCAGATCCTTTTTTACTTGATCAATCCCACAATCATCATCTCTGGTCAAAATAATGTCATCAACATAAACATACAAGATCACACACTCCCCTTTAACATTACATCGGAGAAAGCACGTATGATTATTATGACACCTCTGAAACCAAGGGAAATAACAACTTCACTAAATCGAACGAACTAAGCTCTAGGAGATTGTTTGAGCCCATATAGTGATTTCTTTAATTTGCATGTCATCCTTGAATACTCCCCCTCAACCCGAAAACCCGAGGGAGGATCCATATAGATCACCTCATCCTATTTTCCATTGAGGAAAGCATTATTGACATCCATTTGATGCAGGGGCCAAGAATGATAAACTACTAGAGAAACAAGGAGCCAAATGGTGGTAAGTTTTGCAACAGGAGCAAAAGTAGCTGAAAAATCTTTCCTAGACACTTGAGTGAATCCCTTGGCTACCAACCTGACTTTATAACGATTAACAGATCCACCGGCATTGAATTTGACGGTATAGATCCACCTACATCCAACTGGTTTCTGCCCCTCAGGCAAATGAACTAACTCCCAGGTACCATTTTCCTCCAAAGCAGTCATTTCTTCCTGCATTGCCTTGGTACATTCTGGACACAACAAGGCTTCTCCAACTGTCTTCAGCAGGGAACAAAATCAATTTTGTCAAGGAATCCCTGAAAAGTTAAAGACAACACTATATGAAATATGATTCTCAATAGGATGTTTAGTACTGCAGGATAGATTAAGACGATCGGGAGGACGACGATCCCGAGTAGGATACTGGGGAGAAGGAGGAATAAAGGAAGTACCTTCATTTGGAGGAGGATCTCGTATAGGAGGTCTGAGGCGATGGTTGTACTGGAAAACAACCTACCAACAACATGTGTCAGATCAGTAGGAGTAAGCTTATCAACATATCCTTCAACTATAGGAATAGGGCAGGGTATAGGATCCATAGGAGTAGAGTCACTACCTTTGGGAAATAAGGGAGTTTCTTTCCAAAAAGTAACATCAAGAGAGATGATCATTCGTTTAGAGAGAGGATCATAACAACGGTACCCTTTGGATTTCGAGACATATCCCATGAAAGCACACCTGAGGGCTTTATTTTCAAGTTTAGTACGGGAATGACTCATATTTTGAGTGAAACAAGTACATCCAAAGACCTTCAAAGGGATGGAAAACAAAGGTTTATCGGGCTAAAGAATGTGAAATGGAGTTTTCCCTCCCAGAACTTTACTAGGGATATGATTTATTAAAAAAGTAGCAGTAAGAACCGCTATATCCCAAAAACTATGAGGAACATTCATGCCTAGAAGAAGGGATCGAGTAATTTCCATGATATGACGATTTTTACGCTCAGCCACCCCATTTTGTTCTGAGGTGTCGGGGGCAGTGAACTGTTGGAGAATCCCTAGGATAAACAAATGTGAGACAACACTATCATTGATATATTTCCCCCATTATCAGTGCGAATTTGTTTAATAGTGGTAGAAAATTAGGTTTTAATCATAACAAGAAATTGTTTGAGTATAGAGAAAACATCAGACTTTTTCTCTAGTAAATACACCCAAGAATACCTAGAAAAATCATCAATGAAAGTGACATAATATCTATGGCCAGAGGAGGCAGTAACAGGAGAAGGACCCCAAACATCAGAATGAATCAAATCAAATATAGCTGGAGAACAATGCATTCGAGAAATATAGGGTTTTCTTTAATGTTTAGAAAATTCACAAGTAATGCATTAGAATTTATATTGTCGATATGCAGAAGATAAAACAGGAAATAAAGTGCATAAATACTGGAAATTAACATGCCCTAAACGAGCATGCCACAAATGTAAATCCTTAATAGAAATAGAAACTGGAAAATAAAAAACAGTAGTGGTAGTAGTAGTAGTGGCCTGAAGAGTATAGGTTTCTGAAGAAGGAGGATGCCCGAAGTAGTATAGCCCGTCCCGTTCATATCCCCTGCCAAAAATCTTCCTTGAATGCCGGTCTTGAAGAAAACAACAATCAGAGAAAAATAACAACACAATCAAGGGATTTGGAAAGACGACTAACATAAATAAGATTGAATGTTATTTCGGGACATGAAAAACATGAGATAGAGTAATATCTGGAGTAAGAAAAATGTCCCCTTCACTATTAATTGTAGTGGAGGAGCCGTTAGCAAACTGGACACTGCGATGTGTGAAAGTCAAGGGTGAGGAAAATAAAGCTAATTGACCGGTCATGTGATCATTTGTGGCAGATTCTATGATTCATGAAGGAGACCCAAAACGAACATAGAGAGCAGTGGGAGTACCTGAGGAGGATACAGAGCATGGACACTAGTTGAAGTGACAGGTATTCAGGACATCAATGTAGATAGCTGAGCCTGCAATGTGTTCACTTGAGTAGCTAAATCTGGTGAATCAGAAACTTTAGCAACACCAACAAACCGAGAGGAAGAATGATTGAATTTCTTTCTATACAGTGTCCTCAACTCTGGATGAAGCTTCCAACAAGTCTCTTTCAAGTGCCCAGAATTTCCACAATGCTGACAAATTTTCTTCCCCGAAGCAGTTCTAAACCCTGATCCAGAAGACCCAGATGCAACACATGTCATCACATCAGTCAAACCATTACTGGGAGCAACAAGGGCACGAGGGACCGAAATGGCATGCCTACGCTCCTCTTGATCAATAATTGAGTAGGCGTCCCTCAAGGATGGAAAGGGAGTCGTGTTCAAAATTTGAACCCGAAGTTGCTTAAATTATAGTCGAAGCCCCTTCAGAAAGGCATAGGTGATAGGGGTGGTAGCTGTCCTGTTTCTTAACATGAGTACTCGCCATAATCCCATAATCAGACACTGGATCATATAGAGCAATCTCATCCCACGTGACTGTAAATACACAAAATACTGAGCAACATCCAGGCCAAGTCCTTCCTGAGTAGCATGACAAATCTCTTAGCACAACTCAAAAATCTGAGCCCTATTGTGCGAGTGAGCATACATTTTGTTTAAAGCAGTCCATAAAGCATCAACGGGAACATGAATAAATTGTAAATGTGAGGCTCCATCGATCCAAAGAGCTAAGTCAGAATCATACAATTGTCTACCTCCCATTGTTTCAACTTTTTACCTTCCTCAGTGCTTCACCACGAAGCCATTCTCCTTTGGCACGTCCACCAATATAGACTCTCACAACACGAGACCAAGCAACAAAATTCCGACCATTCAATAGCTCGGATACAATCCTCCCTCCGGTATATGGAAAATCGGTCTTCATAACAACGACATCACTAGATTCGGCCATTATCGAATTTCAACCAAAAAGACTAATCACAAATAGCAACCGTATACAAATAAAACACTAGAGAGAGAACAAAATAAAAGAAAGTTTAAATAACATTTAATTCAGCAATATCACCAACTAACCAGGTCATACACAAATGACCTAAATAGAAGAAGGAAAACTAGGTCTCTCTTAAACCATCAACAGTAGTAAGATAAACCCTAGAAACAAAAATCAACCAAAAGAAACTAGAGGAAAAGACCTGGGCTGCAAATCGCAACTTTCAGGCTGCCATCAGTGTGATCTGAACTGTAGCAGTTTCGGCGCGATTTGAAGGGATGGGCAGCGACGGCGGTGGTCGGGGCTGAGGCTGGCGGTGGCGGTGGCTCAAAATAGGGTTAGGGTTTCCCCTTTCTTTACCATACTACCCTAGAATATTACTAGAACATGCTTATTACTAAATAAACTAAAGAATAAAATAATCGTGTGCTTCAACACTAATAAGTATGGTGGTTAGTTATTTTAGTTATTTTTTTAATTGTTACCAGACCTAGCCCCAAGGGTTGAGAGTATGGAATAAAAGAGAGAAACAAAGAGAAATGGGAGGTCTAAAACTTATAAACAAGGGGGGCCTTGAAAAATTTAGAAACCTTTAATGACGAGAACAGAAGAATTCTTTAATTTCAAAGAATTTGAACTCTTGTTGAGATCTCACCCAGTGTAGTAAGTTATCTCACCTACGGTCCAATCAATTGGGAGAGAACCAATGGATTCCATTTTGGCTGTTTTGGGATCAAAAAATTGGGGCCTTGGATTCGTGATTGGAGGAAATTTGAATCAAAATTTTGAATAAATTTCTTATAATATCATATATAAGCCACCAATTTGGTGCTCCCAAACACGAGTGTATTTAGTTATGCTATCTAAGAAAATGAATTCATGTAACCCATGTTCTACTAAACAAAAAAAAATGTATTCCTTATTGAGCCTCAAGGTATTTTGCTTTAAATAGCAGTGAACATAATTGAATTTTCAATCTAATGATTTAGCACTTGAAATCTATTTTAGACATGAACCACACATATTTGAATTAACAAATCCAATGGATTCATTGATGTTTTACATATATACTTGAGGCAGGAAGCATTGTAGTCAGTACTTTTTATGTCAACGATATCCGAGCTTCCAATTTCACTCATAATCCATGAATTGCAAAGCCTAACATATATAATTCATGGATATTACTCTTAGTTCTCAAATAACATTGTTAAATTTGTGTCTTTTACTTGTAGGCTGATGATATAACTGGTTTGCATGCTAATACACATCTTGCACATGTTGTTGGAGCGCAAATGCGATATGAAGTTACTGGCGATCCACTGTACAAGGTAATTGGTCATCATTCATTTCACGAGTCCTCTAAGCATACTCAATGAAACATATTTATTGATTTCGGTTTTGGCTATAATCATTATATATTTGGATTAGTGTTTTATGATTTTATATGGCAGGACATATCGGCATTCTTCATGGATATTCTCAACTCTTCTCACACCTATGCAACTGGAGGGACGTCACACGGGGAGTACTGGTATAAACAGTTGGAAGTTTATATGATGTTTAACAACTATTAGTGTAAAGTTTTATACTAATTTGTTGACCTGAATGCTGAAATTTTTCACTCGATTCTGGTTTGTTCTCATTTCCTAAACCCATGAGCAGGAGTGAGCCAAAGCGAATGGCAAACATTCTGGACACGGAAACTGCAGAAACATGTGCAACTTATAACATGCTTAAGGTTATTCTTTTAAAATTTTTTGGGGGAGAATATTTTTCTTTTTTTCTCATGTTTTTTTTTTGACACATTACTCCACTAAAGAAAGCCTTAAGGTTAAGAGGTTGAATCCGAAGTGATTCAAGGGGATTTCTTACGAAAAGAGTGAGAGTGAGGTTTCATAAAAGTCTGACTTAAACAAGTTTTGTCAAAACAGGACATTGTTTTTCACTTTACAATTTCTATTGCTTTAGTATAACGTTGTTAATGAATGAAGAGAGGGTTGATTATTTGAGAATCTAGTGGTATTTTTTGTCTCGTGAAGTTTTTGGGACGCATTCCCCTTTTGAACACTTACTAATACGAATCTCAGTGTCGTTTTTCACCAGCATGAAATGACCTATAATTTTGTAGATCGCACGCAACCTGTTTAGATGGACCAAGGAAATGACATATGCAGATTATTACGAGCATGCCTTGACGAATGGTATCCTTAGCGTTCAAAGGGGAACGGAACCCGGAGTAGTACTCTACTTGCAACCACAATGCAATGGATGTTATAAGGGCGGCAGCAGTCATAAATGGAGTACACAGTTTGATGATTTTGTATGCTGCCAAGGAACAGGTCTGGGCTTGAACCTTTTTTAACTCTTAAACCGTAGTTTTAGTTGCGCTATATACCATATGTAGACTTTTTATATCTTGTGTTTTGCAATTTTATTACCTTTTGTCTTGGAAAATTTGGTTGTTTTATTTGTTAGTAGTTTTGTTTTTTTTCTCCTTCTAATTTGATCAAATAATTTTGGATATCACACTATAGTACCTTTAACCTTTATTTTTCATTTCATGTTTGTAAATTGAATGATTCGGGATAACATTATACTGATCTACATTTTCCCTTACCTTTATTTAATTTTTATTTTGGTGAAGCACTTGAGTCATTCTCGAAGTTCGGAGATTCGATATACTTTGAAGAAGAGGGAATAGCTCCAAAGCTTTACATCATTCAATACATATCGAGCTGGCTTGATTGGAAATCTGGAAACATTCTCATACATCAGGCCGTAAAGCCTTGGAATCCCCTTTTTCAAGTGACACTGACAATCTCATTAAAAGAGGCAAGTGTTAGCAACTACATAATGTAATATTGTTGTTCATTATATTATATTATTGTCATAAAAATGCCCTTAAATTATAAACTGAAGCAAGAAACTCGAGAAATGTTCAACAACAAAACAAGGAATTGCCTCCTTTATTCCTCATACACCATCCGTCTTTCGATAAGTTCTTATGGAAGTACTGGCATAACTAACATTCATCTGAAAATAGTAAAAATGTGTAATATATGTAGTATAAGGTCTATAATTTCATTGATATGCTTTATAAATGCAGAAAGAGGCACGGGAGTCTACTTTAAATCTACGAATTCCATATTGGGCACAAGCAACTGGTATTAAGGCAACTTTAAATGGTCAAGTTTTGCCTCAATCAACTCCAGGTTTGATGTTTCATCCTCAGTTCTCTTCTAATGGCCTTACTATGTTTTCATTTATTTTTAGCTTTTCCGAGCCATTCATGTATTTACCATTTCATTTTGCAGTTCATGAAATAAAATAAATGTGCATTTTAGAATCTCTACTTCCATTATAGCTTTCGTGATTTGATTCTGTATTATATACAAGTTCATAATCATCTCCATTCTGATGCAGGTACATTTGTATCAGTCACTAGAAAATGGAACTTTGGTGACACGATCACTCTTGAATTACCCCCAAGGCTTAGAACCCAGGATCTTAAAGGTACTTTTTCTTCCTCGCTGTTGAGCAAAAAATTCATCCACACCAAACATATTGACCGTTTCATGCAATTGACTGAAAAAAAAAGTAATAATTTTCATAATATATATATATATATATATATATAGTAATTACATCCAACAGTCATTGCTATATATATAAGATTTCCGACTAGAGTTTTTAATTGATGCTTCAGATGATCGACCTAGATTTGCTTCAACAAAGTCCATTTTCTACGGCCCCTACCTCCTAGCTGGTATGACAAGCAAAGACTGGACACTGAAAAAAATAAAATCCAATTCCCTCTCTGATTATATCACTCCCATTCCTGAGGAATATCATTCTCAACTGTTATCCATTTCCCAAGCATCCGGAAATCCCGCGCTCTTATTATCCAACATTAACAAACAGATAACAATGGAGTTGTTCACTGAACCTGGCACTGACCAGGCTCTACGAACCACATTCAGACTCATCGTCAAAGACTCAGCCCCCTCGCCGAAAGGGTTCACTCCAAAAGATGGTGTCAACAAACTAGTCATGCTTGAACCAATTGATTTCCCGGGCATGGCTGTGGCACACCAAGGAATCAACAAAAGCGTTATAGTTTCAGCCCCGGATCAAAATAATTCTGTTTTTCATTTAATTGCTGGACTGAATGGGAAGCCCGAAACATTTTCGTTCGAGGCGAGTAGTCAGAAGGGTTGCTTTGTGTACACTAAGGTTAATGGTGATAGATATAGCATCAAGCTCCAATGCTTGGCTGGTATGGCACAACCAGATGATGGATTCAAGAAGGCAGTGAGCTTTGTGTTTCGTCAGAGTATGAGTTCGTATCATCCTATCAGTTTTGTGGCAAAAGGGGCTAGAAGGAATTTTATTCTTGCGCCATTTTATAGCTTCACGGATGAATCTTATGCACCATATATCGAATTCGAAGATTGAAAGAACTTCAACAGTATGTGAAGGGATAGAGAGATTGGTTTGAAGTTGGTCTTTCTGATAGTAATGTTGTTTTCCTTATATTACTATTACTACTTGTTGACAGTTATGTTTGTGTAAGAGTGTGTGTTATGTGTAGTGACAATAAGGAGAAGGAAGAAGAAAAAGAAAGGCGATATTGGTGTTTTTAGAAGTAATTCTACCTGTTGAATTATTATTATTTTTATTCTATTTTAGGCACTTGGAGAGCACTTGAATTATTTATTTATTATTTTATTTTAGGCATTCGGAGAGCAAAATTTTAAACAAATAGAGGTTTTTTTGGGTGGTTGTCAATAGATATTCCATTTCGCCTCTCAGTTTTTTTTGGATTAATTACTAGGAGATATAGCTTTGGAAAATTTAACCTTTGGATTTAAGATCCAACTTCACTATCGTGTTCGGAATATCCCACCACCTTGAAATACACCTAGAATCAAACCTGGAAAGCAAATGTCTGGCACCATGGTTTGTCGTATCGTTTGTTATGATACCCGACGCCCATACTTGTCCAACTGATATTGTTTGAGTTCCATACTGCGGTAACAAACCACGCTTGACACTTATGGTCAAACCCTAAAATAAGTGCAAAGTTGTACTTTTGTTCATAGCGACAATGCAACTACTAAAGGACATACTTCACCATTGTGTTTAGGAGGTCCAAAAATCTTAGAATACAATACATTATATATAAATCATACGCAGGGATTGTCTTTCATCAATTTTCCTTAAATTGACCAAACCTAAAATAAAGTTCTAATTGTACCATGACTTGAGTGCTCAAGAACCCTCGAGTAGGTTTAATCTCCTAGTGCATAGCATGTGACATGTCCCCAACCCCCTTGGATCAACATAGGGGCAAAATGGTCATTTTGCACTCGCTGTTGTAGAATTTGGACCATCGTGCTGTTGGCAAGAAATTAGACAACACTTGGTAGGGATTTTTGTTATGTTACGCGTCCAGAAAACACAAAAAAAAGGCAATAAAAAGGACACCGGAATTTTCGTGGTTCGACCAAATGTTGACCTATATCTACGTGAGAGAAAGCTTCGCTATAACTTCAGAAAATATGGGGAGAATGAAGTTAAAATTGCACTCAACTCAACCTCACAAGCTTTCTTTGCCTACACTCACAATTTACACTTCTTTCTTTATTTGTTGTTGGTGTGTATTGGTGTGTCTTGCTTCATTAGCTTCATGCCTATTTATAGGCCGCAAGTGTACAATCCACTATTCTTGAAACCAACTACCAAACTATTATCAAACTACGGGTCTGTTTGATAACACTTATTTACTACTTATATGTGAACAGATTCAGTATTTATTCAGTTAAATACGTTTGATAAGCAATTTGACCATCACTTAATATATTAAGTACCACTTAAAATGAGGTAAAATTTTAAGTGATTGGGTCATCACTAAATACTGAAGTCTGAAGACTAAAAAATTACAAAAATATCAGAAAATATAATTTTTTAAGCACCACTTAAAACCTTCAATACTTAAAATTCATATCTTAAAATTTTCAGTACTTAATTTTTAGTTTTATCAAACAACACCTACCACTCTTTGAGGTAAGACCATGGACCAACAAATCTCCCCCTCATGTCGATAGAAGGAGATTTGCATAATGACTTCTTAGTTGAAGTCCATCCCGACTATATCTCTACATAGCTCTACCTTCTCACAAGCAACCACCTTTGTTAACATGTCTGTTGGGTTCTCGTCTGTGTGAATCTTCACAAGTTTCAACAGTTGTTGTTCCATCACTTCACGTATCCAATGATAGCAAATGTCGATTTGCTTTGTGCGAGAATGGTACATTGAATTCTTGCTCAAGTCCAAAGCACTCTAACTCTCACAATGTACTTTGTATTCTTTCTGTTTGACTCCCAATTCTTGGAAAAACCACTTCACCCACAACATTTCCTTTCTAGCTTCTACTGCGACAATGTATTATGCCTCTGTTGTAGATAAAACGACACACTTTTGCAGTTTGGATTGCCATGAGACTCCTCCCCCTGCAAAAGTAAATAGGAATCCTGATGTAGATTTTCTACTATCAAGATTATCACCATATCAAAATTTGTATTGTCTTCCAAAACTGGTTCAGTTCCCCCAAAACACAAGCATAAGTGCGATATGGGTTTTGGAATTAATGGGTGAGAGAGACTTGAATTTAAAGGGTTTTTATGGTATGGATTTGTGAAAATGAAAGTGAAATTTAAGGTTTGTTTTTAGGGTATGAAATGATGGTAGATGTAGGAGATAAAGGCATTTTGGTCTTTTAAATTTTTTAAGTGAGGACAATTTGGTCATTTCACAGTACTTTAAAGGTAATTTTGTAATCTTATAACGGATAGGGGAGTATTTGATCAAATTGAAAATCATAAGGACTTTTTTGAAACCACTGGGAGTGTTTTAAACAATTTTGAAACTATAGGTGGCTTTTATGATAATTGCCCTATATTTTTTATATACATATGAAAGCAAAAAAATTATAAATATTTTATTGTACAATATTATAAGTGTTTTTCAAAGATTTTATTTATTATTACTATTATTTATTATCTAATTTCTATAAAATATATTTAATCATATTAGAGTTATGAAAAGAATTACAATAATACAATGGTTAAAATAGAATTATAATAACGGGTATTTTGGGAATTATACAAAATATTGTATGCATAGTCGATATCTGAGGGGTAATCTGTTCTTTTTTTAAAGTAGTAGGATTGATTTATTTATTTTTATAGTTGATGGGGGTGTTTTATTCACTTTGTGATAGTTGAAAGGAGTTTGTTGCATTTTTACCTGAAATTTATTTAATGATATAATCATGAATGATATATAGTAGTAATCTCTTGCTTCCTTAGAGCAAGATAATATATGCTCACTTTTAATATGACCCTGAAATTTAATTTAAGGGTCATCTTTTAAAACCACTTAACAAATACCAAACCACTCACTTTATATTTAACTTCCTTATTAGTTTTTTTAATACCATCCATAATAATTTAAATAAGGTAATTAACTAAACAAAAAAGCCAAACAAATAAACTCAAAAGATTAATACAGATTTTTCATAAGTTAAAATTTATTTAATTTTATTATGAAGAAAAATCTATTTCAACCAAAAATGACAAAATTAATTTCCCCAGCAATCTTCTTCCTCGGGTTTTCAAAGGAAGAATCGACTATGCTTTCCCGAATAAACACAATTCTGTAAAATATTTTAGAGTTATTCTCACAAACACCCCCTAAAGTTTCCCATCGCTACAAAATTTTTAACATTTATCGGCACTTTTTAAGAAATTGCCACAGAAGTGAATTTTTTACCAACACTTCTACATAAATGCCACAAAAATTATTTTTACTGCCACTCTTGAAAAAATTTCCACAAAAAGTCACAAATTTTTTCCCGTCACTCTCAAAAAATGCCACAAAAAGTAAACTAAATGCCACAAAAAGTTGACTTTTTATCACAAAAAGTTATTTTTTTATTTAGTAATCTGTTATCTTAGTATTTCATTTAAATTAGAAATTAAAAAAAGTTAGAATTGATGATCTTTATTATTTATTTTTTGAGAAAAATAATTATGGCACTTTTTTCTATTGGAAACTTGGTTTTGGTCTTGGTTTTGGTTTTGGTCTTGGTTTTGGTCTTAGTTTTGGTCTTGGGTGGTTTTAGGTAAATCTAAAACCAATATATAATGTTTGGTAAGGAGTTGGTTTTGGTCTTGGTCTTGGTATAATTATATATATATATACTAATATGTATTAAAATATATAAATATGAAAAATATATATATATAAAATTGGAAAAAAAGTAATTTTTGGGAAAAAAATATTTTTCCGAAAAATATAAAAAATATTTTTTTCAAAAATAATTAATTTTCGGAAAAAAAAAATTAATTTTTTCCGAAAAATTGATTTTTTCAAAAAAATAATTTTTGTCGAAAAAATATTTTTTTCCGAAAATATGATTTTTTTTCCAAAAATTTATTTTTTCGAAAAAATATGATTTTTTTTCCAAAAATTTATTTTTTGACGAAAAAATTAATATTTTCCGGAAAATAATTATTTTTGAAAAAATATTTTTTTTCCAAAAATTAATTTTTCCCCAAAAATATGATTTTTTTCCAAAAATTTATTTTTTGACGAAAAAATAAATATTTTCCGGAAAATAATTATTTTCGAAAAAATAATTTTTTTCCCGAAAATATGATTTTTTTCCGAAAAAAATTATTAGTTTCCAAAAAATAAATATTTTCGAAAAAATAATTTTTTGGAGAAAATTAATTTTTGTCCGAAAATATGATTTTTTCCCGAAAATTAAGTTTTTTCCGAAAAAAAAATTTTGTCCCAAAAATTTATTTTTTTCCCGGAAATTATTTTTTTTCCGAAAAATATAAAAACATTTCAAAATAATTCATATTTTTGGCCATATATATATATATATATATATAGAGAGAGAGAGAGAGAGAGAGAAAAAAAATTCAAAAATGGTGGGCCAAAACCAGGTTTTAGTGGTTGGTTTTAGGGTGTCCAAAACCAAGTCCAAAACCGGCCAACCAAACATGATTTTGGTCTTGAAATCAAAGACCAAAACCAAAACCGGGTTGCCAAACGGACCCTAAGTACGAGAAAAACATCTTGACCAACTAAACTGCATTACATTTTGTTTTTAACTTAATGTTCGTTAGTATAATATACTAAAAGAATAAACATAAAATTTTGGGGTAACATTATATTATATTCATATATTATTTGTAATTAAGTATATAAAGTATATTTACATGTATATATATATATATATCATCAGGCAATTAGGGATTTTCTCTATCGAATCCCGAACACGCCCCGACAATGGCCGCCGATCACCACTCACCAGCCCTAAATAATACCACCTCAATACCCCCACCTTCGTCACCGCTGTTACAACCACCACCGCCTCCGCCAGTAGGGATGCCTGACATGGGGGAGGCGATGCAGGGGAAGGCGAGGGTGACGTTGCGGCTGAGTTTGGTAGCGAGTTGGACCGAGAAACAGTTGCCGGAATCGATTGGAACTTCAGCCATGACGTCGCCGGAATTGTGTTGGTAAGAAACAGTTGTCCCACATCGCATAAAAAATATGTAGATTTTGAACTGAAGGAAAATGGTGGCAATACTTTGATATTTATGGGAAGTGCCGGAAATTCCTCACCGGGGTGAAAGGTTTCCGGCAATTTTTAAGACTTTTACCCGGCGGTGATTCCAACAATTCTTGCAGTGATAATCCCATTTTGACCCCTCAAAGTTGAATATTCTCATTTTTATCCTTTGAATTTGAATTTTGTCCTACTTATACCACTCACCCTATTTTTATTTTGTAAAATATCTAATTTGCCGTCATAAATTTTTTTTAAAAAAATAGATATATACTTCAGGGGTAAGGTGGTAATTTCACTAATCCAAGGGGTTGAAAGTGAAAATATTCAATTTCGAATGGGTGAAAGTTGAATTTGGTCAAACCTCAGGGGTGTTTATGGGAATAACCCAATATTTTAAAGTATATAGATTGAAAACATATTTTCAAATTTAGAAACATAAATTAGTAGAACAAAATGCATTATTTTCGTGGTGTTTAAACAAAAATTCTAAACTCGATTAAGGAATAGAGGACTAGAAAGATAACTGGTGACTCTCTTTTAGAGAGAGAACAAATGGTCCTCATTGATTTGTTTTCCCTCAAAATAGTAACGGTTTTATTACATCCAAGAAAATTATCAACCAGAATACAAAAAGTTGATGAGAAACATAATTTACAGGCGTCCAATTCTCAACTAGCGACAAGTACTACATCCCTATTATATACAAATACATATGTGTATATATATATATACACACTTTACACACACAAATCATACATTTGGTTGTTCTTTACAAATTCCAACTTCAAATTCTTTTCTACTTCTATCCATTCCTCGGTCAACTCTCTACAAATATTTTGTCACAACAACAGAATATCTTGTAGCCTTTTGTCCCTAATTGACAAGAACCATTTTCACTCAAAAGTGTTTGATTTCATCCCAAATTACTACATAAATACAAATATTATATATATATATATATATATATATATATATATATGCACACAAATATACCCACACATTCTTGTTCTTGTGGTAGCAATGAAGGGTTTTATGATGCTTTTAGCTGTCTATGGTGTGCTCTCTCTTCTATTTGAATGCGTGTTGAGTGTCAACCAGTGCGGTAACATGCTGCCGGACCTTCCAGGGAACACAACATGGGAGATTGAATTACGGACGTTCAAAGCGCACCCCGGAGATCTGACTGCAGATCAGGAAACTTGGAATAAGTTGTCGAAGAAACTGATGGATTCAGCTGGATTCAAGCTTCCCGCCATGTTGAATGAGGTGTCTCTCCATGATGTCAGGCTTACTGACCCTTCAGGGGTTCACTGGCAGCGGCAGCAGACCACTATGGAGTACCTGTTGATGTTAGAGGTCGATAGATTGCTGTACAGCTTTCGGAACACGTCTGGCTTGCCCATTTCTGGCAAGCCGTATGGTGGGTGGGAGGCCCCGGACGTTGAGCTACGTGGCCACTTTGTAGGTATATACATACACATTTCCTATCAAATCGTACGTATTGTATAGTGCTCATGTTTCTTTTTGCTAACCTGGGTGTTTGTATTATATTGTGCTCGTGTTTTTTCATTTATTTGGTAAATGGGGTGTTTGGGGCTTTCACGCCGACTATTTCACATAATGGTGTAAAACGAATCCCATATGAATTGAGGAAATACATGCACATTTCCTATCACGTTATATTGCATCATGCTCATTTTTTATTTTATTTTTTGGTAACTGTGGTGTTCGGGCCTTTCATGCCGACTAATTCATGAAACAGTCTCGGACTATGTCCGTGGTTGCAACCCAACGAATCGTTTGAGGCCAGTTGGAATCGAACATGATACCTAATTATTTTCCGAGGCAACAAGTACCAAGTCTTTTATAACGCATCTGGTCAACCGATTCAAGTTTGTTTGTTTCTTTGTTTAACATATGAGTAAATATGATACAATTTGAAATATTGTAGGGCATTACTTGAGTGCCACAGCTTTGATGTGGGCGAGCACTCATAATAATACTCTCAAGGGGAGAATGACTCAAGTTGTTTCCGGGCTGGCAGCCTGTCAGGATAAAATGGGTACGGGGTATCTTTCTGCTTTTCCGGAGGATCTAATTGATCGTTTTGAATATGCTACATATAGAGTATGGGCACCATACTACACCATTCACAAGGTATCACAGTTACACCACATTTATTGTTCTATTTGATTAAATAGGTCTATAACATTGTATTATAGTAGCTGTAAATCCATTTCTGCAAGATTTAGGACTTCTTTAAATACATGGAATTTCGAAACCATTATGTACTTTCTTGTGGTTTTTGAAAAAAATGAGTTTGACAAAAATGCTGATGTGGACATGAAAACCACTATCATAAGGGTCATGTAAATGCTTTAAAAGCAGTTTCTACGGCAATACCGATTTTATGCACACCTTGATTTAGAAGAAGTTTTTGTTGAGGTACTAACTTTATGCACATTGATACTGGAGATGTGGAGAGAGGTGGTACCACTATTGCGCACAAATGTACCACTTTTTGTACACAGAACTAGTAAGTTTAGACATTTTTGAAACACAGAAAAATAGTTTGCCACCAACGGAAATGAACAGTGTTTTCATATTCACGGTGTTTTGACAAAATTCATTTTTCGAAACATCATGCCAATTGACTATTTCAAGAAGTCAATAGGCCTCGCAGCTCCTAAACATACATAACTATCCCTATTAGTTTTATCTGGTTTTCCATTGAACTCTATTGAAATAAAATAAAATCCTACGTGTTAATCGAATTTCAATTATATCTACAATCATATCTTATCTTCTAAATGTTCTTTACAGATAATGGCAGGTCTGTTAGATCAGTACACAATAGCCGGTAATGATCAAGCCCTCCAAATGACGATTCGCATGGCGGACTACTTTTACAAGCGTGTAAAAATGTTGATATTAAGGCACAGTATAGAAAGACACTATCAATCCCTAAATACAGAAACTGGTGGCATCAGTGATGTCTCTTACCGATTATACAGCATAACGGTGCGTAGCCTCGTCTACACACATCATTCTTCCAGCATTACATTCATAGAATAATTAACCTCACTTCCATAAATGTTATTATATATTATCAACTTGAATCTAAATTGTCTGTTTTCTTGATTGTTTGTAGCTATTAGTATGCGGTCTATTATCTATACGATTTTCACAGATTTTGTCAACTGTATAGTCTTATATTGAAAATTTATTTGGTACCATGTGCAGCATGATCAGAAGCATTTGTTGTTGGCTCATCTTTTTGACAAGCCCTGTCTCCTAGGATTGCTTGCAGTGAAGGTAGTCCTCAATTTTCTTTCCCCCTATGTAGTAATAAGTATGGTGGTTATTTATTTTAGTTTTATTATTGTTATTAATGATGATAAGCAAAGAGTATAGTTTGCATCTTACCAGACCTAGCCCCTAGGGTTGAGAGTATGGCATAAAAGAGTAAAAAAAGAGAGAGGGGATGTTCAAAAACTTATAAACAAGGAAGGCCTTGAGAAATTTAGAAACCTTTAATGTGGAGGTTAGAAGAATTCTTTAGTTTCAAAGAATTAGAATTCTTGATGAGACCTCGCCCAGTGAAGTAAATTATCGCACCTACAGTCCAATCAATCGGGAGAGAACCAATGAGTATATTTAGTTATGCTATCCAAGAAAATGAATCCATGTTGTTAGAATATATCAGGGCTTAGCCCATCTATCTAGATAATCCTAACCCATTTAGTATTACCATTTAGATAGTTAGTCCCCGTCCATTTAGTATTAGTATTACCTAATTTATATTGACTTGTTCCCTACACAAAATTTACTTGTTTTCCACACCTTCTCCCTTATATATTGGAGTCATCTCTATTGTAATAGATATACTTTAGAATACAATTCAATATACGATTTCAGTATTCATTATTCTCTTTATTGTCTTTGTTATATTCTCTTCATTATCATATTATCAAAGCATATTTTCTTCTAATATGGTATCAAAGCCTACCGGTTCTTGATAATTCCTTCCGCTTAGCGTCGTCTCTGCCGGGGGTGGCACTCTATCTTCCATCCCCGGCGGTGATCCTCAATTAAAATCTTAGACTCTCAATCTCGCTCTTTTCTATCTCTACTCTTATTTCTCTCTCTCTACAACCACACATCAAACTCTCATAAACCTTAACCCTTTTCTCGTCTCCAATCATACATATTTATATATGTTTATATATATATTTATAGCATATATATCATCGTCTCTCATCTTTAAAACTCTCGTCAAAACCTTAACCCACTTAACCTCTCTCTCTCAAACTTTCGTCTCTCATATTTATATATATAGTATATATATATCCATAGATACACTGTCAATTGAAAGTTAGTCGGCAATATTGATGTCGTGAATTGATTGCGACCAAGAGGCCACCTTCTACTACAATCTTCTCCACCTTTTCCAACCCAAGTTCGTTGTTCTTTGAAAGTTAGTGATCTGATTTCCACAAGCCAAAACCAGAAATTAAGTTTCTCAAAGCCTAAACTATTTCTCTCCAGCACAAATCAGTTGTTCCATCCCTTTTGTCTCCAACTAGATTCAGCACCAAGCAACCGACTCGGCCAGCCATGCCATGCAAGTACCTCTGCGGTGCAGCGCATCGCCGTCATAACTCCAACTCAAACACCAACTCCAATATCTCCACCACTACCGTGCTAAACCACACCCCATAACTCCTCTAAACACCACGACCACCGCGCAACACCATCTCGTTGTGATTCTGCGCCGACCCAAAGCTTTCTGTTGTTACCTTGGTTCCGTACACATCTCTGGCGTCTCTTTGCATCGATCGCCACCGCCAGTAAAATATTATGAACTTCGGCCTGTCCAAGACTCATTTACCTCTTGCACCATCAATTTTGGGTCTCTCTTCTTTTGTTTTGTGCCCTATCTGCATCTTAATCGTCACCAACTTCATCCTGAAGCTTTGTCGTCACCCATCGCTGCAAGGCAATCAACATCAGAACTCACGAACTCCCGAGTACTCGGCAGTTCGTCCACCAAGTACTCGGTAATTCATCCACCGAGTACTCGGTAGTTCATCTATGGAGAACTCGACTTTGATTGCTGATTTTTTTAGTTTCTGCTATTCAATTACATCTCTCTACTAGATCTCACCACTCCATTTCGCCTCTATCGCAATAGTCTCGTTCTGCACCATATCAAGTCACCATCACCAACAAAACCCTAGTCGGCTCTTTTCGACTCGCTTTATACCCGTTTTGGGTACTCGTTCTCTACCTTCTTGGGTACTCGCTCTCTACCCGTTTGGGTACTCGCTCTTAACCCGTTTTGGGTTATATCTATCTTATTTTCTCATCTCATGAGAAAATCTAATCTCGCGAAAAAAATCTCACCCGTTTTAGGTCTCTATATCTCTATTTTCTCATCTCACGAGAAAATCTGATGCAATATGTTGAGTCTGGATTATCAAATCAAATTGATGCAGTCAAAGAGTGATGTAATCAACTATTTCTTGAAAATTGGTAAATGAGATTTAAAGCAATCAATGAGTCTGGTCAAAGGTATTAATGATTGCATGGGAAATCTTAAAATGTCATGGGACTAGTAGAGGTATTTTGAAAGTCAGTCTAGGGAAATAGAAGAGTCTTTAATAGCATCATTATATACAGGACAACCTCTACATCTGTTGTAATCAAGTTTGATCAATATAATTCGATTCTAGATTTAAAGTGTTCTTCTTAGGTTTTTTCCCAGATTTCCCTTTCAGAAATCTAGTCTCCAACGGTGATTGGAGTATTCTTTCGTGTTTTCTATTTTTTGTTTTCTTCAAGTGGTATCAGAGCTTGCTGTTAGATCTGTGATTATTGCGGATCTATGGTTGGGCAATCAAACAACCAAGTGGGCAATACAGAAGCGCCTCAAGCACAAAATGCTAGTAACGTGGCTACAAGAGAAGATTTGGAGAACCTGCAAAAACAAATTAATCAGTTGTGCACTAGATTGGAGCAAGCTAGACTCATTCACCCTCTTAATCCAACCATGGAGAGACAGAGAGGACGTCAAATGAATGTATATCAACGTGGAAATTGGAGAAATCGACTAACAACAGAAACATTTTAGCAAGTGCCTGAAGAATTTTCAGATGATGAAGATGGAGGTTTACCACATGCAAGACAACTAGCCTTTAATCGTAACTTTCAGTGGGATCAAGATCCACGTATTAAGGTGGAGATTCCAACCTTCATAGGAGAAGAGCAGCCGGAGGAAGTTTTGGAGTGGATTAATGAAGTGGAAAGAATTTTAGAATATCTTGACCTTCCGGAAAATAAGAATGTAAGATTAGTGACTATCAAAATGAAGGGATATGCATCTTCTTGGTGGCAACAAGTTCAACTAACAAGGGTTCAATCGGGAAAGGAGCGTGTTCAAACTTGGACAAAAATGCAAAGGATGATCCGGAGCCAATTCCTTCCACTAAACTATGAAGAAGTTCTGTTCCAGCATTACCAATCTCTTTATCAAAGAACTCGCACGGTTCGGGAGTATACAAATGAATTCTACAAGATGAGAACTCGAGTGCAATTGGCTGAGATTGAATCGCAAGTCATTCAACGCTATTTGATGGGTCTCAAACCAAGTATAAGAAACCATGTGAAGTTGCAGCCTTGTTACACCTTAGCAAGTGCTGTCCAATTAGCAATGAAGGTGGAAACGCAACAAAATCAGCCCAACAATTATACAACTCAGTTTAGAAGAGGAAGAGTACAAATGGAGGCTGAATATAGTCAAGAAAACAGCAATCAGAAGGCTGGAACAGCAACCAATATTATGCAGAAAAATAATACACCAGCGGCTACTTTTGGACGTGGTCGAGGCCGAGGTCATGGAACAACTTATACTGCTCCTGGAAATAGTAGCACGCCATTCTAGTCAATGGGAAGTAAAAATTTTTTCTATAAGTGCGGTAAAGAATGCCACAAGTCATCTGATTGTCGAAAGGCGGCTAGCAACTTGCTTATCAATGAGGATGATTCCAACTATTCACAAGATGAGAATCGGTTTAATGAAGCACAAGATGACAGCTTGCTGGATTTTGAAAAAAATGAAGACACATTTGAAGATAGGGATCTTCCAAATCTGGTGGTTCGTCGAGCTATGTTAACACCAAAGCAACCAGAAGTTGATTGGAGGCGAAATAACATCTTCAGAACCAGATGTACATCTCACGGGCGACTTTGCAACGTCATTATTGATGGAGGCAATTGCGAGAATTTAATTTCCAAAGAGATGGTTAAAAAGTTGAAGCTAGAGGTGCAGCCACATCCAAAGCCGTATCAAATAGCTTGGTTCAAGAAAGGAGGTGAAGTTAAGGTAACAGAGCAATGTTTTGATCCTTTTTCTATTGGAAAATATTCGGATAAAATTTGTTGTGATGCTGTGAATATGAAGGCTTGTCATCTTCTATTGGGAAGACCGTGGCAATTTGATAATAAGACTGTCCACCTTGGTGAAAAGAATGTATATGCGTTTTACAAGAATGGAGTCAAGGTGATCCTAGCTCCAATGAAAGATGAAGACTTTCCCAAGTCCAAGAAGGAAGAAGGACAAGCATACTTGACATCCCAACAGTTTCTAAGCGAATTTGAGGACAACGAAGTTGCATATGTGCTTCTAGTCAAGGAAAGAAATGAGAAACTACAAGAGATGCCTGCTAAAATTAATAAACTGATGAGAAATTTTAGAGAATTATTTCCTAGTGATTTGCCTACGGGATTACCACCACAAAGGAGTATCCAACACCACATTAATTTGATGAGCTAGCCTTCCAAACTTGACCCATTATCGAATGAGTCCAAGAGAGCATGAGGAACTCAAAGGGCAAGTTGAAGAGCTGTTGTAAAAGGGGTTTATTCGAGAATCCATGAGCTCATGTGCTGTCCCAACACTCTTGACTCCAAAGAAAGATGGAACGTGGAGAATGTGTATTGATAGTAGAGCAATCAACAAGATTACAATAAAGTACTGCTTCCAAATACCAAGGTTGGATGACATTTTAGACATGTTACATGTAGCAAGAGTCTTTAGCAAGATTGATTTGAAAAGCGGATATCACCAAATCAGAATTCGTGATGGTGATGAGTGGAAGACAACATTTAAAACTAAAGAAGGCCTCTACGAGTGGATGGTGAGGCCTTTTGGTTTATCAAATGCTCCTAGCACTTTTATGCGTTTGATGAATCAAGTTTTGAAGCCATTCATCGGGAAGTTTGTAGTTGTGTATTTTGATGACATTTTGATCTACAACCCATCAAAAGAATCTCATTTACATCACCTAAGGGAAATATTAGAGGTTTTACGGCAACATAAACTCTATGCTAACCTGAAAAAGTGCTATTTCATCACTGACTCCTTGCTGTTTTTGGGATACGTAGTCAGCGCAGAAGGGATTAAACTGGATGACAGCAAAATGGTAGCCATTAGAAGTTGGCCAACACCAACTACAATTGCAGAGGTACAAATTTTCCATGGTCTTGCTATTTTTTACCGGCATTTTATTAAGAATTTCAGCACTATAGTTGCTCCAGTAACAAATTGCTTGAAGATGGACAAATTTGAATGGATAAACGAAGCTGAAAAGAGTTTTCAACAAATCAAAGAAAAGCTTTGTTCAGCCCCTGTCCTTGCATTACCAGACTTTGAACATGTCTTTGAAATAGAATGTGATGCTTCAGGAATTGAATTGGAGCTGTTTTAAGTCAAAAGGGATGGCCAATAGCATTCTATAGTGAGAAACTTAATGATACAAGGCACTGATACAACACCTATGATCAGGAGTTTTATGTTATTGTTCAAGCGTTAAGACATTGGCAACACTATTTACTTCATCGTGAGTTTATTTTGTTCTCAGATCATGAAGCTTTGAAGCACATAAACAGCCAAAGGAAGTTAAACCAGAGGCATGCAAAGTGGGCTTCTTTCCTCCAACAGTTCACTTTTGTGTTAAGGCACAAATCTGGAGTTAGTAATAAAGTGGCGGATGCTCTTAGCAGAAGAACTATATTGCTGAATATTATGTCTACAACCATTGAAGGATTTGAATTTTTTAAAGATTTATACCCTACTGATCCTTACTTTGGTACATCTTGGAGTGCTTGCTCTAATGGACAAGAAGGAGCATATATGTTGCATAAAGGGTATCTCTTCAAAGGCAATCAGCTGTGCATTCCAGAATGCTCTTTGCGAGAAAGAAGCATTCTAGACATGCATGGAAGAGTCTTGGGTGGACATTTTGGAAGAGACAAAACATATGCTATGATTGAGCAAAGGTACTTTTGGCCCAAAATGAGGCGTGATGTGTACCGGTTTTTTGTTGATAGGTGCCAAACATGTCAAGAATCCAAGGGAAAAGTCCAAAATACCGGTCTCTACACACCATTACCTGTTCCTAAAACACCTTGGGAGGATGTTATCATGGATTTCGTGTTGGGGCTGCCTAGAACTCAAAGGGGAATGGACTCTATTTTTGTGGTCGTTGACAGATTTTCGGAAATGGCTCATTTCATTTGTTACAAAAAGACTACGGATGTATCAAATATTGTAAATCTCTACTTCCGAGAAGTTGTTCGCTTGCATGGAGTGCCAAAGATAATCACATTAGACCAAGACTCCAAGTTTTTGTCACATTTTTGGAGAGTTTTATGGAAGAAACTAGGAACTGGGCTGCAGTATAGTACTTTCTACCATCCTAAAACAGATGGTCAAATTGAGGTTGTCAATAGAAGCTTGGAAAGTATCTTGCGGTGTTTGGTTGGAAAGAACCCAAAGCAATGGGAATCTCTTATTGCACAAGCTGAGTTTGCCTATAACTATTTGGTGAATCGAACTACCGAAAAAAGTCCCTTTGAAATAGTATACGGAAGACAACCAACTCATTTCTACGATTTGGCTCCTATACCACAGATTGGGAAAAACAATGCAAAGGGGGAAAACATGGCTGATGAGATGAAGATGTTGCATGATCAAATTAGGTTGAAAATTGAGGAATCTAATACCAAGTATAAGGAATATGCTGACAAGAAAAGGCGTTTTCAGAATTTTAAAGAAGGTGAAATGGTTATGGTTTACTTACGAAAGGAAAGGTTTCCAGTTGGCACTTATACTAAGCTTAGCAAGAGGAAGGCCGAACCTTACCGAATCATTAAGAAGATTGGAGAAAATGCATATAAGATTGACTTACCTCAACATTTGGGAATTGACCCTACATTCATTGTTGCAGATTTGTATCCATGCAATGATAGTAGTGAAGATGGGATTGCTGGACAAAATTTAACTCGTGGACGAGTTTCTTCTAAGGAGGAGGGATTGATACAATATGTTGAGTCTGGATTATCAAATCAGATTGATGTAGTCAAAGAGTGATGCAATCAACTATTTCTTGAGAATTGGTAAATGAGGTTTAATGCAATCAATGAGTCTGGTCAAAGGTGTTAGTCACTAAATAGCCCTGGGGGGGGGGGGGGGTTGAATAGGGTTATAAAAAAATGGGAAAATTACACAAATTACCCTTGAACTATGACCTAATTGCAGAGAGTACCCCTAACGTTTGAATAATATCAGTTACTACCCCTTAGAACAACCCTAGTCAGATTTGTGCGTGAATTTACTTAAAAGCCCTTGTTTTATATTATATTTTAGGGTTAATTTCAAGAAACCCCCTATACTATCCAGTTTTATCAACTAACCCCCACGGTGTTCACTTTGCCCCCAAAATTATAAATTCAAAAATATATATATATATTTTTCGCAAAAAAATTATTTTTCGGAGGGACAATATTATTTTCCAAAATATGAATTATTTCGGAAAAAATAATATATATTTTTTGAAAAAAAATTATTTTTAGATAAAATCATATTTTGGAATATAGTATATATATTTTTCGCAAAAAAAATATTTTTTAGAAAAGATCATATTTTGGAACATAATAGTATATATTTTTCGCAAAAAAAATATTCTTCGGAAAAGATCATATTTTGGAACATAATATATATTTTTCGTAAAAAAGTATTTTTCGGAAAAAATTCATATTTTGGAACATAATAAGTACTTTTTTGCAAAAAAATCATATTTTGGAATATAATATATATTTTTCGCAAAAAAATTCATATTTTGGAACATAATAAGTACTTTTTTGCAAAAAAATCATATTTTGGAACATAATATATATTTTTCGGAAAAAAATCATATTTTGGAACATAATAAATACTTTTTCGCAAAACAATTATTTTTCGAAAAAAAAATTCATATTTTGGAACATAATGGAAATTCAAAAAAATTAGGGTATTTAAGTAATTTTGTATGCAAAATTGGAACATGCAATGATATGAGGGCAAAAATGGAAGTTCACTACAAAAACAGCCTTTATTGACCAATTCACAAAGTTTTCAGCGTTGACTTTAAACAGAAGGGGCTAAGTGTTACAACGAATGTGGTTTTAAGGGTAGTTTATGATATTATTGTAACATAAGGGGTACCGCGTGCAATTAGATCATAGTTCAAGGGTAGTTTGTGTAACTTTCCCTAAAAAAATTTAGCTACTATTTGCACTTAATTTAATTTCAACAGTTTAAGTTTAGCTAGAAATAACCAATTATCACTTTTATCCGATAATATACTTTTGACTAATAAAAACAATAATCGAACAATACTATAAGTTAAGCTAAGGCAAGCATGCAAATAATCAAATGAAAGAGCAAGAGAGAGAGAGAGATAACACCGCAATTTTTACGAGGTTCGGTAACTCCTACTCCTCGGCTTAAGGATCCCCCCTTAAGACTTTCCCAATCTCACACTATGGCTTTTCCTTGCAGGTGGAATAACAAACCTTTACACACGAGCTAATGAGCTCGTCTCGCAAATAAGAGGACAAACCCATTTTATGAATCAATGAGCTTCACTCACTCAAAGATCTCTTCCTTTTATAATGAAATGATACACTCAATAAACACTCAAAAACCCTTAGGGTTTATGAAGGATACACAATGTATAAGCTCAAGTGTTTAATGTGATGTGTTTGGTTCTCTCAAGATCTTACACACTCTTAGCAATCAATGATTCAAGAGTTGGAACAAAGATCTTATCTCACTAGCTTCTCACAAAGAAAATGATTGGAAATAAATGAGAGGAGTCTAGCTTTTAATGCTCAAGCTTTGCTTGCTATAGAATGAGAATGAAGAGCAGTTTTTCAGAGAAAATAAGGATGAAGAGCAACTTTTCTGCAGAGATGTAAAGAGATGTCCTTCTTCAATCAATATCTCTACATATATATAGCTAGGGCAAGAGTTAAGAGAGTGAGACTCATTTTAGGAGAGTGAGCTGAGAGTGGTGGTAGCTGGGGACAGTTGAGATCCATTAATGCTCTGAATATAGCTATTTTTAGATCTATCGATCGACTAATTTTCAAGAGTCAGTCGCATGATTGCTGTATGTCGGTCGACTGACAAATAGCCTTAAAACTCTCTGGAGAGGTCGGCCGACTGACATGAATTTTTCGGTCGACTGGTGAAGCTGTCGGTCGACTGACAAATAGACTTAAAACTCTCTGGAGAGTTCGGTCGACTGGTGAAGCTATCGGTCGACTGACAAATAGTCTTTAAAACTCTCTGGTGAGATCGGTCGACTGGCAAGTGATGGTCGGTCGACTAACAGTATAGTGAGTATACTGATTTGTATGGTCAGTCGCCTGAAAGTGCCCATTTTCATTTCTTTTGATTTTTAGGATGAGCTTATACTTGTGCAACCTTCACATAACCCTTCCATACAATTCACTCACCATCCTATCTACCCCAAGTCTTGATTCTTCAATTTTCTGACGCATAATCATGAAATGACTTTTATGTCCTTCCTTTAAGCTTTTTGCTTTTGATGGGAACCTGTTAATCTGTAATGCTCAACAGCGTAATCATATTAGTAATAAACACGTACTTAACATTTTGTTATCATCAAAACGGATAATTATTCTTTGATTGACCCTCAGGCCAACAAAAGGTATTAATGATTGTATGGAAAATCTTAAAATGTTATGGGACTAGTAGAGGCATTTTTAAAGTTAGTCTAGGGAAATAGAAGTGTCTTTAATAACATCATTATATATAGCACCACCTCTACATCTGTTGTAATCAAGTTTGATCAATATAATTATGATTCCAGATTTAAAGTGTTCTTCTTAGGTTTTTTCCCATATTTCCCTTTAAGAAATCTAGGCTCTAACAGTGATTGGAGTATTTTTTCGTGTTTTCTATTTTCTGTTTGCTTCAAAATCTCAATCAAACCCGTTTAAGGTATTAACCCGTTTTGGGTACTCTCTATTTTCTCCTTTAGGGGTGGAAATCTCATCTCACCCGTTTAGGGAATCAAACTGTTTTGGGTACTCTCAATCTAGATAACAATCAGTTCATTGGTTCAATTTTCTTTATCTTATTTTCTCGTCTCACGATAAAATCTGATCTCGTTATCGATCAATCATTGTCTCTTCTCTCGATTGATCACTGCCTCATTTCAATCAATCATCGCCTCTTCTTCCGATTGATCTTCACCTCTTTTCGATCAATTGCCATCTCTTATTTGATCATCGATCGAACCTTCAATTCTATATCACATTCTCTATTCTATTTTGGTGATTTAGAATCCTTCATTAAAAATCAACTTAGATCAATAATGGCCCTAATTACAATCTTTGGGCTCAAGTTTATGTCAGGTTTTCTCAAAGCTCGCAAATTTTGGCAACTAATTACTGGAGATATTGCCACACCATGCCGAGAAGCTACCGAAACTAATCCCAAGATCAACCTGCCAATATTTTCACCAAAATTCATCTGCCAGAACGATTTCAAGAATTGGTTTCCAAACTCAAGTTGGTATCTTATTTTCCATCTTGAGTTTGAAGGGGGGGGGGGGGGGGGGGGGGGTGGTAAGGCTTAGCCCATCTATCTTGATAATCCTACCCATTTAGTATTACCATCTAGATAGTTAGTCCCAGTCCATTTAGTATTAGTATTACCTAATTTATATTAATTTGTTCCCTACACCAAGTTTACTTGTTCTCCACACCTTCTCCCCTTATATATAGGGGTAATCTCTATTGTAATAGATATACTTTAGAATACAATTTCAGTATTCATTATTCTCTTTATTGTCTTTATTATATTCTCTCCATTATCATATTATCAAATCATCTTTTCTTCTAACACATGTAATCCTTGTTCTACTAAACAAAAAAGATGTATTTTTTATTGTGCCTCTAGGTATTTTGCTTCAAATAGCACTGAACATAATTGAATTTTCAATCTAGCGATTCACCACTTGAAATCTATTTAGACATGAGACCACTCATACTTGACTTAAAAAATGTAATGGATTCATGGATCTTTTACATCTATACTTGAGGCAGGAAGCTCTGATATTGTAGTCAATGCTTTCTGTGTCAACCAGTATATGAGCTTCCAATGTCACTCGTAATCTATAAATTGTAAAGCCTAGAAAATATAATTCATTATTCATGATTTATTTATTACTGATTTAAAAGCACCGCATCATGTATATTACTCTTGGTTCTCAAATAATATTGTTAAATTTCTGTCTTTTACTTGTAGGCTGATGATATAGCTGGTTTGCATGCTAATACACATCTTGCACATGTTGTTGGAGCCCAAATGCGATATGAAGTTACTGGCGATCCACTGTACAAGGTAATTGGCTATCATTCATTTCACGTGTCCTCTAAGCATATTTATTGAATTCAGTTTTGGCTATAATCATGATTCATCATACATTTGGATTACTGTTTTATGATTTTATATGCCAGGACATATCGGCTTTCTTCATGGATATTCTCAACTCTTCTCACACCTATGCAACTGGAGGGACGTCAAAAGGGGAGTTCTGGTATAAACAGTTTAAAGTTTATCTACTGTTTAAAACTATCAATGTAAAGTTTTATACTAATTTATTGACCTGATTGCCGAAATTTTGCATTTGATTCTGGTTTGTTCTCAATTCCTAAACCCATGAGCAGGTGGGAGCCAAAGCGAATGGCAGACATTCTGGGCAAGGAAACTGCAGAAACATGTGCAACTTATAACATGCTCAAGGTTATTCTTTTAAATGTTTTGCAGGAAAATATTTGTTTTTCTCTTTGTTGCTCTTTTCCATGTTTTCATTTTTTTTTTTCTTTTTTTTTTTTTATGACTGACTCCACTAAAAAAAAAGCCTTGAGATTAAAGGGTTGAATCCGCAGTGATTCTAGGGAATTTTTTACGAAAGAGTGAGAGGGAGGTTCGTATAACTCTGCCTAAAATTGAATTTTCAAAATAGGACATCGCTTTTCCTTTTTTTTTTTTTGATAAGTAAGAATTGTATAAAAGGCACTCAAAAGGGGAGTGCATCCCAAATAACAGTAAGGGTTGCCCCAAAAAAGTCAAGCTTTTGCTCTATAGATGTACAATATCTACCATCTACCCAATATAAAAGAAGAGAAATAAAGAAATCCTTAAAAAATCCTAACGGGGACTCAATCCCCTCAAAGCAACTCCTATTGCGTTTAGGCCCCGTTTGGAAAGAGGTGTTTTTGTATTTGTTCTTGTTTTTTGCTATTGTTCATGGAACAAAAACATGTTTAGCACCCAAATTGGCCAAAAAGTTTTTGTGAACAGTGGCAAAAACAAAGACAAAAATTGGCCAAATTTTGAGAATACCTTTTTGGTGTTCTTACAGTTTTTATACTGTTTGTTTCTTTAAAAAAAAAAAACCCTTCTCTTTACCACTGGCTCGCCGCCGCCGCCACCACCACACACACACACACATAGATATATATATATATATACACACACACATACAACCCACCACCACCAGACGCCACCATACACCACACACACACACACATATATATATACACACATATACCAGAACCCCTGAAACCCTCCACCACCACCACCACTGGAACCCTAACCCCCCCGAAACCCTTCAACCCAAATTTCAAAACCCCCAATTCGAAACCCTTCAAACCAATTCGAAACCCTAAACACCAATTCAACCCACCACCAACACCACCTTCGAACATAAATCACTTGAATGGTTGGAAGGAATTGAGAAGGAAAAACATAGAGAAATCGTGTGTGTGTATGTGTGGAACATAATTTATGTCCCTAAACAACTTTTTTGTTTTTATTTTTTTGGGGAAAAATACAAAGATAAATACAAAATTAATTTTTATTCTTTCATCCAAAAAACAAATACAAAAACAAAGGGTTTCCAAAGGGGCCCTTAAGGCAAATAACCCACTAAGGACAAAGGGGAACAATCCTCCAAAACGATCGGGGTATGAGGCCCCACAAAGCAAGCCTACCAAAACTCAAGGACATCCCGGACCGAAGCCGGCATCACCCATGGGATGCCAAATAACCCAAGCACCAACACGCCACCGAACAATAAAAAAGGAGGTGATCAATAAACTCCGCATCATTCTTGCACATGAAGCACCAATTGACCACATCAAAGTTATGACGCCAAAGGTTATCCAAAGTAAGGATTTACCCCAAGCCACCGACCAAGTAAAAAATGCAACTTTGAGAGGGGCTCTAGAGCGCCAAATTGCTTTCCAAGGGAAGGTCGAGGGTGTGGAGCTCCTAAGATGAGAGTGTCCCCACACAAGACAATCCAACCCGCCACCCAGAATAGACAGGCTATAAATAACCTCTAACATACCAAAGACCTCCTCGAGCTCCCAGTCCTGAAAATGCCTCACGAACTGAACATCCCAAACAAGCCTACTGTTGTCAAGCCGATAACAGTATGCTACGCAGGCATGGTGATCATGAGCAATGCGAATGAGCATAGGGAAAGAAGGGGCTAAAGTGGAATCATCGCACTTTACCAATGCCAAGATTGATCGCTCACTACCTCCACCAATGCAAAGATGGATATGAGTAACAAAAGTAGCCCATCCACAACGAATATCCTTCCAAACCCCCATGCGTCTACAAATCTTCACGGGGCCTGAACACCAACCTCCAGAATCCTCCCTATAATGGCATGAAATCACCCTCCTCCAGAGCCGGGTCATTTCAATCCCATATCTCCAAAGCCATTTCCCCATTAGAGCTTTGTTGAAAGACACAAATCTTCGAATACTCAAGCCTCCCTCCTGCAACCGTCGGCTAAACAGTCTCCCACCGAACAAGATGAATAAGAGATCCCTCATTACCTCCACCCCAAAAAAACTGCCTCTAAAGCCTCTCAATCTTTTGAGCCACAGTACTTGGAATTTGTGTTACCTGGACTCAGCACCTTAGGGTAGAGTACTGAGTACCCATGTCGACGCGACACGATGCGGAATACGGGTCGGAACCTTGTATTTCAGATCGGATGCGGCTTTTCCGTCACCCATGGTCGTCGGCTCTCTTTTTCCATCATCCATGATTGTCGGGCTCTCTCTTTCCTTCCATCTATTGGGCTTCTTCTCTGTTGTCTCTCTCATCTCTCTTTCTTCACCTACCTAGATTTACTCTCTCTCATTAATTTAGTCAAAGTTTGTTTGGATCTTATCTTGAGCCATGTTAGGCCATTATATCTCATATATATATATATATATATAATACATGAATGACTTTTGGGTATCTTGAGCCACGTGAGACCACTGTATCTTATATATATATAAATATATATGAATGACTTTTGGGCTAGAAAAATCTTGGGCCCAAATTTTTAAATAGGAGTGACTTTTGGGCTAGTAAAACTTTCGGCCCAAATTTTAATTAGGAACTAAAAAATTGATGTTGGCCCAATTTGTTAAATAACCTTAAATTATTGATGGATTGACCCAATATTAACATGGGTCTTTTAATTCTTCAATGAGCTAACACATATATGGGCCTTTTTAAAAAATCATTAGTTAAAGAGATATTCTACTTAACTAAAATACTTTCTCAATTCTCTTGCACAATTAAATTATTATTTATACATATATATATTTATAAAAAATATATTTATCAGCTGTGTCCAAGTACCCGTGTCAGTTTTTTGGACATTTTTATTCTGTATCCCCGTGTCCATTAATTGGATAGATAGCCGGATCCGACCTCTAGACACGTACCCGAGTCCGACACCCGTACTCGAGTTTGGGTAACATAGCTTGGAATCTAAAAAAGGGAAATAACATATGTTGGAAGGTTAGAAATCGTACACTTTAACAAGGTAAGACTCCCTCTTTTGGAGAGCTATTGATGTTTCCACCTAGCCAACCGCCTCTCCACCCGCTCAACCACAACATCCCAACATTGTTGACGCTGGCCCGAAGAGCCCAAAGGCATACCCAAATAGATAGAAGGGAACTAACTAACATCACAACCAAGCATCGCCGCCAAAGAAGAAATGTTCCCTACCTCCCCCACCGGGATCAAAGTCCTCTTCCCAATGCTTACCTTTAGGCTTAACACTACCTCAAAATAAATCAAAATACACCTCAGGTGTCTTAATTAATCCTCCTCCGCATCACAGAACACGAGAGTGTCGTTCTCAAAAAGCAAGTGAGAGACATCCAGGAACTGAGATGCCGCATCCCCTACTCTATACCCTCGTAAGATAGTAACCTCAGAAGCCCGAGTAATCATCCGACAGAAGGCTTCCATCACAACCAAAAATGGGAATGGGGATAATAGATCGCCTTGCCTTAGACCAAGCGAACTCTTAAAGAACCTTGAAAGAGAGCCATTTACCGAAACCGAGAAGTGGGTCGGAGAGAAACAAAACTCAATCCGCTGCCACCGCCACTCTCCAAAGCTTAAGCGCTCCAACATTTATAACAAGAAACCCTAACTGATATGATCATAAGCTTTCTCCACGTCAAGCTTTACAAGGACCCCCGGAATCCCACTGTGCAACCTGGGATCAACAACCTCACTCGTGACAAGTGTCGAGTCCCTCCCCCCCCCCCCCCCCCCCCCCCCAAAAAAAAAAAAGTTCTTAGAATCCGAGATAACCCCATCGAGAACCCCGCTCAGCTGGGAAGCTAGCACCTTTTCAATCAACTTGTAAATGCACCCAATCAGACTAATAGGCATGATATCCTTAATGTCCTTCGCATCCCCCGTCTTTGGGATTAGGGAGATGAAAGAAACATTAAAAGACCTCACAAAATGACCCTCTGAAACTATATGTCAACACTAAAAAAGGAACCTTATTGTGAATTAATCCGACCCAGGGGCCTTGTCCCCATTGTATAGCTTCAACGCCCTCAACACTTCCTCCTTTGAAAATGGAAGTTCCAAACTATCACATTCCCCCTCTGAAATAGAATCAAAGTAAAGTCCATCCAGCCAAGGCTTCCACTTCTGCCTCTCCCCAAACAAACAACGGTAATAGTCAGAAATCCTTCAGTGAATCTCATTCTCAAAATTCATCAGAGAGTCCTCAATAGTAATGTTATCAATATAATTGGTCCTCCTTTAGGCATTGGCAACTCAATGAAATAACTTCGTATTCTGATCGCCTTCCTTAAACCATAACACACAAGATTTCCGTCTCCATGAAATCTCCTCCTGAAGCGCAATCTCCTTAATTTCAGCCATGCATTGCTCCCTCCTCACTCTCAAATCCTCATCCACACCTCCACTCAAGCTAGCAGAGTCAATCTCACCAATCTCCTAAACAAGTTTGTTCTTCCTCCACTCCAAAATTACCAAAGACCTCCTTATTCCAAGAAATGAGTTTGGACTTAAAAGTACACAACTTAGAAGCCAAAATGAAACTCGGAGATCCCGGCCTAACCGAGAGAGTCCGCCACTCCATCACCTGGGCTTGAAAGTCCTCAGCTCTCAACCACATTCTCAAATCTGAATGGAGATTCTCCTACAACAATGCCCCCGCAATCCAGAATAATAGGAGCATGATCGGAAAGTAAACCGGGAAGCAATAAACTGAACAACATCAAGAAATCGCTCTTCCCAATTTTCGGAAACCAAGAAGTGATCCAGGCGAGAAAGAGTCGGATTCACCCGGCAACAAGACAAGTGACCATCAATGAACTCCGAAAACTGCTCCATAGCTGGAGTCCTACGCCCGCCCGTGGATATTTCCGAAGGGTTTCTAATTACATTGAACCCCCCCCCCCCCCCCCCCCCCCACCCCACGCACCACAGTTACCGCCAGACATCATGAACCTCCTTAAGTTCATCCCATAGCACAGATCACTCATTGTTCTCCACTGGGCCATAAACACCCGAATACACCCAACAAAAGCCATCATCAACCATCGAGAAAAAGCACAAGACTGAAAACCTCCCTGTCTATGAATCCAATAATGACAACCATCGCCTATCCCACATCACAATCACCCCACCTGCCGCCATAATAGATCCCAACACACCCCAGTCAACAAAACGATTCCCCCACATGCTTCTATCCACCTTATCAGTGATGGCCTTCATTTTTGTCTCTTGCAAGCATACAACATGTGCATTCCATTTCCAAAGCCCCGACTTAATTAATTTTCTCTTATCCGGGTTATTTAAGTCCCAGACATTCCATAAAATAATTCTAAGCTTCATTTGGAAACCATCAAAAACCCCTTCAACCTCCTCCGCTTCCCATCTCCCTCACCTGCGACCCACCAATCCTCCCATCGTAATTGGTGTAAGAAATGAGATTATGCACATCCCTTTCACCCTTCTAAGGATTTGACAGACATGGAACAATACATAATGCTCTCTCCTTGTTAGCTTCCTCTTTATTTCGGTCCTCCGCCAAAAAAATCTAAAAGAGCCACTCCTTCCCTTCGATCACCAAAGGAAACACCCAACAACTCCGCAACACCCACTACATTATCTTTAACCAATATATAAGAGTCCCAAGTAGAACTATTTACAACAACCGGCCTTGCATCCTCTACAATCGTCATACCATCCGCATCCCCTGTAACAACCAACTCCCCACCTCCAATATAACCTGTTTCTACACCATTAACACCGGATATCACCACGTCATTCATTGGAAAACCATTACTACCCATTCCAACAGAAAGAGGCTAAAGGCCTTGAATCCACCCGCAACCCATGTCAAACACCCCGAGAGACGAACAATCAAAATCATCTGAAACCACACTCCCGGAAAGGAAATAAAAGTGAAGAGAAGAGTTTTCCTCCTTACCTACCATACAAGTCACCATCAAAATCATCACCAGAAATACCTGTTGATACGTCCTCCACAACAACAGTAAACCCATATGAATTAGCAAGGGCATATACCCCCACAATCTCGTCCCAAATCCCCTTCTCCAGACCATTCCAGTTAACATCAATAACGTTGCACTTCTCCTGGTGATACGAACAAGAGAGAATGGAAGAGTAGACCCTATTGGAACCACCAATCGAAAACCCATCAACCTGGTTCATGATGCCCTCGCCTTGCCCAAGCCCCAAACCTGAACACCCATCCATAGCCACCTTGCCCATCTTAGTCATGCTACGTTGGTGGTGAGATTGCACTGGAAAACTGCAGCTTTGGGTCGCGGTCGTAACCCCCATAGTGGAGCGATGAACTCGCAACACCCCCCGAGTTCCATTTCTCAAGAAAACACCTCCCAAATAAGTCGACCGAGGCCCCTTGCTCGTAGACCCAACCCCATGACCTAGTTCACCAGATGAACTGACCCAAACCCCTTTAACATGGACCCAACAACCTGTCTCGGATCCGTCAAATGGGTACCCATAACACCATTACGGTCCAACCCATGGTTGGTAAATAACTTAGGCCCCTTAAAAGAGTTATGGACTTCCTTAAAAGAGCCTGCAACCTTTAAATACCCAGAGTGGCCAAAACCCCCATTGGGCCACCTAGTATTCACTAGACCACGACCCATAACCTCCTTAGAGGACCGGCCTAAATGATTCATCTTGGCCAAGGAGGAACATGAATGGGCGCACGTGTGAGCCCAAAGGGAGCCCTTGCACACCAAGGCGACCCCTCCCACCACCTCTGTTGAAGGATATAAATTATTTAAGTTACACGCTCTCAAACAACTTAAACTTTTATAGCATTTGGGTAGCTAACATGGTATCAAAGCTAAAGGTCTCGGGTTCAAACCTCACCGTCACCCATATTAAAAATTGATGTTTCACGTGTTGGACCAAAATCGAGCCAGAACTTCCATCACCCCCCCCCCCCCCCCCCCCTCTCGGAAGGCTATGTGCCGCCCCCTCAACCCAAATCGAGTCTGAACTTCCATCACCCCCTTCGATCCTCCTTTTGCAAAGACTGAACGGGGGTGAGACACCTCTGCAATCCTCCCTCCCTATCAACCATGGCATCCCCTCCCCTCCCCTCTGATCAAACACACCTATGTGACGAGAGCACTCTGCTCCCCAGCGCCCAACCATGTTTCTCTCCACCCAATCATTGCGACCAAGCTGGTGACCATAATCCCCCTCCAAGCTTTCTGTTGTGGGCACCAAGATGGGGGTTAACCTCCATGGAAGAGGGAGGGAAGTTTGGCTACCTCCAGGAATTTTGGACCCATGTAAAGTGCTCTTCAATTAAGTAAATGTACTCCATGTCATTTTAGGTTAAGTTAACCCATTTCACTTCTTAAAGAAAAGTATGTAGTTTTTTATAATTCACTAATTGGATGCTCCAGTGTTGCAATTTTCTTCTACTTTGATCACTAACGAAATCTTGTTTGCTAATCCCTCTAAAAGAGGTAAGGTATGCAGATTCCCAAGGGTTAATGAGCTACCAAACAGAGGGTTCGTCAATAAATGGAATGAGTTTCAGTTCCAAATTCATATTCGAAAATGGCGAATTCATTCCTTTCTTCTTCAAGTATTTTCTCTATTGTTTTAGTATAAAGTTGTTAATCCATGGAGAAGAGGGTTGATTCTTTGATAATCCAGTGGTCTCTTTTGGACTTGTGAAGTTTTTGGGACGCGATTGCCTTTTGAACCCTTGGTAATACAAATGTCAGTGTTGTTTTTCACCAGCATGAAATGGCATATAATTTTTTGTAGGTCGCACGCAACCTGTTTAGATGGACCAAGGAAATGAAATATGCAGATTATTACGAGCATGCCTTGACGAATGGTATCCTTAGCGTTCAAAGGGGAACAGAACCCGGAGTAGTACTCTACTTGCAACCACAATGCAGTGGATGTTATAAGGGCGGCAGCAGTCATAAATGGAGTAAACAGTTTAATGGTTTTGTTTGCTGCCAAGGAACAGGTCTGGACTCGAACCCTTTTTTACTCTTAAACCATAGTTTTATCACCTCATATATAGACTTTTCACATAAGGGCGGCAGCAGTCATATATAGACTTTTCATATCTTGTGTTTTGCAATTTTATCACCTCATGTCTTGGAAATTTTGGTTGTTTTATCTGTAAGTAGTTTTTTTTTTTTTTTTTCCTTCGGATTTTGATCAAGTGATTTTGGATATCACACTCTAGTACCTTTAACCTTTCTTTTTCATTTCATGTTTGTAGATTGAATGATTCCGGATAACATTATACTGATCTACATTTTGCCTAACCTTTATTTAATTTTTATTTTGGTGAAGGACTTGAGTCATTCTCGAAGCTAGGAGATTCGATATACTTTGAAGAAGAGGGAATAGCTCCAAAGCTTTACATCATTCAATACATATCGACCTGGCTTGATTGGAAATCTGGAAACATTCTCATACATCAGGCCGTAAAGCCTGTTGTTTCTTGGAATCCCCTTTTTCAAGTGACACTGACAATCTCCTTGAAAGAGGTAAGTGTTGACAACTACAGAATGTAATATTGTTGTTCATTATATTAGATTATTGTCATAACAATGCTCTTTAATTATAAACTGAAGCAAGAAACTCAAGAATTGTTCAACAGCAGAACAAGGAATGGCCTCCTTTATTCCTCATACACCATCCGTCTTTCGATAAATTCTTATGGAAGTATTGGCCTAATTAGCATTCATCTGAAAATAGGAAAAATGTGAATTATATAGTATAAGGTCTATAATTTCATTGATATGCTTTATAAATGCAGAAAGAGGCACGGGAGTCTACTTTAAATCTACGAATTCCATATTGGGCACAAGCAACTGGTATTAAGACAACTTTAAACGGTCAAGTTTTGCCTCAATCAACTCCAGGTTTGAAGTTTCATATTCAGTTCTCTTGTAATGGCCTTACTGTATTTTCAATTATTTTGAGCTTTTCCACGCCATTCATGTATTTCCCGTTTCATTTTGCAGTCCATGAAAAAAAAAATGTGCATTTTAGAATCTCTTCTTCCATTGTAGCTTTCGTCATTTGATTCTGTATTATATACAAGTTCATAATCATCTCCTTTCTGATGCAGGTACATTCCTATCAGTGACTAGAAAATGGAATTTTGGTGACACGATCACTCTTGAACTACCCCTAAGTTTTAGAACCCAGGATCTTAAAGGTACTTTTTCTTCCTTGCCGTTGAGCAAAAACTTCATCCACACCAGACATATTGACTGTTTCATGTCATTGAATTAAAAAAAAAAAGTAATAATTGTCATAAAAATAAATGTATATATACATAGCAATTACGTCCAACAGTCATTCTGATTGATGTGAATGATTTTTCTTGCTCACTAGTTAGTAAGAGATGATTTTAAATTTCGTAAAATAAGATTTTTTGTGTTGGGATGAAACTGAGAGGGTTTTTAACTGATGCATCAGATGATCGGCCTAGATATGCTTCAATCAAATCAATTTTTTACGGCCCCTACCTCCTAGCTGGTATGATGAGCAAAGACTGGACACTGAAAGTAGGAAAATCCCATACCCTCTCTGATTATATCACTCCCATTCCTGAGGAATATCATTCCCAACTGTTATCCATTTCCCAAGCTTCCGGAAATCCCGCGTTCTTATTATCCAACATTAACCAACAAATAACAATGGAGTTGTTCACTGAACCTGGCACTGACCAGGCTCTACGAACCACATTCAGACTCATCGTCAAAGACTCAGCCCCCTCGCCAAAAGGGTTCACTCCAAAAGATGCTGTCAACAAACTAGTCATGCTTGAACCAATTGATTTCCCGGGCATGGCTGTGGCGCGCCAAGGAGTCAACAAAAACCTTATAGTTTCAGCCCCGGACCAAAATAATTCTGTTTTTCATTTAATTGCTGGACTGAATGGGAAGCCCGAAACATTTTCGTTCGAGGCGAGTAGTCAGAAGGGTTGCTTTGTGTACACTGAGGTTAATGGTGATAGATATAGCATCAAGCTCCAATGCTTGGCTGGTATGGCACAACCAAATGATGGATTCAAGAAGGCAGTGAGCTTTGGGTTTCGTCAGAGTACGAGTTCGTATCATCCTATCAGTTTTGTGGCAAAAGGGGCTAGAAGGAGTTTTCTTCTTGCGCCATTTTATAGCTTTACGGATGAATCTTATGCGCCATATATCGACTTCGAAGATTGAAAGAACTTCAACAGTATGTGAAGGGATAGACGGATTGGTTTGAAGCTGGTCTTTCTGATAGTAATGTTATTTTCCTTATATTGCTACTACTACTACTAATTGCTAATTATGTGTATATAGAAGTGTGTATAGAAGTGTGTATTATGTGTGTATGCATAACTACCTTCAAATTGGAATAGTGAGAAAGCTGCATGTAAGTATGTAACCCACTATTGTCCTGCTGCAGTGGTCTCCTTTAAAAGTTTTTGCCAAACAAAAACCTCCAATAGTAGAATTTATATGAAGTTATACATGTATATATTTCACATAATGCCTATATATTTATTTCTATGTGCAGGGGCGGAGTCAAAGATTTAAAGATAGGAGGGTCCAACCCCTCATGATTCTCTGATGTAATATATTTATTTTAAATCAAAAGCTTCAATTTTTATTTTGATCCATACAAAAATATAACCAGTAGAATTTTGCCTATAGGTGACTAGGGGTACAGGAAAAGAGAAATGGCATTATCTAATCATACAGGGACCAAAATACAAAATCTAATACAGAAACTGGGCTTGAAGATATTTTAGACAATAAATAGATATCTACTATTAAATCTGAAGTAAAAGTTCCAGCAATTTCTTTCCCAATACAGATTTACAAGTATTTTACAAAACAAAAATCATCTCTTGTTGCAAAGTTGTGTTTTGCACAATTTCGTTATTGTAAATGCTTCTTTGTAGTTGTCCATAATTCATTCATGCATAAGAGAAATCGTGTCTACTGTGTACCTATCTAATTAATAATAATCACTAATAGCCCATTCAAGCACAATAGATAAGTAGGCAAAGTACAAAAAAATCCACCAGCATTTGAAAATTTATTATTACCAAAAGTCTGAAACATTTAAGCTATGAATCACGGACACGGCGACACGGTAAATTCCAAAAAATTAGGACACGACACGGCCCCGACACGACAAGTAAAAATTATTCCAAAAAATTTTTATAAAAAATTTATAAAAATTATAAATTTTTTATATATACATATTATATTACACAAATACTTTATTTATCACTTAAACAATGAGAATCAAATAAACTTATGAACAAAAATAAACAAATAAGTTAAATGAAATTTCTGACATGTTCAAAATTCTTCACTCTACTTGCAAGGAATCAAATGCATCATCCCTAACATTCATCATCTTCTCTCGTTATATTGTGAAAATTTTATTTATTGAAGACAAAGATTGGAAACTATAAATACCAAATATTCGACTCTTTGGGATGTTAAATAGTTGATAAATGAATATGTGCTCTAATTCTTCTCACAATATGAGGAGGAACAAAGATATTCAAATATCTTCAAAACCAAATATTGAATTAGAGGTGTTGAAGTTTTATAAGTGATCCATTAAATTATTGGCTCCATAAGACCTCTATCTTTCATTGAATCAACCGACTCACCGCGTATTCGACACGCGGACACGAGTGTGTCCTCCTAGTGTCCACTAAGTGTACAATTTAAAAAAATATCAAGACACATTTTTGGTATGCCGGACACGTATTTTTGACGTGTTCGCGTGTCCGATACGGACATGTGTGTCCAACACGGGTACGGCGATCCTAGACGAAGTGTTTGTGCTTCATAGCCTTTAAGTATTTATCCAAAATTATTGCAGCTAAGCGGTACCTACCCTTACTCCCAAATAGGAAGTCAAGAATTCGAGTCTCAGTGGAGGCAATGTGTGTCTGTGAATTTTTTACCTTTTCAAAATAAAAGAAAAAAAAGTTGGTCAATGACAAAAAATAGTAAAATGACATAAAAATGTATCATGTTTTTATTATATATATAATCCTTCTTTGAGTATTTTTTAAGGTTAATTTCAGTAAACTCTCATGTGATTTAAAAAACATCATTTTGCCCCATTTTTATACAGAAAATTTCCATGCACTTATCAAATTGTATCAACTTGCCCCATTCCCTATAATTTTGAACCAAAATACCCTTGGGATTTAATGAAAAATGATTTAAAATTCAAAAAAAAATATAAATTTCGAAATATATATTAAATTCGTAAAAATTTATAAAATTCAAAAAAAAATAAAGATTCGAAAAAAACATATATAATTAGAAAATTATAAAAAAAATTCAAACCAAATATATAAAATTCGAAACAAACATATAAAATTCGAAAGAACATATATAATTAGAAATAAATATATAAAATTCATAAAAATATATATAAAATTCGTAATCATATATATAAAATTCGTAAAAAATATATAAAATTCGAAACAAACATATAAAATTCAAAATTTATATATTCTTACTTGTATTCTCTTGTAACCTTAATATATTCTCTCTTTTTTACATCTTCTTACATGTTTTTTCAAATTATATATATATTTTTCAATTTTATCTATTGTTTTATGAATTTTATATATTTTTACGAATTATATATATCTTTTTAAGAATTATATATATATATATATTTATGAATTATATATATATATTCGATTTTTATATGTGTTTTTTTGAATTATATATATATATTTTTAATTTTATATGGTTTTTTAATTCAATATATTTTTTCGAATTTTATATATATTTTTTCGAATTATATATATATTTTTTAATTTTAAATCATTTTTCATTAAATTTCAGGGATATTTTGGTCCATAATTATATGGAATGAGAGAAGATGATATAATTTAATAAGTGCAGGGGATTTTCTGTATAGGAGGGGCCAAAATAATCTTTTTTAAAATCACTATGGGGTTTACTGAAATTAACAATCTCAATGATAAAGCACAAGGTAAAAATAGAGAAGATAAGAATACCAGCTAAAAAATTCAAGGAATCCTACCACTACTTATATTATTATTATTTTTAATTTTTTTTTGTGCTTTTTGTTGAGATTTTTTCCATTACTCGTATTTATTTAGCTGTAATAGCTTACTAATCAAAAATTCAAAATTTATCTCGAGCTATTTATTTTCCATCTCAAATTTAAGGTTTTAAATTCAAGTCCCCTAACGAACTTACTATATTATTTTTTCCATTACATCATCATCACGGCCCACCACATAATCACATCAAAATCTTTTTCCTACGCTAAAGAATGATAACTTTTAGGAACAGCACCAAGCCAATACTATACCAGCAAAAGAGGAGTTTATAAAACCAGATATTTATTTATGTAGACTCATTCCATCAGACAACCCAACAATTTAGTCGACTTTTTTCCCCTAAAAATAATAAAATTGACAACTTACCTAATGTAGAAAATAAAAAACTAATTAGGCTGAGGATTTAAGCTGTGATGTTGAAGTGTGCTGTATAATATTCATCCCTCATGCTATGGAGAGGACTGAGAAGAAAATCCCCTTTCACTCCTTTCGCCACAAAACTGATGGGATGATACGAAGCTATTCCGTTTTCCAGCACAAAGGTGGCTTCCTCGTTAAATTTAGCATCTGATGTTGCCCCAGATTGGCATCGGAGCTTGATGGTTCGAGCAGACCCAGACCCACTATTATACACGAAGCAACCCTTCTGGCTATGGGACTCTAATGAAACTGTTCCGTCCTTCCCATTCAATCCCGCAATCAAGTGGAAAGTAGAATTATTGCTGGGAGGTCCAACTACAAGGTTTCCGGTATCTGCTTGTGGCAGAACCACCATGCCGGGATAAGCAAATGGTTCTAACATCACCAATTTGGAAATAGCATCTTTTGGTGAAGAAACTTTCGAGGAAGCAGATGAGTCATTTAGAACGAGTCTAAAAGTGGCATGTACGGAAAACATAGAGCCAGGCGAAGGAGGACCCGTCATTGCAATTGTTTGGTTTATATTTATTAGAGTAAATGCTGTATTTCCAGAACCTTGGGAAAGAGAGATCAAATAAGAATTATACGACTCCGGAATTGGGGTGATCCAATCTGAAAGAGACTTGGCATTTCCTGTTTTAATGTCCCAATCTCCTGTCGAAAGACCAGCTAGAAGGTAGGGGCCATAAAGGATTGCCTGAACGGTGGCATACTTAGGTCGATCATCTGAAGCAATGGTTAATTTTTCTTGTTAGTCTATTTACATTGAACATCATAATGTTTAAAATTCATTATGTAATCCAAAGAAAATACCTTTGATAGCCTCAGTTCGAAGACTTAGGGGCAGTTCAAGAGTGATTTTGTCACCAGACTTCCATTGTCTAGTGACTGATAGAAATTCACCTGCATCAGGATAGACAGAATTATGAACTGTTATGTCAGCTCATAAGAACAAAAGGAAAAATTGAAAGTGAAATTTATATTTTTACCCGTTTCCAAAATAGATGTGAAATAAAGCAATATAAAAGAGGAAGATGGAAGATCGAACCTGGAGCCGGTGAAAGCAATCCGGCACCATTTAAAGTTGCCTTTGTACTGTTTGCATATGTCCAATGGGGAATTCGCAGATTTATAGTAGATGACTTTCCTGCCCCTTTCTGCATTAATGAGGCATGGGAATAGAATTTGTAAGATTTTGTAGGACATGAAAGTAGCAAAAACTCGAAAAAAACTCAAGTAGAAGTTATTTTAATAGGTCTTGACACTATGCTCTGTTGCAGAAGACATGGAGAAACACTAGAACCTTATGATCACTTTTACGAGAAGGGATTTAAGGGTTCAACACTGACCCACAGAAAATAATAATAATACTAATAATTAATGTTTATCTACCAGAAAATCACCAATATCTACTTTATAATTTTTCATTGGATCCAAGTAAATCACTAATAAATCTATAAATATCGATTTTTCTTTCCTTAATTTGTCTAGTTCTGGTCAGGATAACCCCATCAAAAAATTTAGCAATAAATAATATTCTAATTAATATGTATATTATGCACTTTTTGGATCGTAAACTACCACATACATGGAATTCACGTTCCTTTCTCCAATTTTTATTTTTTTTACATCTTTACGATGTTTACAGCTTCTCGTGTCCTGCTTACCTTTGTTTATGTTTTTAGTACACGATAAAAGATGGTCTAGATTATGTACGTCTTCAGACAACACATGAGCAAGATGATGATGTTCATAAGTTTACCTTGTTATAGTATCCACTTCCCTTCAACCATGAAACTACAGCCACTATATTATAATACATCCCCAACTGAATATATTTATGGTACATTTAAAAGAAGCACATGCATGCGTAAGTGGGTGGGTATGGGTGTGGGCATGGGGGGTGCGTGCACGTGTGTGTGGGAGTGTGTGTGTGTGTGTGTGTGTGTGAGAGAGAGAGAAAGAGAGAGAGAGAGAGAGAGAGATACTCTATCAACAAAGTAAAACTCATGCAAAAACACACAAAGAAAGGTACTACAAATTTTGTAGTGGTGATTTTTTCTACTTCCAGATCGGATGCTACTTGAACAGCCCCGCATCTTATTAGATGTGCACTTTATAAGGATTAAAGAGGCAGTTCATTGTCCTCACGTTGAGCAATTATTTAGTGTCTTGCCTGAGTGTATAACATACCTAAGAACTCGGTTATGAAAGTAATCTAGTACAATTAACAACAATATTAACTTTTTTATCTGCTAATATGTACCTCCTTCGAGGAAATTGTGAGCGTCACTTGAAGACGAGAGTCCCATGAAACAACAGGTTCTACTTTCTGATTTACCAATATCTTTCCAGCTTTCCAATCAAGCGAGCTTGATATGTACTGGATGATGTAAAGCGCTGGATCTTTCCCCTCTTCTTCGAAGTATATCGAATCTCCCAACTTTGAGAATGACTCGATTCCTTGACAAGCAGGGGAAAAAAGGGGGGAATAGAAGATAAAGAGTCAGCATTAATTGGCTGGAGCAGTGACAAAAAACAAAAAACAAACAAAAAAAAATCAACCCACAAGTACTGTAGACGCAAATAAAAAAAAATGAAAAAAATAACAATACAAATAAAGAAAGAAAGAAAAAAATAAAAGGGAAAGGTAGATAATACGTAATCTGAAAATCACTAATGCAAGAAGAATAAAACAACCACAACATGTTGAACCGCATATTAACAAAATTGTGACAATCAAGACCACAAGTGAACACAAAACTCTCTCTAGTCATAAGGGAATAAAAATGCTATAAGATATGAAGAAACTATGAATAAAAATGCTAAAGGTTGTATGATGCAGTTATAAAGATTGCTTGTGTATTTTTAAGTCGCTTACGGAAAAGCAAAAAAGATTTTATTTTAGAATGAAAAAGGATTGATGTTAAAACGGTCTCAAGCCCAGACCTGTCTTGTAGCAGGACCAAAAAGATCTCATTTAGAATATTAAATGGTTTCAGGCCCAGACCTGTCCCGTAGCAGCACCAAAAAGAATCGAACTTTGTTCCCCATTTATGGTAGCTAACGGCCTTAGAACATCCACGGCATAGTGGAAGCATGTAGATCATCACCCCAGGATCCCTTCCCCTCTGGATGCCGAGCACACCATTGGTCAGGGCTCGCTCATAATAATCTGCATATGTTACTTCTTTGGTCCATCTAAACAGGTTGCGTGACACCTACAGAATTAGATGCCGTTTGATGCTGGTAAGAAACTAAAAAGTGTAAACTGAATTCCTGTTTTCACAGAACCTTTTAATGCTCTACAGTAAAATGAAACCTCACTCTCACTCTCACTCTCACCCAAATATTTCCCACTTTCCCAGCTAACTCGATTACAAATTACATATATAAATCCCTTACATATTTTACTCAGCGCAGCTATCATTCATCATAAAGTGGATCTTTTTCACCCCAAGAAAAAAAAAAAGGGACAACAAGAACGAAGAAAGTGACAAATCCTCTCACTAGATTGTTTAATAAGTAAACAACAAACCTTTAGCATGTTATAAGTTGTACAAGATTCTTGAGTTTCTGTTGTCAGAGTGTTTGCCAATCGCTTTGGGTCCGTCCTGCTCAGAGTTGATCAAATCAGAACAAACCAGACACACGGGAAATTCAGCAATCAATACAGTAAACAAGTACTAAAGCTTTCCACTGAGAGATGTCATCACCAAACACTAAATAAAATTCCAACTGTTTGTACCAGAACTCGCCGGATGATGTCCCTCCAGTAACAAAGGCATGAGAAGAATTAACAATATCCATGAAAAACATAGCTAGCTCCTGCATAAAAAATCATAAAACAATGATCCATATATCCAACGATAATAGCCATTCTTCAGCAAGAAAACCATACTGCTACTCAAGGGGCAAAATTTAAATTAATATCCTTTAGTAGTCCCTCTGGATGCAATAATAACAAAGGGAGGACATATAGGTACTACAGTTTCCTGACACACAAACCAGAGTGAATGGATTATGAAAGCAAAGGAGAATTTTTGTCTCTTAGAAAGCCTAAGTGAGGCAATTTTTGAAGGCAATTCAAATATGAGATGCAACAAAATTAAACTTCACAGCTGAAGCCTTGGGTTACTGGTTTTATGCTAATTAGATAATAGATATTACGGATCTCTTTTCTTATGGTTTTGTTTTTATAACTATGTGTAGGTCCACGAGTTAGAAGAAAAAGGGGAATAGATCAAATTTGTCTACTGTTTGTTTAACCAAAACATAAATAGATAAAATTATGCTGCCTAAGTGGTTGCTTGCCCTCAAGAGATTAAACAAATTAATAACCCAGAAGTTCAAACTCCCAATGAAAAGAAAATATACAATTAGTTCTGATAATTAAAATGCGCAATCAAGAAAAATGCTTAAATGAATTAAGATGATCTGAGGGCTGATATGGAAACGGGTAATAGCCATTTACCTTGTGTATTGGATCACCAGTAACTTCATACCGCATCTGAGACCCAATAACTAGTGGAATATGTGTATTGGCATGAAAACCGGCTATATCATCAGCCTACAAATAAAAGATAGAAATTTACCAATGTTACTTCAGAGTTAACAATAATATGGATGACGAGGTTTATTTGAATCACATAAATAATAACATGCAAGAAATATTGAATATATAAACTAGGAATGCCCTTGGAAGCTCAGACACCAGTCAACATAGAAAGCACTGATACTAATTGGTATCAGAGCTTCCTGCATCAAGTAGAAAATTCATTATCAATGAAATGATTCAAACTTTTTAGAATAAGTAAAATATTACTCTGTTTGTGTTAAGAATAATTTCCTAATTGTGAGTCGTTATATTGAACAACAGCAACTCGTATTTAGTGATTTTCTCTTCATAAATGATAAACCTAGAATCTAAGAAGAATTACATTATCTTCCTCAAATGATTTAACTAAAGATATTCAAGAGTTTTCAAAGATAATGAATTCTTCAACCCTCCAAATTAATCTGTCTTTATTTATCAAGTGCTGCCTTGGCTTTAAGTTTTCACATTTCCTAGTTCCTTTCTTACTCTTCAATTTCTTTTTATCACGTGGTTCTTACTTAGGGAAATGGAAAGAACATTTAAACATGGGTCATGCAAAGACAAATATAGAACCCGATGACTAGATGCGTTTATATGTCATGTCTCTGTAACATATAATTCATCAAATTTCAAAACGACAGTACAGGCTTACAGCAGGTAAAATACGCACAAGGAACCCCATTTTCCCTCTCAACTGTTGAAAAAGGTAGGGAAGGTCGAAGCTTTTCTAACTACATCCCCATAATATCTGTGAAACATTGGCTTAGTAATACACTAAAATGCCTCATTACCTTATTCATAATATCTATCTTTAAAGTAATGTGAGCGGTACTGAAATTAGTCATACTTCTGATGCATTAGATCGTTGACTAATTAGAAGTCTAATAAAACATATTCATCAGTTAATGAAGTAGTATAATCATATTTTGAAATTAATGAAAGTTCAGAAAATTTAACAATAAAATAAGGAAAAATAAATAGGAAGCAATATCTCCATATCAAGTTCAACTCACATCTAAGCTTTGACTACTGTGTCTAGAAATTACTGGTAATAAATTATTCTATAAAAACCAATAATCATATATCTTCAAAATAGATCCTATAATATCAGAATTGACTTCAATGCATTATTGAACTTTCTATGTTGCCAGTGTAACCAGCTTTAGTAAGAAGATATTATACAACATATTATGGCAATAGTAGGATCTGCCCCACTTTAGGTTGACTGAATTAGAGTGCAACCAGAATAATGTGGACTGAAACTAATTAGATATCATCATGTTTATGCTGTCTGGCATTCACTTTCAAACTAGAATCTTTAGCAACTCTATTTCGTACACTCTATTCTACGCATGGTAAGGAAGGACTATGGTGTAAGTTAGTGTGTACATTGCTAACTTCAAGCACAAATATGACTCTGCATGTAAATCTAGGATGCTTTCTGGTATATGTATGTGTAAGGGATACACCTCGTATGGGGCCTTCTACTAATATGATGTACTTATCAAGACCAAATATATATTTTTCTAAGGTTAGCTGTCATATGCATCCTTTCATGAGCAGTTACTCCAGGTGGCCGTGATCAATAGTATGTAATACCATGAAAAGCAGTTGAGATATATTTTGTTGCACATATATAAACAGTATAATGAGCCTTCCATCCCAAACTCCAAATCGATCACCACAGGTCTCTGTTTGGAATTATAGTGGCGGCATTTCGTAAATCTCAGAATTTTATAGGTACATATAATGTAAAATAATAATTGAAAATGAAAAATTCAGTGGGGGCAGATCCACAACAGGTCCGTTCCTTATCAAAAGTGCTTATGTGAAAGTTCAACTTCCTCACTTACTAGATCGGACGGACGATTTATTTATCTAGTCCACCTATCTCTAGCTCGGCATCAAGTGGACGATATAAGGGATCATAAGTAACTACAGGGAAGAATGTATAGTTCTCCATAAAAACTTTTCTATTTGGTATGGTATTTACTGATGAAAGAGATAAAAATTCAAAACCACCAGGAAACTTGAGACTGACATATAGGAAAAAAAATATGATAAAGTACCTTCACTGCAAGCACTCCTAGGAAACAGGGTTTGTCAAAAAGATGAGCCAAAAATAAATGCTTTTGATCTTGCTGCACATGGTAACAAATAAACAGCTAATATCAGAACAGAAATCCAAAACTACTTGTGAAAGCTGTAACAATAGTGGACTACTTACCAATAAGCTGCTAACGTTAACAATACAAAGTAGTAAACCAAACGGATAATTTACATAGACCATCCTAATATGTGTTTCCGTTTATGGAATTGAGAGTACTTTAAAATTTTAATACTGTTATACTGCTGTTTTTCTCTAAAGCTCAATATTCAGATCATTAAATGAGATAGTTTCTTAAGGATATGTAGCAGTAAAGGGAACTACAGTACCATAAACTAATATGGTAATAGAAAGGCATTAAAACTATATGCTGAGTTCAATTTAGATTGCCGGATGGGCAAAATTTCTCTTAGACACAAATCATATTCTACAAACGGGCACAATATTCGATGTGATTACTTATGTTACAAGGATGCAAGCACGAGCGTTGGATACAGGTATGGATCCATGCATTGGACATTTTAAATATCTAAACATAAGGACACACGGACATTGCTTAATATTCAGGTTATTTAATTGTTTTATTAATTTTATACAGTGAATTAGTGTTTTATTTAATTTAATGTTTAATATGGACTTTCTACTCATTTTAAAATAACAATATAAAGCTATTGAATGATTAGATATGTTTTTTAGTACAAGCCAAACCAAAAGTGTTGGACCCATACCCACACGCATGTCCGAGAGATGTGTCCGACAATGGTGCTTCACAACTTATGAAGAGTCCATGTAACATTATTGTATTTGAAATATTGCCTCCCTAATAGGATATATTTATAATCTTTTCTTAAAATTATTCCAATTGAATGAGATACTGGAAAAACAAGGAGCTATGTCGAAGGGTGGGTACTCACCGTTATGATGTATAACCTATAAAGGACATCATTCATGCCACCAACTTCCTCATTTAATGCTAGATAGTGTCTTTCCACACTGTACAATGTTATCACATTTTGCACACGGTTGTAGAAGTACTCCACCATGTGAGTCGTCATTTCTAAAGCTTGCTTATTGCCGGCAAGAGTGTATTGATCCAACAAACCTGCCAATATCTGTGAAAAGCAGACAAAGATGAGACTAGTTGCATAGAGAAATAACAAATCAATTTTTCAAAAGTTCAAGAAAATAGCAAGAATGGATTAACTATTAATACACTGATAGAAACAGTTATTACCTTGTGAATGGTGTAGTATGGTGCCCACACAATTCCGATAGATTCAAAACGGTCAAAAAACTCGGATGGGAAGGCAGACAGGTACCCTGTACCAATTTTATCCTGACAGGCAGCAAGCTCTGAAACTAGTTCATCCATTTTCTCTTTGAGTGTATCGTTATGAGTGCTCGCCCACATTAAAGCTGTTGCACTGAGGTAATGCCCTACAATATTTCAACACCATTTAATAGCGGATATTACACGGGTTATGATTACAATAGCCAAAACAGTGGCAGAAGATCATATAATTGCCATGAAGTATGGGGAATTAAAGCACAAAAGATGTGATAACGAAGAACAAGAAACAGACAGACCACACAGAAGGAGGGACTAAACAAGGTTTTCGAAGAACAAAATCTAAGATATATTTCGGACTAACCCGCATCTATTACTGGAACAATGATATTGAATAATTGAAGGAAGTTCCTTATAAAGAACTAAACACATTACAAACCCAGATTGTAATTACGAAACATGGACAAGAGTTCAAGACCACAACATATAACTAACTAGGCATCAACATGTTAGGAAACAATGCTTTTATCTGCATTTGGGTATATATATGATAAAAGAGAACAGCTAATCAAAACACGACCAAAGTACAAAAGCAATGAGCAATCAAATACTAGTAAAAGAGTTCAAGACTACAACATAAGATATACTAACCGACGAAATGACCCCGGAGCTCCATGGTGGGTTCCTCCCAACCTCCATATGGGGAGCCGGGCGTGGACAAACCGGCCGTCTTCCTAAAACTCCAAAGCAGCCTATCATTATCTAGCATCATCAGGTACTCGAGGTTCGTCTGCTGAGCCTCCCAATGAGTTGATGAAGGCTCAAGTCTCACATCATGAAGGGACGCCTCCTTCAGGGTGCTGGGCAGCTGAACCTCGCCCGAATTCATCACTTCCTTAGACAAAAATGCCCAATTCTCCTCATTCAGCAACATTCTTCGCGCCAGAAAACTGGAGGACAACTTGGACGGATCGTCCGTTGGCCTCGAAAGGGAATTGTATTTTGCAATCAATTCAGTTTTCCATGAATCATTCTTGCTCGACAACAGCGCAGCTCGAACTGTCTTTGATGATAGCTCAGTAGGAGTGTTTGTACACTCCTTACACAGCACACACCCACACAACAGAGAAAACAACACAACCCCAATAACCACAACCTCCGAATACATCATCACCAAAGGCTTCTTCATTTTCCCCTATATTTCAATCACTGAATCTCCCTACAAAGACATGTATATACAAAGATATGTATATATATATATATATGATGATGATGAGCCCAATTGGTATTTATAATGATGAATCAATTAACAAATGCGACAATTTGGGGTAAAATGAAAATGAAGTCACTGCAATGTTTTTGGTCATATCTCTCAACACTGTTGATAAAATAAAATTTAATCTGAAATCGAAATCGAAATCGAAATCTGACAGACCAGAGATTAAAAAATAGTAAAAATAGTGAATTAAACGGTAAAAGAAACGGAAGAGTTTGAATTTGTCAACAACAATTACATGTATGTGTTTGTGTTTGTGTTTGTGTTTGTGTGTGTATATACCAATTGAACACGAAGGTACACCAAAAGGAGAGTATCGTGTAAGGTACGAGTGGTTTCGTGAATTGCAAAGTGTGAGAAGTGTATATATATACATATATATGTCAATATAGATAAGATATTTTCTATGGTTAGAGAGAGAGAGAGAACAGAGGTGAATCACGGATGGAACGTCCTTATCGCTAGGGTTTGACGGAGTTGGATAATGTGTGAAAGAGTGGTTCCCTCCTACAATTTCCCCGAGATGAGTTGGAGATGATACCATCCCGCATTTTCCCGGGAAAATTTGGGATAAATTTTCTCGGATTTGATTGTGGTATTTGGCAATCGCTGGGGTTTGAGTCAACTGCTTTGTTTGCTTGCTTTCAGCCTTTCACTGCTATAAAGGGCGCCCTCGTGAACCAACTTTTTGTTTTCTAGTTGGGGTTGTATAATTTGTGTAATGTATCTATACATATACGATCATTCTCTCTATGCAATAAAATAAAATAAAAAATCACCAAATAGTTATTTAAGATTAATAAATTCTAGGATAAATTATAGTTTTATCCCCTTTTGTTTGAACATATTATATTTTTACCTCCTATTTTTGGATAATTACACTTTCACCCCTCTAATTTGGTTATGGTAACACTTTGCCCCCTCTAGTCTGATTTCAGGTGTGATTTTACCTAATTGCCCTTCACATTATATTATAATTTTATGGTTAATATCAATAAATCCCCTAAACTATAGAATTTTCACATTGCCCCCACCATTATGGGTAAATTACAGTTTCACCCTCAAAAATTCAAAAAAATATTTAAAATTCGAAAATATATATATATAATTTCAAAAAATATATATAAAATTGGAAAACAAATATAAAATTAGAAAAATATATAATTCAAAAAATATATATAAAATTAGGAAAAAATATATAAAATTCGAAAAAAAAAAATCTAATAAGATGGTTCATTAAATATGATTATCCAAACCAATAAATGGGATGGTTCATTAAATATGGTGTCAAAAAAAATATTTTTTCCAAACCAATAAATGGTGCAATCTCTAATCTGTACACATGAATGGAAACATAGGATGATTCATTAAATATGATTTTAAATTTTGCAAGGAATCTAACACGCCATGGTACAGTTTTCACATCTACCTTCACGAATACACTACAAGGTCTATATGCCCAAATTAACAATAAGATGAAATGAATAACAATCCTTATTTACCTAGACAAAAAATTAAAACTCATACAATTTTCACTCCATAAAAACTCAAACTTTCAACCTTTTAGTGTGTTATTTTTTCCGAATTTTATATACTTTTATATTTTTTTTCTAATTTTATATATATATTTCAAATTTATATATTTTTCAAAATTTATATATTTTTTTCGAATTTATTTATTTTTCCCGAATTATATATATATTTTTTCTAATTTTATATGTATTTTTTGAATTATATATATAATTTTAATTATATATATATTTCAAATTATATATATATATTTCAAATTTTATATATCTTTTAAATTTTAAAATATTTTTTTGAATTTTTGGAGGTGAAACTGTAATTTACCAATAAGGGTAAGGCAATGTGAAAATTCAATAGTTTAGGGGGTTATTGATATTAACCATAAAATTATAATATCATGTGAAGGGTAATTAGGTAAAATCACACCTGAAATCAGACTAGAGGGGTGAAAGTATAATATGTCCAAACAAAAGAGGGTGAAAGTATAATTATTCAAACAAGAAGGGGTGAAAATGTAATATATCCAAACAAGAGGGGTGAAACTTTAATTTACCCTAAATTCTATTATCTTTATGATATGATTTATATATATATATAGTTAATCTAACTTTCACCCCTGGATTTGATTTAATTCCAATTTGATTCCCTCAAATTTTTAATATTTCAATTACACCTTTGATTAAATTTTTGCCTCACTTAAACCCCTATGTGATGACGTAAACCTCTGATCATTATGTAAAATAACTAATTTGTCCTCACAAAACACATGCCTTTTCTTTTTCTAAATATAATATTCAGGGGCAAAGAGGTAGTTGCAAAGATTAAAGTCAGTAAAACTAACATCCGTCTATCTCAAGAGGTGTATAACTGAAATATTTAAAATTTGATGAGTCAAAGTGAGATTAGGACAAACCTCAAAGTAGTCAAAGTAAAATTAACCTTTATATATATATATATACACACACCTATATACAATGATGTGTACTAAAAAAATATACCGTAAATATCACCAGCACCTCTTAAGGTTTGCTCATACTACCTAAATTTGTTTTTTTCATATTCTCACCCATACCCCTTGTCATTAACATTTGTCAATTTTCCTAAAAAGAAATATGTGAAATGACCTTACTGCCCTAATTATTTAATAATAAAATTATCATCACACACATTTTAAGAGCAAAATGGCCATATGATACTTTTTTCAGGCTTACAATAGTACAATTGATTAGTCAACTAACAGAGGGGGTCAAATAGATACAACGGGCCAAACTTCAGGAAGGTAAAAATATGGAAAAGAGAGGGGGTCTAGGTAGAATATGGAGAAACCTCAAGGGTCTAAGTGATATTTATCCAAAAATCTAAGTCATTATAAAATTATAATTACGATAATATAGTTCAACAAGATATGTTTTTAGTATGATTTTTTTTTTTTAATGGTAAGAAACTCACAAACCCCTAACCTTCCATTTGGGGAGAAAATGTGATATCATCATGTTACAATCTTTGTTTTTAATATTCTTTAATTAATATTAATTATGCATAATCAAAATAAATAAAAAGAAACATGATTTCTTAAAACTTATATTGGATTTTGTTATTTTAAACTTCTTTAAGCAAAATGAATAAAAAAAGTATAAGATGGAAAGAAAAAATAAATAAAAACAATGAAATAACGTATTTTTACAAAAGTAGGGATTAGCGTGCGTAAAAAAGAAGTTCAAAACGTTTTCTTAGAAATTACTTTTATATCATTGTAATTGAATATTTTCGTTTTTTATATTATTGTACTAAATAAGTTAATATTAGTTATATTAGATAAAATTAATTTAAACAAATAAATTGAGAGCTCATTTTAAGTTTTATAACTTAAAAATTGTTATGAAGAACTAAATAAAAAATGCATTAGTTGAACAAACAAAAGATCAAGAAAAATAAGAATAATGTATGTCTGCAAATGTGAGGGGCTAAATTGAGAGGGGGTTTAACTAAATACTTAATTAGTATGAGATAACCACCAGTGGTGCAGTTTATAGTATTTCCTAATAAATAGTCTTTTACTTGAAAAAAAAATGTGAATTAATTATTCCTTCCTAAGGTCCAACAATTCCTTTATAAATACTCATTAATCACATCATTAAATTCAATTTTCAATTTCTTACTTAATGTGTCAAAGAAAATTCATCTCATGGTCAAATCTATCAAAATAAAAAAATCAATTTAGAAAACAATTTTAAAAAAAAAGTATATAAAGCTTCCATACATCAATTATCATTAATGCATGCAATTGAAAAATAGTGAGAAATACATATTAAATTAAAGAAAAAAAGTTAAAAGAGATAAATTCAATATGGACAGTTTAATACACTTGATTTATGTGCTCCATGTGGGAGGTGTGATCTTGACCGATTACATTAATACTACATTTTAAACAATATGAATGATAATAGAGAATTTGTTTGGATAACTTAAAGAGCTTGGAAGGACGAAAGAAGCATATATCATTAACACTTATTAATTGTACCAAACCTTCACTAGATTTATTGCTAGCTTTTAGGAATCAAAAAGTGGAGTATATGTATATCATTTAATGATCACTATAAAATGAAATGAAATAGGATAGCCATCCTATCTAGTGTTTGAAGACCTTAATAGAATTTGGTTTTAAACTTTTTCGGAAGGTAAAATTGTTAGAACTTCCACCGGCAAGGCAAGGTATATTAAACTCTCCTAAACTTTAATGTGCTTCAAAAAAATATGCAAAACATAATTCTCTTTGAACCCCTCTCCTATACTTTTGTTTCAAATAAGACCCTTTGGATTAGGGATGGCAACGAGTGTAGTTCTGGGCGAGTGTACCCTCTCCCGCCCCTACAACTGTTAAGAAAACCCCATCCCGTCCCCGCCCAAAATCGGCTAAACGGGGTAGGAGGTCACCCCATCCCTATCCCTGTCGGATTTTTTAAAACACACGGGTGCCCACGGGTACACGTTAACAGTTGAATTTTTTTTAAATATGTCATCGTAAATTAAAAAAATCCCGCAAAATTATATGCTTAAAACACTAAATTCAACATACAAGAACTATACAAACCACCAAATTATCCCATAATCCAAATTACAGTACATTCTTCTAAAAATAATAGTAAAAAAGACAATTGTCCAGTAGTAGGTTTACTTGCAAAAGAGTCAATGGTTAGTAGATTACACTTATTTTATACATATAAATATATATATTAAAATGTTTAAATGGGGCGGGGACATCTAAAATCGTCCCCGCCCCGTATATGCGCGGGTTTTTCTCCTCAACCCCATCCTCATCCATATAGTAATACGGGGCACCCAAAACCGATATAAATGGGGCGGGGCGGGGCGAGTATCCGGTCCAGCGGGAAAAATTGCCATACCTACTTTGGACTATGGCGGCAAATGATCAAAAACTGAACCATTCTTGAGTACGCTCAAACTCGACTCGTTAAGAGCTCGGTTTGGGCTCGCTCATCTGGCAAATGAGTCGATACCAAGCATATTTTTTAAGCTCGTTTCATAAATGAACCAACTTGAATCTTGTCAAGCTCGGGTCACGAAACTCGTGGACGGATAGTCTAAATAAATTGTAAGGTTATCTCATAATTGTTAAGATAAGGTTTCAGAATTGAAGAAATTTCGAAGAGAAGAATTGATAATTATTGGATTGATACGGTCATTTCATAATAATCACTTCAAAAAAACCTTAACCAATAAGAAAAGAATATAGAGAAAAGAAAATAAATAATAAAGGAGGAACATGGTATTCGAAAAATGAAAACTTCTTAAAAACAAACATGTAACAACTTAATTTAGACGATTATTGTCAACAGTAATTTATAATGCAATTGAACCAAGCTGTTCTTGAACAGGCTCGGTTTGACTCGTTAAAATTATTGCTCGGCTCGATCTCGTTCGTTTAGCAAATGAGCCGAGCCCGAACTATTTTTCTTAGGCTCGTTTAATAAATTAGTCAAGTTTGCTTGAGCATTCCAAAGCTCGTACGGCGTGATTCACTTTCATTCGTACTTTTGACACCTAAATATTCATTAAAAAGTCAGGTGTTGGGCATGTGAGTTAAATCACATTTCAATACCATTTTTTTTTGTTGAACGTTTATTTATTTATATTTTTACAAAAAAACAGAAATACATTCAAATTAAGGGTTAGGGTTAGTGTAGAAACCACATTAAGATTGATGATTCCATTCAAATCACTTAAGAAAAATTATGTACAGCCGATACACCCAACAATGGAATCATCAATCTTAAGTGATTTGAACAAAAAGTAAGTGGTTTTGTATGGGAAAATTAGGTTTTTGAGGGAAGGGGTTGTTGGAGGAGGAGGACGTAGTGAAGAAGATTAGGGTTTCTGCTTAATGTAACGGTCAGTAAAGATAAGTCTCATGAGCTCGTGGCCCGACTTTGCATATATCATGAAATGAAATAGTATAATATAACACTAAAAACTAAAAAATTAAAGCAATATAATTGAATTTTTTTTTTGTTAAATTAATATATATATTGATATTCCTTACCGAACAACCAAAACATGGTCAAATGTATCTCTTACCTTTCAACAAAAAAAAAAAAAATTGGTCAAATGAGATTTCAGAATTCTTCATTACCCAATTTTTTTGGGACTTGATAATACGCAAGTGAGCATAAATATTGTGTAAAATAAGATAAGAAAGAAATCAATATTATAACAATGATTTCAAAACAATTATGTTGGTTATCAGCAAACCCAAACATATATATATATATATATCAAAATATACGATTTACTACAACTTATCATATGATTCGAAAGCATATATAAATCAAGAGTGGTTTCTCTACCTTTGTGTTGAAGAACTTCCCAGAAAAATAATAAACTCTATAATCCTTACTTGTTACTGATTAACTCACTCCATTAAGATTTTTGTAAATTGTTTTTTCTTTTTCTTACCTTCTCAAATGATAGTACCCTGCCCATCAAAATCTAATTTATAGGGCAAAACTATACGTGCAATCGTGGTACCAAGTATCAGGGAAATATAAATAGAAATCCATCCTTTTTTACACATTACCATATTAGCTTTTAGGGTAATTTGCACTAACACCCCTGAGGTATTGGTTAATTCCACTTACCGGCTGGTCAACTCGATTATCGTCCCATCAGCCCCTGAGGTTTCACTTTTGTTGCACTCACACCCCTGACTTCCTATGAAAGGTCATTTCTACCCCTGGTCAATTATTCTATTCATTTGAGGACTAATATACCCTCTAAATTAAACCCCTAATCCTAAATTAAAACCCTTAAACCCCAAAATAAAAATCTAAATTGAAACCCTAAATTTGAAACTCTAATTTGAAAATTCTAAATTAAAACCCTAAATTAAACCCCTAAACACCTTAATTAACCCCGAAATTATATACCTAATTTGTAACCCTAAACTTAAACCTCTACACACATACCATTTCATCATCTTGTTAACTCTCTTTTCCCCCAATTCCAACAAAAATTCCCAAAAATTAAAACCCTTCAACTGAAACCTCTCTATCTCTCTCTCTATATATATACACACCATTTCATCATTTAGGTCAAATCACTTTTCCCCAAATTTCAAACCAACCCAACAAAAATGTCAAAAACATTTCCTAATTTTCTAGGGTTTCTCAATCCATTTTCGTTTGTTTTTTCCACCACAAGAACCCTCAATTCCTCTATCTCCTACACCAAATCTTAACCACCACCAAGGACCAGAGCCACACCGGAAACCCCATCGATGACTGTTGGAGATGCGACCCCAACTGGTCCTCCAACCGCCAACGCCTCACCGACTGCGCCATGGCTTAACTAGGAGCTCGCCTGAAGCATGGTTAACCATGGCTAAGGAAGGGGGCTGTAAAGTGCTTGCCCGAAGCGTTGGGGGTGAGGTTGACAAAGATGTGGACGAGGTCGGGCTTGGCGGCGGTTAATGACTGTGCCATCGGCTTCGGTGGTGGAGCGGCTGAGGAGTGAGGAGTGTGAAATTGTGGTTAACTATGGCTGAGGAAGGGGATGGTGGTGGCGCGACTGATGAGTTTGGTGTGATTAACAATGGCTAAGAGAGAATGGAGAGAAAGAGAGAGAACAGTAGGTGAGGGTTAATTAGTTTAGGGTTTGATTGAGAATGGTATTCTTATCCTTAATGAAAATAATACAATATTCAAATCCTGAAAATATATTTTAATATTTTACTGAAGGGTATTTCTGTCATTTCACGGCTCAGGGGGTGTGAGTGTCCATAAAAGCGTTGACCGGCCGGTAAGTGGAATTGACCCATACCTCATGGGGTGTTAGTGCAAATTACCCTAGCTTTTATATAAATATGAGAATAAAATATTTTTTTTCCTCTTTTCATTTATTTTTAAATTTTGTTCCTATATTTATAAATGCTAATATGATAATATGTATTACACTTGTAATATCACATTAGCATAATGATATATTATTACCGTTGGAGCTAATAATTTATCTTGTAACTTCTCATCAAGAACATATTATAAGGTGCAATGTGCGATTCATTGTCCGTGTATAACCAACAAGTATATCTATATCTATATTATTTTCGTGTGAAGAAAGTTTGGTGTTTTAGTATTTATAGTGTAAATTTTCTATGTGATTTTTCAATCCAATTTCTACTTAGATCATAACTACAAAATTTAATTAAATTCTACAACTTCAATTACAAAATTTAATCGAATTCTATAACTACAATTTAAGTAGAATCCTATTTGGCTTGAATTCTTTAGTATCAATTTAAGTAGAACCCTATTTGAAAACCCCAATCCCACAATTAAATTAGAGAATATCCCATATACCAAATTAGAGATTTCCCCCTGTTTTTTTCCCAATAAAGATCCAAATTTGACTTCAAGGATTGTTTTTAACGTGAATAGTAGGTAAAAATATTATGAGAAAATAATTTTACATTACTCCTAATCCTAATCCTATTTAACAATGCTAATCCTAAATGTACCGTAATACTCAATCTCATCTCAATTGTAATTAATAATCCTAATCCTAATTGTATAGGGAATAACTTATCCTAAATTGACCTAATTGTAATATGATTAAAATAATATCCTAAATTTATCTAAATCCCAATTGTAATTAATAATCCTAATCCTAATTATATAGGGAATAACTTATCCTAAACTGACCTAATTGTAATATGATTAAAATAATCATATTTAACAATCCTAATCCTAAATGAATTATAATACTCAATCTCATCTCAAATGTAATTAATAACCCTAATCCTACTTGTATATGGAATTACTTATCCTAAATTGTTCTAATTGTAATATAGTAAAATTCATCATATCAAGCTCTTTATTTATGGAATGAAATGTGTCTCCCTCTCTACAAAACCCTTCTATCAACTTCACTCCATCCATCACGAATAGCGGCCATACGTATGTTCCTTTTGATTTTTTAGAATAGTTAATTCAATTAATTTTTTACTTTAACTAATTTAACTAATTTTAATTAATTAGTTTTAGTTTTATACATATGATATATATATATATATATATTTGTGTTTGGATTAAGAATTTTCAAGTGTCTAGATAATATAGTGTTCAGATCAGTTTTATTGTCGGAACTTCTATTGTCATTCAAGATAAATCTTTCCATTGATTATCTCATATACCAAATTAGAAATTTTTATCCGTTCTTTTTTTTTTTTCCAATAAAGATCCAAATTAGTAGGTAAAAAAATTATGAGAAAATAATTTTTTATCCATTATTATCTTTATTTATTTTCAAAAGATTTGTTGGAGTTCATTTTTATTTTTAATTAAATTTTTTTATAACTAAATGTATTAGTCGGAATTTGAGAGCTTGAATTTACATAAGAGTTGATATTCTAATAAATCCGTGCATATATTTAGTTGGTTTATTTAGTTTTTTTCATAATTTTTTTTATTTTAATTTGGTATAACTAATTACTTATATATTGTATAATATTATTCTTTTCGTTTATTCTTATTACTTTAACTCCTTATTTATACATTATTTAATATTATTTTATCAAAATATAAATTATAATAAAAATTATACTTAAGAATCCCAATAAAAATTATGTCTCGAATTTTTTGTCAAACGTACATTAAGATTTTACTAGTCGTAATGATGACATGACTACTAATATTACTTTTATTAAACTTTGAATAAAAGTCTGTGAGGTCAAGCATTAAAACACACAAATCATGATATATGGTAATAATTGCGTTAATGACCCATATTACATTAGTAATTTAATAATGATAACCGAGTAACGTCATTCCCGGTCATTTTTCACTTCAGGGTGGTACTAATTATATTTATTACATCAATATCTATATATTTCACAAATTATGAAAGAGAATAAATTATTTTCATTAATGTTTGTCTTATATTTTTTTAGTATTCCTGTATGTTATTTATCATATCAGTTGATGTTTCTAAATTCAATCATAATTATGGTTGATGGCATTGGGTTTGTTAAGTAAGAATGTAAGTTTAAGCCTTTTTAATGTTTCTATACCATTTTTCCTTTTGTTTTAAATAAATAAAAAAAACTATGAAATTGTAAGAGTATATTCATTATTGATTTTTTTTCCTTTAATAGAAAATATGAAATAGAAATAAATTATTGAAGTAGAATTTGGAGAGACTACCTTCTCAACTTTAGTATTCACTACTTTAAATGCGATACAATGTTTGGTAATGCTGTGATTATTCTTTTTTTATGCGATTTTATTTTTCATGAAATTGGAAGTTTTGATTTGTTTTGTTGTCATTTTGATCGAAAGCAAAATATGTTTGATAATGTACATATGTTGTGGAATTTATTTCAAACCAAAAAATTGAAAAAAATGGGAGTAGAAAGGTTGGGGAAATAGAGAAAGATTGAGCGTTGTTTAGAAGATTTTTTTTCTAATAATTATTTTTTAAAGAAATCACTGAGTAGAAGCTTTATTTCAAGCTTCCAAAATTGTTAAGGAAATCGCAATTTTTGGAAGCTATGTTTTGACTTTTTAAAAAGGACAATACTCGGGTCCTGCCCTATGAAGACCAAGTTTGTTCTCCCCAGTGATGTGGTCCAATACAAGTTACACATGTGACCAAAATCTTTTTCAAAATGAATTGACATTGATTTGTGTATTTATGAATTTTATGTCTAACTTGTATTGGACCACATCATCAGGGATGACAAACTTGGTCTTCATGGGGCAGGACCCAAGTATTGTCCTTTTAAAAATCTACCAAAAAGAAAACAAAATTACCAAACACATTTTTTACCTTGATTTTATTTTTTCAAAAATTAAAACATAAAACTGAAATCAAAAGTATTACCAAACATAACTTATTCTTGTATATGATTTATTATATCAGTTAAGATTTTCGAATTCAATTATAATTATGGCTAGGGATGCACATGGTTCGGTTTGGTACAATTCGTGATAACTTTGGAAGCAAACCATTTTCAACAGTTCCTTGAAAACAAGAACCATTATTGAAGGAACCAAACCAAACCAAGCCATAAAAAGATCGGTTCTCGGTTCGGTTCGAACCATGATTCCTTAAATATGTGAATCACAATTTTATCATATATATTAATTAAATATAAAAATAGTAAGTACTAAACATTATCAAATTCAAAAAGTGAAAAATTAAACAAATTTTATTGAATAAGTGAGTTATATCTTAATATATATATATATATATATATATATATAATCGGTTCAGTTCTAGACAGTCTGAAACCGGAACCAAATCAAACTAGTACGATTTTATTTTTTTAAAATCGGAACCAAACTAAACCAATTCAAAATCGGAACCCAAGCTTTTGAATCATTGTAGTCATTGTCTACTCTAAGGTATAAATGAAATCTATATATTTATTGTGCCACTATTAGAGTAAAACATATTTTTCTTGTATACACTTTTCGCTTTAATTATTTTCTTCTTTGAATAATAATCTAAAATTTTAGTATAGGAAATGAATTAATTTATTGATTAAATTTATATCTTTGGAAGTCTTAAATTCTAATGGTTACAACTTCAACCTATATAACTATAATATATATTTTCATGATTTTTGCATATAATAACTAAATTATTATTTCATTTTATTTTAAGCATGATTTTTCTCATGTGCATTGTACGTGACAGTCTTACTAGTATATGTAAATATACATGTGGATATATGTGTATTTACTTTTATGTATATCAATAAACGTTACATTCATAATAAATATGTATTTGTCTTTGAGCATTTTAAATCACGGGTCCTCATAATATGAGTTCTTAGTAAAAGAGCATTATTATTAATTAGAAAATAGGCTTAAGATGTTTAGAACTGTTTTAAAAATTCGTCACAACAAAAAACCAAATGAAATTAAATAACTGATAATTATTAAAAATAATTATAATAATTAGTAGTTACATGTTTACTTTCTTACCCTTTTTATTGACCCCATTCTTTATTTATTTCGATTTTCTTTGTTCTCATTATATAGTTTAGTTATTTAAGCCTATTGCTTATCTCTAGCGTCATTTAAAATTTTAATAACTCTTGAAGCTATTGATAGACAGTGTTACATCTTTTAAGTTATGGAATTCCTACACATATATAGGTTATTTGAATTTTCTCTAAAGGGCAAAAAAGTAAACTTAATTATTATTTTCTTCCAAACAAGTAGGCCATGTTTGGCATAGCTTCTGGTTCTAGCTTTCTGTAGAAGAAAAAGAGAAACAGAAGTTGTTTCGAGAAGCTGGTACCCTCAAGTTTCTTTAAAACGTTGTTCCAATGCCCAGAAGCTCTTCTGAAAATTTTGTCAAACATCATTCAAAACAGTTTTTCGCTCAAGGAAGCCAAAAACAACGTTTGAAAAATCAATCCAAACAGGGCCTAAGTTAATTGTTAAATTAGGGTGCCGACACAAATAGAACTCGAACCACCACTATAAACAGTGGGGCTTGTCACTGTTATATCCTATTGAGTTGTCTACTGATTAATTTTAGTTTTAGAGTCCACATAGACCACCTCCTCCTGGATTATAAACTAGGGGTGGACACAGATCGGATTGAACCGAATTTGACATATTTTGGATCCAATCCAATAATACCGGATTCCCAATTTCTGGAACTAATCCAATCCATTTGTTCAACAAAACCAATCCAAGCCGGACCACAGTGAGCTGAATTGGTTCGGATCGATTTCGCGAATTGAAACACAAAATTACATTACCTAAATTGAAAAAACAAATTCATACACTGCACACATATGATGTGAACCACAAGAATAAGTTCATAACAAAGTTATTGCCTTTTCTTTTTTATTAAAAGGCAAGCAAGATTAGTATTTATAGAAAATGCTAAAAATCCATGCAAAGATAGTTAAGATATGGGAGAAATCCAAGTTTATACAATGCTCCAAGAAGCCCCACAACCACCAGTTAATGACAAAGATATTGAAAGAAATCAAAGTTTAGACAAAAACCCACAAGGATAGCCAATAAATCTGACATAACAAAAGGACCTATGGCAATCCACCAACTAAAAAAAATAGAGAAAATTAAAAATACAATAGAAATTGAAACTATAATAACACCAACTCAAAGAACTCTGGAAATAAATCTATAAGGCAGAAAGGGTCAGGAACCACCAAACACTGGTACTACATTCAAAAGTCCTCAAGAAGTAGTAGTTATGGCTACAAAAGTAAAATTGAATTTAGTTAATTATTAATAAATAATTATAACTAAATTATAGTGAATAAATAAAACATATTTAATTTATAGTGAAAAAATAAAACATATTTGATTCAAAATCAAAAGAGTCCAGTACTTCAATTTCGTCAAATTGTGCTTCAATTTGAATCGACACTTGCGAGACACGTAACCAATCTTATGCATAAATCAAGGCTTCAACAACTTTAGGAGAAAGAGAACTACGAAATTGATCAAGGACACGACCCCCCGTGCTAAAGGGCGACTCAGAAGTAATAGTTGAAACATGAATAACTAGAATGTCACGAGCAATTTTGGATAGAAATTTCATAACTTGAAGAATTTACTTTCCACAAATTCAAAAAGTCAAAAGTTGAGTTTTCATTCTTTTAAACAGTTTCTTCTAAATACCTCTCCATTTTAATTATAATTACTTGCTTGAAGAATATGCATATATTGAAACAACAGATTGTAATAATGCACTTTAATGATACTTATTTGAATGTTGATAGGTGTAACTTGTATGGCACGTGGAGATAAGGGTGTTAACCGGTTGTTTTCTACCAATACTCTACAATCTCATCAGGATACCTACGGGTAGATGTCACTATCTCACCAGGATACCAACAGGTAGTTATCACATATCAACACCACCATATTAAAGACTCTATAAATAGAAGGTTGGGTCAACCTAAAGAGGTACGCAATAATCACCCAACATTACTCATGCTATATTTTTCTGAACGATTCAAGTAATAACTTGACCGTCGGAGCCTATTTGGCCGGTACCCCACCGCTACCTCTTCCGGTCACTGTTTGTTCTTTTTGACAGGAACGACATCATTTTCTACCCGGTCATTCTACGCTTCATCAGTTGGCGCCGTCTGTGGGAAGCGACAACTTCTTACTTCCAGAAAGCGTTAGAATGGTCCAACTACGAAACAAAAGTAAGGTGGGTGATGCCTCTGGACAACCCAGAGATCTTCCCCTTCCACCCAATGATCCCTTGCTACCAACCAACCAAGGAGTACCACTGACCCATACTGGTCTACCTCCAGTGCATCTTCCCCGACCTGATGGCCAAGAGGAGGCACGTGTTTCTCTGGGAGATCAAGAAGTTGGTGATGACATGTCATCACACAACTCCGAAAGTCCCCAAAATTCAGACCCAGTCAGACAAAACGATCCTACAGAATGTATGGCAGTATTAGAACAACAGGTTCAAACTCTGGCCCAAGGGATGGACCAACTGATCCAGCAGACCCAGCAGAATGCTTTGCTTCTTCAACGACTGGCTGGTCCCATTCCTCCCACTCCGGATGCGACACGACATAATAATTTGAAAGAGGGGGCAGAGCATAGCCACAACCAGGATTGGAGGACGGTGATCAGGAGCACCCGACGAGGCAGGACACCCGATGATCTTACAGAAGTCATGGGTGTGGATCAACAGATCCAAGATCTGAAAGCACAGATGGAAGGTATGTCACTGAAAATGAAGGGAAAAAGCCCCGCTATTGTGGATGAACTCCTACAGAAGACTAATTCCCCCTTTGATGCTTTGGTGATGAGTGTTCCTCTACCTAACAAGTTCAAAATGCCACAGTTGGAGAACTTTGACGGGTCCAAGGACCCTCTTGACCACATGGAGACCTTTAAGGCACTCATGCATCTACAGGCTGTCCCAGATGCTATCATGTGTCGGGCTTTTCCCATCACCCTAAAGGGGTCATCCCGGGTTTGGTTCAATAAGTTGAGGCCCAGTTCTATTCGTGACTTCGACGAGTTAAGCAGGAAATTTATCGGGTACTTTATTGTCGGGCGGAGACATAGGAAGCCCGCCACCTACTTGCTAAACGTCAAACATGATAAAGGAGAGTCGCTTCGAGATTATATAAGCCGGTTCAATAATGAGATGCTCCAGGTTGATGAGGTTAATGATAACGTAGCAGTGATAGCCTTCATGGGAGGATTACAGTCTTCTAGGTTTCTTTTTTCCTTATCAAAAGAACCGCCCGAGACGATGGCAGAACTACTTCTTAAAGCCCAAAAACATATAAATGCGGAGGATGCCATGAATGCCCGAAAAGGAAAAGGGACTGAATAAAAGAAGGTGGAGAAAAAGAGAAAAGAAGGTAGAGAAAAAGAGACCAACAATAACTACCAGGGGCGAGAGAGAAGCTAAAGGCCGGAGAACCCAACCGACTTTGGACAGGTCATCTCGACCTGCAAAGAGTCAGGATAAGTTCACTAGCTTCACTCCATTGAACAAGCCGATAGGTGAGATCCTTTTTCAGATACAAGACGATCATTCATTATCTTGGCCACCCAGGCTGAAGTCGGATCCATCAAAAAGGGCGCGCGATAGGTTTTGTCGCTTTCATCGTGACCATGGACATACGATAGATGAATGCATCGACCTCAAAAATCAGATTGAGAGCCTGATACAGAGAGGGCGTTTGAGCCGGTTCACGACCAATGACGATAAAGGAAAAGGCCGACAGGATGCTCCCCGAAGAAGTCGCACACCAGATAAACAGCCGGTTCGGGTGATCAATGTAATTTCTGGAGGGTTTGTTGGAGGTTGGGAAACAAGCTCATCCCGAAAAGCTCATGCGAGAAGGGCTAGAAATATGATGGAGGTTCAAGGGGTGGATACCTCTGCTCCACCTTCCAAATCACCACGACGAGAAGGGCAGGTCATTACCTTCACCAACGATGATGCACAGGGAGTACAACATCCCCATGATGACCCACTAGTGATTACCGTGGCAGTGGCCAATTTTACTATCCGGCGGGTGCTGATCGACAATGGAAGTTCTGCGGATTTGCTATTCTTTGAAGCTTTCCACAAGATGGGTATAGGAAGGGACCAGTTAAAGCCATCCAAATCACCTCTAGTCGGTTTTTCTGGAGAGATGGTTTCTCCACTGGGGATAGTGACCCTTCCTCTCACTGTAGGGGTGGCTCCAAGACAGCTTACCATCATCGTAGATCTTTTGTAGTGGATTACCCTTCCACCTACAATATCATCATCGGAAGGACAACTCTTAATGCATTGAAAGCAGTAACTTCAACTTACCACTTGCTAATGAAATTCCCAACTGATCATGGTGTAGGAGAGGTAAGAGGAGACCAAGCTATAACACGGGAATGCTATGCGGCCGCTTTAAAAGATAGAAGGTCGCGGGAATCACTTACTATCGAAGGTCTCGAATCAGTCTCAAGTCAAAATACTCCCCGACCAGAGCCAGTAGAGGACCTCATAGAGGTAAGCCTGGAAGAGGGCTGGAACAGAAAAACAGTAAGCATCGGATCTCTACTCCCCGATGATGTTAAGGATCAACTTATTCAATTCTTAAAACAAAATCATGACATGTTTTCCTGGACACATGAAGATATGCCGGGCATTGATCCTCAAGTTATGCAACATCGCCTAAATGTGGATTCTACTGCCAAGCCTGTAAAACAGAAGAAAAGAACATTGCCAGAGAGGAATGCAACTATAATGTCGGAGGTTGACAAGCTTCTAAAGGTGGACTTCATTCGAGAGGTCCACTACCCCTACTGGTTATCGAATGTGGTCCTAGTAAAGAAGGCGAATGGAAAATGGAGGCTCTGTGTCGACTTTACAGATTTGAACAAAGCATGTCCAAAGGATAGTTTTCCGTTACCAAGAATTGACATGCTGGTAGAGGCTACTTCAGGGAATGAACTACTTAGCTTTATGGATGCATATTCGGGTTACAATCAGATCCCCATGCACCCTCTTGACTGTGAGAAAACATCTTTCATCACCGATCCAGGCATTTACTGCTATAAAGTCATGCCCTTCGGGTTAAAGAATGCTGGAGCTACCTACCAGAGATTGGTTAACAACATGTTCAAAGATAAAATTGGAAGAAACATGGAGGTCTACGTAGATGACATGTTAGTGAAGAGTGTCAAAAAAGAGAATCATATGGCGGACCTTGAAGAAGTTTTTGAGGTGCTTCGAAAACACCAAATGCGCCTTAACCCAACCAAGTGCGTTTTTGGTGTATCATCAGGAAAATTTTTGGGGTTCATGGTCAGTAGAAGAGGCATTGAAGCTAATCCGGAAAAGATTCGGGCCATCCTGGACATGTGGTCTCCCCAGTCAACCAAAGATGTGCAGCGGTTGACGGGAAAGGTGGCTGCCCTCAACAGGCTAATTTCTCGAGCTACTGACAGATGTCTTCCTTTCTTCAAGGTGCTTAAAAAGGCCTTTGAGTGGACCCCTGAGTGCAAACAGGCATTTGTGGATTTGAAGAATTATCTTGCTTCTCCACCCCTGTTGGCCCGACCAGTACCAGGGGAACAACTTCTACTTTACTTAGTTGTCTCCTTAACGACAGTAAGTTCTGCCCTAATGAGAGACGATGGGTCTATTCAGAGACCAATCTACTACATAAGTCGAGCCTTACGGGGAGCAGAAGAAAGGTATCCAGTAATGGAGAAATTGGCATTCGCCCTCGTTATTTATGCTAGGAGATTAAGGCCATACTTTCAGGCTCATACGATAACAGTCCTTACTGATCAACCACTCAGGCAGGTACTCCACAAGCCGGAAACATCCGGTCGCCTAGTGAAATGGTCGATTGAGTTGGGAGAGTTCGACATCCGCTACAAGCCCAGAGCAGCGATTAAGGGACAGGCACTTGCAGATTTTGTGGCGAAGTTCACCTATCCTCTAAAAGAAGCCCCTGAAGTTGCTGAAGAAATACTTATTCCTGAGGCAGAAGGACCAATAGACCCGGAGGTGTACTGGACATTATATGTGGATGGTTCATCCAACTCGCAGGCGAGCGGGGCAGGTTTGCTTTTAATCACTCCTGAGGGAGAAAGATTCCCTTACGCCCTCTGGTTCAAGTTTAAAGCTACCAATAACGAAGCAGAGTATGAAGCTTTAATATCAGGACTCCGAATAATGCAAACCTTGCAGGCACCCTACCTGAAGGTCAACACCGACTCCCGACTGGTTGTAGGCCAGGTCAATGGGGAGTATGAAGCGAAAGGAGACAAAATGAAGGCTTACCTACTGAAGGTAAAAGAATTGATCGGTCAATTCAAAAAATGTGTAATCTGCCCAATACCAAGAGAAGAGAATGGTCATCCAGATGCCCTTGCCCGGTTAGCTACAAATATTGAGCCAGATGATGATATATTTCCCTTGGAACATTTACATCAACCAAGTATTCACCAGGAGGAAACTACAATGATCATGCAAGTGGAACAATGTATGGAATGGGCACAACCTATCATCAAGTATATCCAGGATGGGGAATTACCAGAAGACCGAATGGAAGCCCGAAAGATAAGGCTTCGTGCTACTAGATATGCTCTCATCAAAGGAGTTCTTTATAAGAGGAGTCTTTCTCTTCCATACTTGCGTTGTGTCTCTACTACGGAGGCAAACTACATCCTCAAAGAGATTTATGAGGGTTTATGTGGAAACCATGCAGGGGGCAGATCTCTAGCCCATAAGGCTATAAGACAAGGGTACTACTGGCCGACAATACAAAATGACGCATTATAGTACGTGAAGAAATGTGACAAGTGCCAGCGATTTGCTAATGTCCCCAAACTTCCAGCAGAGGAATTAACACCCATGACTGGGCCATGGCCCTTCTCTCAATGGGGAATCGACTTGGTTGGCCCATTACTTCGGGGTAAGGGTCAAACCAAATTTGCGATAGTAGCGATTGACTAATTCACTAAATGGGTGGAAGCACAACCACTAGCCCGAATCACTGCCAAGAATGTTAAAGACTTCACCTGGAAGTCGATCATTTGCAGATTCGGCGTCCCCCGGGTCATAGTGTCTGACAATGGAAAACAGTTTGAAGGAAGTGTATTCCGAGAGTTTTGTTCGAGTCTGGGAATAAAAAACCACTACTCTTCTCCTGGACATCCGCAGGCTAACGGGCAGGCAGAGGTTGCCAACAGAACAATTCTTGGGATGATCAAAAAGCGTCTGGAGAAGGCCAAGGGATTATGGCCTGAACAGCTGCCCGCTATACTGTGGGCTTACAGGACTACGGCCAAAACACCCACGGGTGAGACCCTTTTTCTCCTTGCTTTTAGTAGTGAGGCTGTGACCCTAGTTGAAATCGGGTTGGAAAGTTACAGGACAAGTCACTACGATCCAAAACATAATGAAAAGGAATTGGTAGTTAGCCTATATCTGATTGAAGAAATGAGGGAGCAAGCTCAGATGAGGGTTTATGTCTACCAACAGGCAATGTCACGATATTACAATGCACGGGTAAAATAGAGAAGATTTCAACCAGGAGACCTTGTCCTACAAGAAGTCACCCCACTCACCAGCAACCGTGAAATTGTGAAAATAGAAAAATTGGTTCCCAATTGGGAAGGCCCCTACAGGGTAACCCGCATATACCAGCAGGGGGCATACTGGCTAGAGACCCTCCAGGGAAAGCAGCTACCCCATCCTTGGAATGCACAACACTTGAGGAAGTATCACCAGTAAAAATGGAAAGGTAGCATCAGAGTCAGTTTAGGCTACCTCTATTTTCCTTTCTTTTGCATCATTTTGAGTAGTTTCGTTTATTTAGATTTAGTTTGCAATAAGTCATTGAGCATTCTGCAGTAGAAGTTATTTTACATTAATTGTTAGAGCGGTTATCCCACCAATTATCAATAAAGAGAGTTCTTTTTTTACAATTCTTGAGCACCTACTATGTTATCATAAACATATTCTTCCACCCAAAAAATGGGTCCCTTAGCAGAAATGGGGGGCTGAGTGAAGCTCGGGGTTATTATCTTATTATGAAATGATATGGCTGAGTGAAACCCAAATCTTATAAATAAGAGAGAGTAAAATTACTACTCATCTTCTCACAAAAACTGCCTTAATATAAAAGGTCAAGTTTTTTCTACATAAACCAAGGATCAAGGTCCATAAACATCGTTTCATTCATAAACTTTCAAAGTACATCAGATGAAAATGAAACATCACAGCGACACTACAAGATTTCAACATAGAAAAAGAAACAACTACTGCCTACGACGTCCACTAGGGTTGAATCTTGTGAAATCCTGTGCTGGATAAAAGGCAGTCGCCTGCTCTCGGAGATCCTCAAAACCACCAAGGTAATATATTAGTTGTTGCTCCTGAAGCTCTAGAGAATGTCTGAATTTCTCAACTGCAGCAATCCTTGCTTCGCCCAACTTTTGGGCCAAAAGATAGGCATGTTCCTCTTCTGCCCTCTTGAGGTCAGATTCATAAGTCCCCTTTAACTTGTTGATCTCCTCCAGTCGGGCGGTCTCAAACAGCTAGTGTTGACGCTCATAGTGGCCCCGAAGCTCGTTGATCTCCGCTTGATGATTGACAGCCATCTTATCTCTCTCAAACTCGGCTCGCATGCATCTATGGGCTATGTACCTGCCTCGGGTCAAATTATGCAAAAAGAAAGATGGTTCAACATACAAAATATAAAAAACGGACCATAAATAATGCAGATATACTAACCCGTCCGGCATCAAGGAGAGATCTCCGATAAGCCTTTACAATAGATTCATTCTCATTCTCCAATGACTGAAGGTCCTCGTCCATCAAAGCGCCCATGAGCTTTTCAGTCTTTACCTGCACGCTAGACATCACGGTATCACCCGATGAAGATTTGGACTCAAGGGCGGACATCCCAAAAATGGACCCATGTTGCGAAGATTGGCCGAAAGTATGCGGTCTAGAGAACTGGATGAACCCAGTCTGAACGGCAGGCCCCATGCTCATACTATTTGCATCAAGATCCAAGGTCCTAACGGGACCAGAAGATGCTCTCGCCATCATCTGGTGAGATGGAGAAGAACATTGGCCAGGCAGGGAGGAGGAGAAGCAGGGAATCGGTGGCGACAAACCTGTCTTGCGCTTTTTATTTAAAAAGTTATCAAGCACATCCTGGGGAAACCACTGAGATCCCCCTGTGTACACAATAAAATATTGTATTTGAGACAAAACAAATAAGTAATACTAACAGAAAAAAAAAAATTACATGCACTAGAACTAGTGAAAGGTGCCCGACTCCCGCCAACTGTCGGGGGTGAGTTAAGATCTCCAGTCGCTCGACTCACGCCAATTGTCGGGGGTACGCCGAGATATCCAGGTATGGAAGACGCTCGACTCCCGCCAACTATCAGGGATGAACTAGGATCTCCAGGAGTAGAAAGTGGCTGACTCCCACCAGAAATTGGGGGAGGACTGGAGAGTGCCCGATCGTCGGTCGTCGGAGGAGCGGGGGAGGTCTGACCAGAGTCAACAGTTACCCGACATCCTCCAGATACTGGAGAATGGAACTCCAGATTTGATGGCGAAGCTGATGAACTCCCACTCGGAGAGTCAGGGAAAGGAGGTACGGGTGGGATATTATGGTTCCACGAAGGCCAAGACAATAACTTGACAAAGCACTTGAGTCAAAAAAAGACTCTTCCTTATGACGGGCCAAGAAAACTTTTTCCCTCTTCAGTCTCTCCTTCATATGTTTTTTCTCTTTCGGTGAAATAATGGGTAGCTTCTTTTTCGCTACAGAAGAGAAGAGAAGATGTGTTAAAAAAAAAAATTACCCGAAAAAATAAAAAATAAAAAATAAAAAAAATAAAAAAATTTACCCGCTTCCGTAAGATCACCCGCTTTCTTTGGAACGGATGAACCATTGTCCTCTCCTTCGACCGCGTCCAGGAACTCCAATCCGTTGCCTTTGGCGTGAAAGAAACAACTCTACCAAAACTTTAGATTGTCACCAGTCTCCTATGGGAAACCCTTTACTGCAGTTAAAAAATTGGCCCAAGCACCATTGCACTGAATGTAATAGCAAGAGAGAAACTCTTGAAGAGACATGGGTCCGTTCCCGCACAAGCACCATATAAGAGGAGCCCCTAGAATAGCCTTCCAGAGATTCGGATAGAGCTGGGAAGGGAGGAGACCAAAATGGTCCAAGATCTCTCTCGACAGTCGGGGAAGCGGAAGGCATAACCCAACATCAAAATATGAGGTGTAAAGAAACATCCTATTTGGAAGGGAGTGATACGCCCTTTGATTTATACCCGGACAATTTAGCTCAACTTCGTACGAAAATACAAATTTCGTCTTCAATTTATCAAGCATGGTCAGGTGGACAGTGGAAATTACGTCCCCTATATTTTTTGGTGCCATAAAATATTTTTGTAGAAATATTCTGGCAAATAAAAGAAAAATGTAGACCAAGAAAAGGGAAGAGGCAAGCTACTGCAAAATAGAATGGAGTTGGTGATTTATAGGATGTTGGCCAGGAATAGAGCTGATGATTGAATGGTAAAAGAGGAGTCGAAGAGAATTTATAGATTCAACAAAATATATCCGTTGCAGCTCAATATATCCGTTGCAGCTCAATAACAAGTTGTACCTGCTTGGTTCAGGGCGTGAAACACACGCTAGTAAAAGAAAGGGCGTGAAACACACGCCAGTAAAAGAAAGGGCGTGAAGCACACGTTGGTAAAAACCTATGCTCATTTCTTTTGATTGTTCTTTGTCCCATTCTGTCATGATTATATGTTGTATATAGTAACATATATATATATATATATATTATATATATATAATATGGAGAAAGGTCAAGACATCACATCCACACCAAACTTGTGGGGATTCATTTCACTTTTTTAAAATTATTACCTAAAAGTCCAAATTTTTTTCATAATTATCTAAGTAACTTATATTATATCATTTTCTCACCCACTTTCTCTCTCTATATATATATATATATCTATATGGGTACACTAAATAAATTACAAGGTGGGTATATTCCAAACAAATATTTTAGAATATAAGTATGTACATTAGCAAATTTATATATGTACAAAAAGATATTTCGTTCCCTAAACCCGGCAAAAGAATTTGGGAACGGGGGGCAACTGATAGGTGTAACTTGTACGACACGTGGAGATAAGGGTGTTAACCGGTTGTTTTCTACCAATACTCTACAATCTCATCAGGATACCTACGGGTAGATGTCACTATCTCACCAGGATACTTACAGGTAGTTATCACATATCAACACCACCGTATTAAAGACTCTATAAATAGAGGGTCGGGTCAACCTAAAGAGGTACGCAATAATCACCTACCATTACTCCTGCTATATTTTTCTGAACGATTCAAGTTCTAACTTGACCGTCGGAGCCTATTTGGCTGGTACTCCACCGGTACCTCTTCCGGTCACTGTTTGTTCTTTTTGACAGGAACGACATCGTTTTCTACCCGATCATTCTACGCTTCATCAAATGTAGTTATTCAAATCTTATATTTTAATTAATAATAAAAAATGTCTTACATGTTTATAATATTATAGATATAAATAGAAATTATTTAGAATAAAATAAGAATATATGATTTAGTTTAAAATAGTATATTAGTGATATAAGATATTATAATTTAGTTTAAGATAATATATTATTTGATATATATTAATATAATTATACTAAAATATATATAAACAGTACCGAATTGGACCGCATTTGACGAATTATTGCAAGATATATCCGGATCAAATTGAACAGATTGGATTTTCGGATTCGCATAATTTTTGTCCACCCCTCCTATAAACCCATTATACAATACGTATATTACGGTATTGCAAGATATAATTCTAACAATATTGTGCACCAAAATAAACCACATATTACTTACATATGATAAGGAAATATATATTCGTTGGCTATAATAAGATGGTATATAGATATAATTTTTATGAGTTATTTACATTCACATACCTTAAGGTTTGGAAAAATTACAGCTAGATGCAATATTTAGCAAGTGTGGTTCAATCGCCCCCTGAGGTTTGAAAAAGTTGACAAAGACACCCCCAACACCCGGGAAATGTCCATAATACCTCTTGATAGACTTCCAATATAAACATGTTTTCCTTTCATTTCTTGTCTTTTTTCTTTTCCCAAGTTAAATTGACTAAAATAACCATGCCTACACTTTAATTTTTCAAACTTTTGTGTTGTGGCATTATTAATCCTCAATTTGACTATTTTATTTATTTATTATAAGTATTTTTTAACATATTCAATATACGCCCCTGACATAATTTTTTGGTGTGTCCCTATATGTGTAGATTTTAGTTTTTCTTAATTATTAACGATTACTTCTAGGTATAATTGTAATACTTGTTAATTAACTTTATTTATAAAAATAATTTGAAAATAACAATGTCCACTTAGAATAGTAATCTCTATTTATATTTGGTAGAGTTGTTAAACAAATCTCAATTAACTAAATTTCAAAAATGGTAATATATACATTTCCTTTTATCATTAATAATGATTTTTACAAATTTTACATATTTGTCACACTTAAAAATAATTAATTTACAACGAATACTTTGTTGCTAAATCTTAACTTTTTGGGACAAATTGTCAAATAAAAATATTTCGCAACCAAATAAAAAAAATTTCATAAAAAATATATTTTTAAGAAACAAACATTCAAATTTGTTTCTAAAAATTATATTTTACGCTACAAATCGAAAAGTTATTGCAAAAAACTAATTATCAACAACAAAAAAAATTTGTAACTAAAAATTAATTAATTTGCAACAAATAGTTTGTAGCTAAATTTGTTTTTTGATATGAATTATATTTTTGTCACTAAATTCAAAAATTTTGAAACCAATTGAAACTTTTTGTTGCAAAAAGTGTAATTTTAGACAACAAACATACAAGTTTGTGGCTAAAAAATTAAATTTTAGGCAATAGACCCAATTTATTGCAAAAAAATTAATTATTTATAACAAAATCTCATGTTGTTACTCATAGGGATATATGTGTCATTATATTATCAAGAGATTTTACTTATTTAATCAATTCTTTAATTGAAGGGACATATGTGTCATTGGAATGTCTTTGTCAACTTTGACAAATCTCACGCAGCGATTGAAATACACTGTACAAACATTGAAGTATAATTTTTCCAAACCCTCAAACGGTGATATTGTAAAAAACCCTAATTTTTTACTTCAAACATACATCAATTATTGGACGCCCAAGTGATCCAAAGAGGAATATTCTGAAAATTCGTCTTCTGCAACAACCCAATAACAACTACAGTAGATAAAGGTTTGAAAAATATTGATAAGTATAATTGGGGGATATCTCTCTCCTCATTTAATATTTCTTAGTGTCATATGTTCAATCCTATGATCCTATCTTTAGTAATTATATAAATTATAAGAAAATCAACTTATTTAGTAATATTAGAATAAATTTATATAATACCTAATAAACAAGTTACTATGTGCCTGTTTGACACATGAATTTGGGTCCAAATTTTTGGTTTTGGGGTGAAAAGTATAACCCAATCTATGTTTGGTTGGTTGGTTTTGGTTCCAAAATGTTGTTTCATGGTGTACCAAATGGGTTTTTTTTCACACCATCTCAATACATGTTTTACATGGTGTGGTTACTATTTGCTCAAACCAAAACCATCTTGGTGTACCATTTTGAAGAAACAAATTTTTTTGGAATTATAAGCCATGTTTAAATTCGAATTTTTTTTTATAAAATTCGAAAAAAATATAAATTTCAAAAATAATGTTTAAATTTTGAAAATAATATATAAAATTAGAAAATTTATATATAAATTTCGAAACAAATACATAAAATTCCAAAACAATATATAAAATTCAAAAAAAAATCAAAATTAGAAAATATATATATAAATTTTGAAACAAATATATAAAATTCGAAAAGAATATATAAAATTTGAAAATAATATATAAACAATATAATTTTTTTGAATTTTATATATTTTTTTCGAATTATATATATTTATTTGAAATTTATATTTTTTCAAAACAAATGTTATAAATATTTCAAAAAAAATATATTTTTCGGATTTTATATATTTTTTCTAATTATATATATATATTTCAAATTACATATATATTTTTAAAATTTATATTTTTTTGAATTTTATATATTTTTTCAAATTATATATATATTTTCAAAATTTAATATATTGTTTTTGAATTATATATATATTTTTGAATTTTATATATATTTGAATATATATATTTTTTCGAATTTTATATTTTTTTTCGAATTTTATATATATTTTTGAATTATATATATATATATATATATATATATATATATATTCGAATTTATATTTTTTTGAATTTCATATATATTTTACATTTTATATATTATTTTTTGAATTATATATGTTTTTTCAAAATTTAATACTATATATTTTTCAAATTATATATATATATTCAAAATTTATATATTTTTTGAATTATATATATATATATATATATCGAAATATTTGAGGGGGTGTGAGTGGGATATGGGCTAATTTGAGGGGTGTAATTGGGATTTTCTATTAAAATTTAATAAAATAAGAATGAGTATAAAAGTCTTTTATTTATATATTTTATAAATAAACATATATATTTATAAAATATTATTATAAATAAATAAAATGTAAAACTATTACAAGTTAGTTTATAAATTATTTATAAAAGTCTTTTTCTCACACCAAAACCATCTGCACCAAGTATGATTTCTGTAACACCCCGTTCCAACACTTGGTATAATATTGTTCGCTCTCGGCCCAGCCCGTACGGTTTTGTTCTTAGGCTCCTCCCAAAAGGCCACATATCAATTGGAGACAACACTGCACATATAAGCACATCCGTAGACCTCTACCCGGGCGATGTGGGACATCACAATCACCCCCCTTGGGACCCAGCGTCCTCGCTGGCGACCCACGGGTGATGTGCATGCTCCCACACTTAATTCGGCCCTACTCTGGCTCTGATATCAATTATAACACTCCGCTCCAACACTTGGTATAATATTGTCCGCTCTGGGCCCAGCCCGCACGGTTTTGTTCTTGGGCTCCTCCCAAAAGGCCTCATACCAATTGGAGACAACATTGCATATATAAGTACATCCCCAGACCTCTACCCGGGCAATGTGAGACATCACAATTTTAGTTCAGAATAAAATCACACCAAATCCTACCAACCCAACCCAAAACCAAAAACCAACACCGCACCGATTGCCAAAAAGCACTGTATGAATTGTTGTTTGTAATTGTTATATCATATACAAATATGATATGATGTACATAATATCTTATACAATGCATATTAAGGAGGCCATATTTACCCACTCCTTTTCTAAACTTGGAGTCTCTTGACTTTATAGTTCTTATAAGTAACAACAAAGCCTTTAAATTCATTAATAGATTGTTCTCTAATTAAATATATTATAACGGTCTAACCGCCCTTTCTATTATTAATTCCAAATTCTTTATACCTTCTGTTCTTCCTTAAATATGAATATATATATATATATATATATATTCCCTTTTCTTCATAATTTTTTTTGTTTTTAAATCATTCGACAAAGGTTTTCATTTCTTGGGTATAATTGTATATTTAATTCTTGGGTAGAATTGTATATTTGTGTATATATCTTTGGGTCTTGTCAAAAAGTTTATTTATTCAACAATCATATATATTTTTTGATCTGTATAATTAGCAATTTTAAAAATCATATTTTTTTATCTGTCTTTTTTAGAATAAAAGTTTATTTATTCTCCTATAATATATATTACAAGATAGGATCAGTGGAGAAATTAAATCCAAGCTTATATTAGATAATTAAAGTGTGATGAATAAGAAAAACCATAAACCCTAATAAAGATAAATGAGCCTTATCCTAAATCACCCAAAACCCTAATCTACTCAACCATTGTAATATTAGTTTTCCAAGTACATTTACGTAGCAGTTTTTGTCTGGTTGAATGTGGAGCTATCCCAAAAGAAATTATAAATTACTAGTCAAACTTGATTTATATATTTGTTCTTGAGAATTTTGAGAACAAGAAAATAATTTTTTGAAAATAATAATAATGAATTACTTGAAAACAAATATTTATATAATTGAATTTTCTTAAAACCATTTTCAAATAAATGAACCGAGGAGACTTTTTGTATATTTCTAATTTTTAGTTTTTAAAAAATAAAAAATTAATTTTAAAAATTCAAATAAAGCAGACTCTTAATATCTTAGGTATTTTTTTAAAAAAATAAATATTATTCAAATTCATTATATGCATCAGGAGCATGATCGAAACTAATATCGGTAACGTCTACCATAATTGTAATATAAATATTATCCCTTAAAAAAAAAAATATTATTCAAATTCATTATATGCATCAGGAGCATGATCGAAACTAATATCGGTAACGTCTACCATAATTGTAATATAAATATTATCCCTCCAGTGCAAAAGAAGATTTGGGTAATAAGAGATCCGTCATGTGATATGTCTGAATCAGTGAGGTTGAATGTGGGGGTCCTCCACCACTAGGCCATTCAACTTTCAGTATTATTGCCAACATCACTCCATGTGCACACTCTCATCCCAGCCACTATGTTGTCTATATCAACTCATTCTGGTACACTGTGTTCTCTATGTTATCAATTATCATATTATTTTAAATAATAGTGAATATACTACGTGGTTTAATTTAATTTTTGAAGGTGCCAATAATGTAACAAAATACTAATATTTATTTTTAAAATTAATATTATTCAAGTATATTCAATTATCGATAACTCGGAGAGGGAAGCTTGAATATGGTTGTTATTATGTCATTGTTGTTTCTTTGTGCTGGTCCTGCTTGCTAGCTAGCCTGATTGCTTTGCTTCTGTCAAATGTTAACTTGGAGTATCTTAAAAAAAAACAAATTAAAAAATTGATGGGGTACTATAAATTGCTCTCCTCGAATGTTATGTTTGAGTACCTTAAAAAAAAACAACTAAAATAATTGATGGAGTACCAAAAAATGTCCTATGTAGTGGCATTTAGGCTCTTTCACAGTAGTTAGGCTGTAACATCTTGTGAGGAATCTTGTTGAATTCTAGGTAGAAAATAGGGATAACTTCATTTACATCCTCTGAAGTTTGTCTTATTTTTATTTGGATCCTCTTAGGTTTGCATATTTTCATTTACACCCCCTATTTTTCAATATTCTTATCACTTAGACCCCCTAAACGATGACATCAGCCTGAATTTTTTTTAAAATCCCTAAACTACCCTCAATGTCTTATCCTTATTCTGTTTGGAAACAAGGATAGTGTTTTTATCAATTAGACCCCCTCCCATCATTTAATAATTTAATTTGTATTAAAATTTCAAAATATATATAAAATTTAAAAATATATATATTAAAATTTGAAAAATATTATAAATTCGAAAATAAATATAAAATTAAAATGTATATATAAATTTTGAAATTATTTTTTTTTTCAAAAAAACATATTAAATTTCAAAAATAAATATAAAAATCACAAAAAACATAAAAAATTTGAAACAAATATATAAAATTTTAAAAAAAACATATAAAATTCAAAAAAATATATTAAATTTCAAAAAAAATTATAAAATCGAAAATAAATATAAAATAAAATATATATATAAATTTTGAATTTTTTTTTAAAAACATATTAAATTCAAGACAAATATATAAAATTAAAAAAATCATATAAAATTCTAATAATATATATTAAATTTCGAAAATAATTATAAATTTCAAAAAAAATATAAAATTTGAAAATAAATATAAAATTCAAATATATATATATATTAAATTTCAAAAAAAAAACTAAATTCGAAAATAAATATAAAATTAAAAAAAAAAAATTCTCTCTCTCTCTTTAACGCACACACCACACACACACACACACATATACACACACACATATATATATACACACATATATATATAGATCTATATATATACACACACACATATATATATATATATATATAAGTCGCCGGCCGACTCTCGTCACCGGCCGACTCCCACCGCCTCCCCGTCGGCGCCGCCCCCTCCCACCACCCCCTCTCCCCTCCCCCGATGAGTATATATATATATGTATAGATCTATATATGTGTATATATATATGTGCGTGTGTGTGTGTGTGCGTGTGTGAGAGTTAGAGAGAGATAGAGAGGAGAGATAGAGAGAGAATCTGAGAGTTAGAGAGAGAGAGAGATATAGAGGAGAGAGAGAGAAAAAAAATATTGAATAGATATTGGGGTGTTTGGTTTGAGGATTAAATTGATTCTAAAGGGTGTTTGGTTTAGGGTTTAAATTGATTTAGGGATTAAATTGATTTAAGGGGTGTTTGATATAAGGGTATTTTAGACATTTCAAACTATAAGGGGTGTAAATGAAGATATGCAAACTTGAGGGAGTCAAAATGATAATAGGACAAACCTCAGGGGGTGTAAATGAAGTTATCCCTAGAAAATAATTATAGAAAAACAAGATAGAATAAAAGTAAAACAAATATAGAATAAAAGTTGGCTCTTTCTAGTGTTTGGTTAGAGAGAAAACTTCTTATTTTAATTAATTTGTGGGGTAAGTGATCAATCACGTGTGACACCATGGCCTGTACTACTAGATTGATCAATATGATATAATTTAGGAAAATTATTGAATAATTATTGGATTAAGTAACTTAATAAGAACCAACAGTTGATTATGGTAGGGCAGACTTAGTAAATGAATAATCCACCAACATATTTTATAATTTTTAATTAGATGATAAACTCTTCTCTTTCTTTTTACAAAGACTTTGGATGTTAAAAGAGGGGATGGAAAACTATTGAGAAATCTGTTTATATATATATATATATATATATATATTTTCCTTTTTTATTGTCCAGACTAAATAGTTATAGTTCACAAAATGTTAAAAATAATAATATTAATAAGGCATTAAAAGAAACAAATCTAAAGTGATTATGCAATATAAATGAATATAATTTCGTCTCCGGGTTCATATCATATCATATTTTTCTGATTGAATATGATATTAGGTTATTTGGTTCAATTTTATGTACAATTTATTTTGCCTGTGGTACACCCTTATATAGGAGGTGGAGTAATCAAAGTATTAAAACCCTGTCACTTATCTAAAAAAATACAAGAGTACACAAACAAATAAATAAAATGTAAAAAAAGTAGATAAATAAATAAACAACCTTCTAAGGCAAGTAAAAGAACTAGAACAAAGCTTTCAAATCTCAATATTTACAAGTTTTTGTAGCCATCTCTTGGAAAATATAAAGGTTCATACATTTTGGTGTAATGATGTAGTTGGGTTTTGGTAGTGACAGATTGGTATTACTATAAATAAGGCATACAGTTAGAGAATGGTCCAAAGGTCAAGAAATGTACCAATGAAACTTTAATGGAACAATATAGATGTAGTTGGAGAATGATGCAAACATTTATGAAGAACATTATTGATATTTTGGCAAATTAATGGAAAAGAGTGCAATAAAAAAAGCAAGTTTTGTGAAGCAATCAATGTGGGTCATCATGCCCTAATAAGAAAGCAAATTCATCTTTAATCTTAACCACCAATCAACTCTATAGCCATTTTAAGCATATACAGGCATGCACAGTGTAGAGAGAGAAAACAAATTCATCTTTTATCATAAGCACCAATTATTTGTAGACAGGCATTTTAGTACACAAGCACACAATGTAGATAAAGAAGTACACTATCCATTTTAGCATGTTCTAAGACTTACCTTGGCGGGTAAAACCAACATGCAAAAAGGGCATTCATTCAATTTCCATGAAGAAAATAAATTAAAGTACTAGTTTCGTTTCTCTTAGGGCCGTTTGGTACGTGCTTTATTTTTGACGTTTTATTTTTAATTAGCCAAAATAAAGTAGACATTTTGTTATAGGATGTTTTTATTTAAAATTTGAATCATGTTTGGTAACTTAAATTTCAATATGTTTTAAATTTGTGGAAAATCTTGAAAAACGGTCTAAGTAAAAATCACGGATACACTCTATTATTGATGCACTATGAATCAAATAATATACAGACTCTATGAAGACTGGACCTACAATAGCACTGACTTGCCTTTCTTCACTCAACGTTCCGTAGTCTTGATTCACTCGTGTTTTCACGAAGCTCTCGCTCCGATCTTTGTACTCTGACGGCTCCGCTTCTCAACGGATCAACGAACCACAAATATTCCCGCTCCAATCTCCGTACTCTGACGACTCTGCTTCTCAACGGATTGATGCAACCGTGTTGCACTAGGTGATGTGATGATTTTTCAACAATCGGACCATTCAATTGTGCATGAAGATATGACGTGTTAAAGCACAATTGAATAATCTTCAAAAACTAGAGAAGAACTTGATATGGAATGATCAAACAATATTTTTCTCTCACTTTTTGCAAATGAATCTGATATATTAAAGAATAGCAGAGCACAAAAGTCACAATATTAAAACCACACCTCTTCTCTTGAGTTTAATCCATATATATAGAGAGAAGAGTCTCATATTAAGGTTATGATTTCTTTTCCTCCAAGACGTTGTGTTTTGACCATAGAGTCCTTAAAATATGGTCCAATATATCAATAATAACCTTTAGACACGTCCATAAGTGATTAGAAGTCTTTTAAGCTTCAAACGAAATTGTTTTTAAAAACTGAAGTCGGTTGGTTTTATATTTTGGGAATTTATTCGAGATCTCGGGGGAGACTTCGTAGTACAAAAAACTCGAGGTTTCGGGAATTCGCTCGAGATTTCGGGCGAGACTTCGTAGTACAAACATCTCAAAAACTCTCTGGATGTTTTCCCCACTATCCTGCTAGTGGAGCCATTGGCGGCCAATATCCGAGATCTCAGGAATTGCTTCGAGATCTCAAAGTACAAGCTTCCAAACTCTGTTTTTCTTGTTCTTTCTTCGCATTGCTGCTTCTACCCAACTCCACTTTACTTCAATTGTATATTTAGCTTCTCTTTACTTGATTCTTGATTACCGAAGCTTTCTGATGTCACTTTGATGTCTCCGTTTGATATGTCAACTCGACATACACTTAAAAACACTCATCATTACTCAACATCACTCAACATGGCTTTCGATCAGAACATGTCATTATACACAATTGTTCTTACATTATTTTTTCTAAAACTTTTCAACTATTTACGTTACTGTGTAAAACAAAACGCAAAGCGCCAAACATGCTTTACTTCAAAAATTGCATTGATTTCCGGTCAAAAACAAAACACATCAAAAAAATACTAAACACATGCCAAATAGGCCCTTAGCTTTTGTTACTGTGGATTACCATCTCTCACATGTACCAAGGTTAATAATATCAGGATACTTGGGTAAAAGCCAAAATATTTCACATAAAAATTAGTCACTTAATACGAGCTGGCTATGGTACATGTGCATCAATTGGTTAGCCAATCCTAGTTAAATGAGTTGGTGTGGCTAGTTATTAATTAGTCTAGAATCACACGACCGATTACTACTGATAGAAACACACATACAATATATTATATACTCGAGCACCAATCAATGTTATCATAATTTGAATAATTCTAGCTTAAAATATTAGAATCAAATTATATTACATAATATTTTTAAATTTATGAGTATAAAAATCAGAGTAAAAGTAGTATGAAGATATTTAGTCTATCAGTTTCATATGATCATGAACATTTTTAGTCTATCAGTTTCTTAAGGATTTTCATTTAAAAACATTTCTTGTGATTATTATGTTTTTGAGAGTTCTAATAGTTAGAATTGAGAAAAAATTTAAAAAGATGCATGTAAATGTAAATTTTTTCTCCTTTCTTTTTTTCTTACCCGGATATTGAAGCAATTAGTCTATATACAATGTGTAATATATATGTACAATAATATATAAGGCCCAAGAACAAAACGACCAACAAGTCCAAAGGCGACATAGAAGCAAGTTAAGCAACCCCACGATATAAAAATTGGTTTCCCAATCCAAACCCAAGCCCAAGCCCAAGCCCAAAATACAGAGGAATAATTCTTAATAAGGAGTCACAATCTTCCCATGCATGCATGCCTTTGAAATTTTTGTTCGTTTCTTGCATTCTCCAAGCAAATTGACTCCAATCGAATACTAGAATAAGTGTGTCCACATATGTTGATTAAGAGAAGTAGCTTACTGAAATTTGCTCAGCTCGTGTATATTAAACTAAACCTTTTCCAGTTCTCTTTTTCCTAATCAAAAGGCTTCTAGTTACTTCACTGGATATAGTTTTGACCATTAGATGTGAGTTCAAAAAATTGCTTCCTAATACTCATATGTTGCAAATAATGTTGTCATCTTAACTTGCATGAGTAGGGGGAAAAACCTTTTTCCTTCTCTTGTTTGCTCGGTAATGGGTGGTAGGGGTGGCAACAAATCCGCTCTAGTGGAAAGACCTCCCAAAAACTCCCGTTTAAAACGGCTTTGGGGATTCGTTTATTTAAATGAAGTGGTAATGCGATATTAAAAAAAACCTTGGTTTCAGGGCAGGGGACAATTTTTTGGAGTTTCCCTCGTAGGGGTGGCAACAAACCCGCTCCAGTGGAAAGACCTCCCAAAAACTCCCGTTTAAAATGGCTTTGGGGATTCGTTTATTTAAATGAAGTGGTTATGTGATATTAAAAAAAAAAAAAAAAAAAAACCTTGGTTTCTGGGCAGGGGACGATTTTTTGGAGTTTCCCTCGTAGGGGTGGCAACAAACCCGCTCCAGTGGAAAGACCTCTCAAAAACTCCCGTTTAAAACAGCTTTGGGGATTCGTTTATTTAAATGAAGTGGTTATGCGATATTAAAAAAAAAACCTTGGTTTCAAGGCAGGGGATGATTTTTTGGAGTTTCCCTAGTTAGGAAACCGCGGCGCCCCGAATGGAATAATATTTCTATATAATTTTATAATTTTTATATTAAGTTATAATAGTATCCTTCAATAACATATATATTTACATATCTCATATTCATCTACTATTTTGCTTGCACCAAAATAATAATAAAAAAATGGATTTATTTATCGGGACGGTTTCGGGGAAAGGTGAATTTTCATATCGGTTTTAGAGCGGTTGTGGTGGTTTAGAATTTAAGTAAATTTGGTTATGAAATTTGGAAAAATCGCTCAAAACCACCCATTTGCCATCCCCAAATAGTGACTCTGTGTGATAGATGAGTCATTAGACCTTTAATTATTAAAGAAAAGAAAAGAATTAAAAAAAGTCTAATTATGCATACATCATACATGCATATAACTCTCCTTGGACTTCAAAATGTAGCGAAGCTGTGTACATTGGATTAAATATCTCACTCAAACTCTAAATTAAACTAAGTAAAGCATAGGTTATTGTGTCCCTTGCATTCAGCATTGCATGTGCCTAAATAGTTGAACAACTGTGATATATGGATCTATAATGACCCACATGAAGCAGTTTAATTTCTTGTTCTGTTATGAGAAAATTGGACACAGAAGTCACAAAACTTTAGGGTTGGAAACAAGAGTGATGGGACATTTGTTTTTTAGTATAAAAGGGAATGTAAAACCCTAATTGCATGCCACTGAGTGTCAAATATGATAAAATTGTTACTCCCTCAGTCCCACCCAAATTATAAGATTTTTTTTTGAAAATTTAATTTTTAAGAAGATGATTTTTATTGTATTATTAGTTAATGAAATATTAATTTTATCTATGATTCCATTATAGTGATGTGATAGTTTATAATATATATATTTATAATTTTAATAGTTGAAAATTAAATTGATAAATTAATCAAATAAAATGTTTTAATTTTTTTAAAATGAATATTTATTTTAAAATGGTAAAAATAGGAAAAATGAACATTGAGAGACGAAGGAGTATGAACTAAAGGGAAATGGGGTACAAGACAAAGGGACCGTTTGGCTTATACTATATAGTATATGTAGGACCAAAAAACAGTCACGAGAAAGTTTTTTTGGCAGGTTGTCCCATACTAAGCCAACATATGGAACAATACGAATCGCTCGATTTTTGGGAACTCGATCGTTTAATTCATGCTATGCTTGATTGAACACGTACACCTAGGCCAAAAAGAGCATAGGTCTAGCTTGACAATGATCCTTGAGGTGGTGACAATGATCCTGACAAACCATCCAGAATATTTTGTTTTAGTGGCATCTGAATAAGTAACGTATTATGTATATGGTTATATATATATATATATATATATATGTAGCGATTGCAACTACGTATCCTGGAGGTGTCAGACATTTGTGTGGCATTTGATTTACTCACGTTGCTCATGAACTCAGTTTGGAACCAACAGTACTCCTATCACAAAATTTGGTGAACAGAATTATGGGAAAGAAACGTCTCAAAATAAAAAATAAAGTAATAATAATAATAATAACAACTATAACAATCGGAATATGACGAGTAGGAGGGATCTTGGCGTGCCAGATTTACATACAAGTCTTCGTTCCAGGAAATAGTCTAGTGAGTTGAGAAATGTACAAGGTGACGAATTAGGTATATGCTTTGTATATTATATTTTGCGTAGTGTAAATGGAAAGTGTGATAGGGTTTTTACACCCGTCTCAAGCCACGAATACCTGCAAATTAAAAAACGCATACAAACACACATCAAACAACGGACACAAAGATTTATAATGATTCGGCCAAAATAAGTCTACATCCACTTAAAACACCGTTTCACTATAATCAAATAGAAGATTACAAGAGGTTGATCAGTAGATCAAACACACGCGCACACAGTGTATACTCACGCCTATATCACCGTAATAATATAAGCCTATATTAATTATTCCTAACTCTCACCAAGAAGAATACTAGCATGTATCTCTTCTATGCTCTCTCTCTATTTGTGCACATAATATAACAGGAGAGACCCTATATTTATAGGAAATGATATAGAGGTGATTTTGTCTTTTAGTCGATATGGGACAAATTTTAATACAAATTAATCACCTTTTATATATAACAATCTCCCTTGACGACTTTATCACCATCAATCAACTCCATCAATGATCAGTGCAGTACGATGCTCTCATTCATGTCTTCAAGCTTGAAGACCCACTGAAGTTGCGCACAACTTCAGTTTTTCTCATCACTATTTTGGTCAACATGACCATGCTGATAGCTCCCACTACATGAGCAATATCTACCTTTCTACAGAACCTGAGATCTCTATTGCGTCTGGCCACTCTGTCTTGCAACCACTGTTGTTTATGACTTTGCCTTGCAAACTTTGCCGCATCTGTCTTCTTTCTCCCTTTCACAAAGAGACTTTCCGATTGCTGCATATAACACTCCTCCTTTAGGTCACCTTGGAGGAAAGTAGATTTGTCATCTAACAGCTCTAGATGTAAAACTTCTGCTTCAACAATGCTTGAATAAATGGTATTCAGTTTCACAACCGAAGAATGAAGAGGTTTATTCTCTACCGGCAGCTCGGTTAGCTTCCATGTCTTGATGAGGATAAGGAACTTCATCTCATCTTCCATCGCAAGCTCCCACTAGCTCGCATCTGATGCACTGCATGCTTCATCATCATCTGGTTCATCTTCATTTGTAAGCAATAAATTTTGTGGTGTATCAACCTATTGAGTCTTGCTATCTGTAACATGTTCTTCTGACTGAGGACTCTCACTATCTAGAACATTTTCTATCTCAACATACATAGGATCACTCTGTGCCTTACCGCTCCATACCTCTTCTGGTATTTTGTGCTCCAATGGTACTGATGGACCACGATTCATAAGATACGCTGTTGTACTGACTGTTTTTGCCCAGAACTGTTTTGGCAACCCTGCATGAATGCACATGTTTCTTGCTATCTCAGTCACTTTCTAGTTCATACATTCTGCTACGCCATTCTGCTATAGTGTACTTGGAATATTCTTCTCTAATCTGATACTGTTCTCATAAGAAAAAATCTTTAACTCGGAGTCTTTATTTTCTCCATCAAAGTTAGATATCAGTTTCTTTACCTTCAACCATGTCTCCTTCTCTACCATGACTCTCCATTTCTTGAACACATCGTTCACTTCACTTTTATGTTTCAAGAAGTAAACTCATATCCTCCTAGAATGGTCATCAATAAAAGTCATGAAGTAATACTTTCTGCCAAGAGATAAGACAGTTGCTGGCCCCCAGATACCCATGTGAACTAGCTCAAGCTTCTCCACTGTGAGACTTTTGTTGTTTCTCTTGAAACTAACCATCTTCTGCTTACACTCACAGAAGTCGATGTCAATCGATTTAACTGGTAGTTTTCCCTTCGAGAACATAATTGCGAGCTCCTTTTCACTCATGTGATCAGGCCTCTAGTGTCACAAGTTGTGATTTTCTTTGCCTTCTGTAACTGCAATCACAATGCTAAAATTGGTGGTTGTGTAGAGCGTACCTTCTTTCTTCCCTCGTGCTATAGTCATAGACCCTCTGGTAATCTTCCACTTATCTTCACTGAAAGTGGTCACATAACATTCACTCGCCAACTGGCCTATTGAGATCAGGTTCTTCCTCAAGTCTGGAATGTGTCTGACATCCCTCAGCTTCCATATCAATCCACTGAGTCTGATATGTACTTCACCCTTGCCAACAACACTACAGGGTTAATCATCGCCTAAATAAACCTTGCTAAGGTTTTCAGGTGTATAGCTTTCAAAGAGCTCTCGACTTGAGGTGGCATGAAATGATGCTCCAGAGTCTAAGACCCAAAACTTTGTCTTGCTCTCCAAAGAACATATCAATGCATCATCTTCTGAGATAAAATTCACTTTAGTTTTGTTATTCGCTACACTCTGCGGGGATCTGCACTGACCTCTATAATAACTAAGTTTGCCACAACTCCAACACTCAATGGAATTTCGAGATTCCTATCTCGACTTGGAACGGCCACATCCATTACTTCCGCCTTTCCTTCTGTTCGAACCTCTGCCTCTAGTGTCGACATTCAATGCTGAGCCAGTGTTAGAAGAGTCTGACGTCTATCTTCTGATATCTTCTGTGAGTATCATATTCACTACGGAATCATACTGTAACGGTTCTACCCCTGAATAATTACTAATTGCAGCCTTTGTGGTGCTCCAACTTTCTAGCAATTGACTTATAAGAAAAGCCGCTTTCATTTTGCTAGTGATTGACATCTCAACTAATTCCAAATGCTCAACAATTTCATTAAAAACACTGATGTAATATTGTCCGCTTTGAGCTCAGCCCGCACGGTTTTGCTATTGGGCTCCTCCCAAAAGGCCTCATACCAATTGGAGACAACACTGCACATATAAGCACATCCCCAGACCTCTACCCGGGCGATGTGGGACATCACAATCACCCCCTCTTGGGACCCAGCGTCCTCGCTGGTGTTACCCACGGGCTTGTGCATGCACCCACACTTAATTCCGGCCGGAACCTGGCTCTGATACCAATTGTAACACCCCGTTCCAACACTTGGTATAATATTGTCCGCTTTGGGCCCAACCCGCACGGTTTTGTTCTTGGGCTCCTCCCAAAAGGTCTCATACCAATTGGAGACAACACTGCACATATAAGCACATCCCAGACCTCTACCCGGGCGATGTGGGACATCACAACTGATGTGTTCACTGACCTTCCCATTCTCGGACATCTTCAGATTTGCCAATCTAGTGATGAGATGTACCGCATTCACTTCAGACGGCTGTTCATACATGCTCAAAAGAGCATCCATGAGAGACTTTGTTGTCTTCTCATTCTTGATGTTGAAGGCGACGGATTTTGATAACGTCAGTCTAATCGTACCGAGAGCCTTTCGATATAGGATTGTCCAATCCTCGTCTTTCATCGATTCAGGCTCCTTCCCTTCTAATTGCAAGAACAAATTTTTATGGAATAACACATCCTCAATTTTCATCTTCCAATAGGCAAAGTTTGTACCATCAAACGTCTCGATCTTACTTGTATTTTCTTTAGCCATAGCTCCCACTAAGCCTATTCGAGGTGTTCGGAGTCAAATTACGCAAAAACGATCACATGGTTGCGTCCATTGCGGTCCAAAACCTAAAGAACGCCTCTAACCGCGTCGAAAACGGGTAAAAAATGACTCCAAACGGGTTAAAAAACAAATTTGCACAAAAGATTAAGCACGTTCCAGCACCTATGGGGATATTTTTTGTGTCAAAACGTTCGCCTTAGAAATATCTTTCCGTCGATGTATTATACTCCTTGTATGGATCAAGGATGCTCCGAGAAAGAGCCCAGAATCGAAACTGCTGTGCGTCGGAGCCGAAAATCTAACCAGAACTTCAGGTGGCGCATGGTGGCATGTGCGAAAATTTTCGGCGACACGCTTGACACTGCTGACTTTGTCTCGTCGATACGAAGTTTTTGGTATGGTTGAGTTCTGATTTCGGGTACTTTTAAAAGTCGATTCTGGAACAGAACGATCGGGCTTCTTTTCTGCTTCAACCTGAAGCTCTGATACCACTTGTTAGGGTTTTTACACCCGCCCAAGAACAAAATTAGGGTTTGCTAACCCTATCAGCCAAGTCACGAATACCTGTAAATCAGAAAACGCATACAAACATACATTCGGCCAAAAGAAACATACGTCCACTGAGAGCACCGTTTCACTATAATCAAAGAGAATATTAGAAGGGGTAGATCAGCAAATCAAACACACGAGTCTGTATCACCGAAATAATATAAGCCTATATTATTCCTAACTCTCACCAAGAAAAATATTAGTCTGTTTCTCTTCTATGCTCTTTATCTATTTGTGCACATAATATAATAGGAGAGACGCTATATTTATAGAAAATAATATAAATATGATTTTACCTTTTAGTCGATGTGGGACAACTTTCAATACAAAGTAGTCACCATTTATATATAACAAACTGTTGTGCTGTTAGCTATCATATAGTTGTGTAATGAGAGTGAAAATCAACTTGACCAATATAAACTTGTTATTTGTCACTGACATCATTACAGTGACATGCTAACTGGACTGAATCTGGGTCATTGAAGGATGGAGTCTTTATGTTCAATATCTGGCAAATAAAATCATAATATCTGATGAATCTGAAAGAGGCCTTGGTGTTCAAGTTATTTTCCTCGATTGAAAAATGAATCAATGGTTGGCCTCGACATCCACACCAGATCAAGCCTGAACCATAATTCTATAGGAACATATTCGTTCCCACAAAATGTGCCAACTATGGACATACACAACTAGTCTGCATCAAGGTTCAGGTGTTAATGATTTTTGAATCATGATTCTTGATCGCGCATGAATTATGATTTTTGCATGATTTTAAAAGAATGTGGATTTTAACCACGTGGTTGTGGCTTCAATTTCAACTTATGGACTCAAACTGTTGATGCAAAAATCAAATACAACCTAGAATGTCATTACTTTTTGCAAAACATCAGGTTAACCTCACCTACCGTATTAGTGTTCACATACCTTAATTTGGCCATGCACTTGTTGCTGGGAAATGGAGTATTTCTCATCATTTGTGAAACTTAAAAATTTTCCCCAATCTTGATTCTTATATAGGAATTAGTTTATATGAAAAATTAATATATATGTCTACAAAATTAAAGTATAGGATTATTTACAAACCAGATTTGAGTAAGTCTCACAACAATCCACAAAAGAGTATGTTCACTGTTATAGAAGATCCCACTAGCCTCCTTGAATTATCCACCGAAATCACCTTGGAAGTGATTTATGTTATTGCCTTAAAAATCACACATATTCTCATATGATGAACATTTGAAGCTTAGGGTTTGTAGAAACCGAAAGAGAGGAAGACAACCTAGCCAAGTAGAGATAATTTTATTTCATTCTTGTTGTATTTCTTTCTTTTTTTTTGGTCTTTTACCAATCTTGTCAATTTATAGGCATACAACATATACATATATATTCATATATACATATACAAATATATTATTTTGCAAAAACAAAATAATAATATTTTACTTTAATCATACATAACTTATTTCACAACTAGTGGTATAATTAGTATTCTTTCACTAATAATACATTATTAGTAATTAGAAATAATAATTATTCTTATCTCCACATGAAATGTCTATCCAATCCTCTTTGGGCGTCATCATCAAATTTGGGCTATGTGTGAGAATCCATTGGGCTTATTAACTAAATTGGTTTCAATGAATTAATAATTGGTCCGGTCCATTAAGGCTTGAGCTCAATTCACTTAATTCATTAATTAACATTGACTCCACTAAAAAGGATTAATTGCATTTCAATTGAAAAATAAATAATCACTAAGTCAATGTTGCATTTTAACCTCTCTTTGCCTAATTGGTTATCGGATAGTAAAAGTCATCAATCCGACTACACAATTAATATATATATTTTTCCTTTTATGATTATCTTCATTTGATCACATAAAATATTTTGGTGAAAATATAATATCTTTATAAGTATATAAAAATATTTTTACCAAACCACGCGAAGATCTTCGATTTTTTACTTGTGATCAAATATAGTCAATATGAAATATATATACACTTAGCATTGATGCAACTCTTGAGAATATAACCCTCTAACTATTAATTAAATAACTACTCAAAGTATCGGTCTAAGGATCTCGGAGGCTCTGCCGAGCAAATCAAAGTAATTACCAATTAATACTAGAGTTTATACGTCTCTCATGCTTAAGAGTGAAGTGTCATGACATTTGATATGGAGCAATTGTATACGACGACTCTCACAATATTTCTCAACCTATCAGGATTCGGTTCATGTCTTAATTAATCAAAGAGTTCATCCTTTATTACCGACAATGAACTATTTATGATTGTTATTTATCTATTGTATATATGAACCACATCATATACATATAAATAATACATGTAATCAAGTGGATACTTTTAATACGTTATTCACCATTATATAAAATATCAATTTAAGAAAATACAAGAAATATTTTATGGAATTTGCTATACTATGGCATAAATCCCAACACTTGTGACCAGGGGCATAGCCAAAAGCCAGCCATGGTCCCTCCCAATTAAAATTTTTTTTTCCTACCCTAAAAAAATTATAATTTATAGATAAAGTTGTAAAAAATTGCATATGGCCCCTCCCAAAATTTTAATATTTTTTAGTATTTCAAAATTATATGTATTTTTATAGATAAATTTATAAAAATTGCATATGACCCCTCAAAAAAATTTAAAATTCTTTTTAATAACCCACAAAGATATATATATATATATATATTATAAAAATTACTTATGGCCCTCCCAAATTTATTTCCTGCTCCATCCCGCTTGTGACAGTCGTCATTTTAGTATTCGTGAATGTAACACTTCATGAGATAAATGTTTATCTCTCGTAACTATTATTAGATTGTATCCATTGCAACAAACGGAGAAATATATTATGGTCAATGCATATTGGGATATTATATAGGGTTATTTTCACCGACACCTCCTCAAAGAGATCATAATTTTATATGGACCCCCTCGATATTGAATATTCTCACACAGACCCCTCTGACAGACGGCCGTTAGATTTATTAACCTTTTTATTGTGAAATTACTAATTTGCCCTTCGATATATATTTAAAAAAAGGGTAAATTGCAGTAGCACCCCCTAAGGTTTCACTTATTACATTAGGGTAATATATAAAGTATGAAATTACCCATATGCCCAAAATATATATATATATTACGAATATATATATATATATTACAAAAATATATAAATATATATTACGAATATATATATTAGAAAAAATATATAAATTATAAATTTCAAAAATAATATATAAAATTCAAAAAAAATTATATAAAATCTGAAAATGCAAAAAAAATATAAAAATTTGAAAAATTATATTAAAATATGAAAATATATAAAAATTTAGAAAAATATATAGATTCAAAAAAATATTTAAATTTCAATAAATATACCTAAATTATAAAGTTAAAAAATAATATATAAAATTTGAAAGAAATATTTAAAATTCAAAAAAAAATTGTATTAAACTTTCAAAATATATATAAAATTCGAAAAAATATATTTTAAAATTTGAAAATAAATATAATATTAAATATATATAAATTTCGAAATTTTTTTTTTCAAAAAAACATATTAAATTTTGAAAATAAATATAAAAATCGCAAAAAACATAAAAATTTAAAAATATATATTAAATTTCGAAAATAATTATAAAATTCGAAAAAAACATAAAAATTTATAAAATTTGAAAATAAATATAAAATTGAAAAAATATATATATATATTAAATTTCAAAAAAAATACTAAATTCGAAAATAAATATAAAATTAAAAAAACATTTATTTCTCTCTCTCTCTCTCTCTCTCTCACACACACACACACACACACACACACACACATATATATACACACACACATATATATACGGGTATATAAGGGTATATATATATATATACGGGTATATATATAGCAGCTATATATATATATGTATATATGGGTATGCAAAATATATAATCTCCATCTTCAATCTCTCTCCCAATTTTTCACTTCCAATCTCTCTCTATATATAAATTAGGGTTAGGGTTTTGAGATGCCCAAATTGAAGAAGAAGAATGATATGCAGGGTCATTTTATATCATTTTGAGGGCAAAATAAACAATTCACAAGGTGGTTAACGGCACAGTTTAACGGCGTGGAGACGGAGGGGGTCTTTGTGGGACAAAATTCAATTTTGAGGGGTCTATATGAAATTAGGATATCTTTGAAGGAGTGTCAGTAATATTTACCCTATTATATAAGCATTATAATCCCACACTTCCAATCAGTCAACTAGAATACTTTTCCCACGTCAATTGTACCAGACTATATGGCCTACTTGATTTGTATTTATAGAATGTTTTCTATTTTTTGAAAATTGAAAATAAAAAATTTGTAAAAAAATATATTTGGTTGAATTGTCTGAAAATTAGTTTTAGAAAATTCAGTTATAAAAATATCAAATTTCAAAGATCTCATTTTTACTCTTCTCAAAAAATAATTTTCAGTTTTCAAAAATAATTTTTTGAGATACAAATCAGCTTTTGTCCTTCTAATATGACTTATATTTGCAAAAAGAATGTATGTTATGTTTGGTTATAGCAGTGTACGTGAGGAATTCGAATTATAGCAGTTTTAAATAAGTATGGAACGGAGTATTATTATTTCGTAATGTTTTTGGGTAATTTAGAAACCATGATGCTATATTAGAGAAGAGGGAATAGACTTGCGTAACAAAGCTAAACGAAGCAATCACTAGCCCCACGTGAGAGGGGGAAAAAGTTGGTATAAAGTCCAAAAATTGTAATATGATACACACTCATGAACTAATGGTTCAGCATAAGAAATCAACTTGGAGTCCAAAACAAGATTTTCTTATTCATAATTTGCGTACTGTGGATATCAATGGCCTATTTTTGGAAATAATTATTATTATTCGTGTTTTTTTATGAATGGGAAACAGTAAATAAATAAATAAATATTAAAAAATAACTAGTTTTAAACAATAACAAGATTTAAGGCCATATTTGTTTATTAGTTATGATTCCATTTTTCTGGTCTGGTCATGGTTTTTTGAGACCAAACCATGTTTGTTTTGCATTGGTCTCAAAATATATAACCAGACCAAATTGAACCAAAATGACCTTTTTTAGGACCACAATTTTTGGTAGCTCTATTTGGTCTGATTACAAAATCTATCCAAAATCTAACCAAAATGTTCTCCAATAATTGAACCACATCTAACCAATATATAAACCAAAACACAAAAATCAAAAATAAAAAATAAAATGAATTAAATAATACATAAAAATAAAAATAATAATCAATTAATAAAATATATTTATAAATTAATAAAAATAAATGAATAAATAAAACAAAAAATAAAATAAAATATATTTATGAATAAAATAATAATATAAATGATAAATAAAATAAAATCTATTTAAAAATTAATATAAATAAATGAATTAAAAATAAAAAAAATAATGAATAATAAATTAAATAATACATAAAAATAATAATAATATATATATAATAATATAAATAATAAATTAATTAAATCTATTTATAAATTAATTAAACAAATAAATAAATAATAAATTAAATAAAGCATATTTATAAATAAAATCAAAATAATGAATAATAAACAAATTAATTAAATAATACATAAATAAATAATAAATAAATAAATAATAAGCAAAATGGATTAAATAATACAAAAATAATAATAATAAATGAATAAATATAATAATAAAAAAATTAATAAATGAATAAATGAATAAATAATAATATAAATAATAAATGAATAAACTATATTTATAAATTAATTAAAATAAATGGATAAATAATAAATTAAATAATACATATTTATAAAAAAATAAATAATAATAAAAATGAATTAAATAATAAACAAAATAAATGAAATAAAATGAATTAAATAATATAAATAATAATTGAATAAAATATATTTATAAATTAATTAAAATAAAAACATAAATAATAAATTAAATAAAATATTAAATGAATTATATTTGTAAAAAAAATGAATAATAAACAAAATGAATTAAATAATACATAATAATAATTAATAAATTAAATGAATTAAATAATAAACAAATTAAATGAAATAAAATGAATTAAATAATACATAATAATAATAATAATAAATAAATAAATAAATATAATAATAAATAATAAAATATATTTCGAGACAAATAAAAATAAATGAATAAATAGTAATAAATCATAAACAAAATGAATTAAATAATACATAAAAATAAAAATAAAAAAATAAATAATAAGCAAAATGAATTAAATAATACATAAAAATAATAATAAATGAATAAATATAATAAATAAATAATAATATAAATAATAAATTAATAAATAATAATATAAATAATCAATTAAATGAATTATATTTATAAAAAATGAATAATAAACAAAATGAATTAAATAATACATAATAATAATTAATAAATTAAATGAATTAAATAATAAACAAACTAAATGAAATAAAATAAAATAAATAATATATAAAAATAATAATAAATAATAAAATATATTTAAAAACAAATAAAAATAAATGAATAAATAATAAATAATAAACAAAATGAATTAGATAATATATAATAATAATAATAATAAATAAATATATATTATAATAAATAATAAATAAATAGTAAATAGTAAATGATAAGTAATAATAAATAATATATATTTTTTAAAAGCCAAAATATCATAATGCATTATTTGCATGTTATCGAGAGTTGAAGTTGTTATGCAATATTAGTGTGTGACTTGTGAAATTTGTGTAATCGTAATTTTTGTATAATGAAAAATGTGGCTTATATAAATCTTATTTGTTATTATATTTGATAATTGGAGTGCAATAATCATACTCTAAGAAATTTTTATAAAACCAATATAACATTATTATGTAAGAAATACATAATAAAAATCAATCAAAAAGAGTTTAACAAATGTTTACAAATTAAATATGTGGGTTTTGAAGTTATTACATCATATAAAGTATATTTAATATTTTTACAGTTTACTAGAAATTTAAGACTAGACTAGTTTGTCAAACATGGTCTGGTTCAAAGAAGTTTGGAACCATACAGTTTGGCAAACATGGTTTGGTTCCAATTTCCTCAGACCAGACCGGAGCGGACCAGAGGTAACCGGACCAGACCGGTTACCAAAAGGGGCCTAAAAAAAAAGCAAGAAAACAAAGCCATGCATAGCAAAGCATAGATATATGTTCTTACGTCGTATAACAACAAAAAAGTTCTTAACGTTCAAACATCCTGTATATCTACATAAAAAAACTGTATCCCAAAAATATGTGAACAAAAAACCAAGATATTGGGGAGCACTAAAATCTCTTACTAGGGGAAATTAAAAAATTTAAAATAAATTGTGGGGCAAACATATACCTAGTTAATGGCTTGTTTGGATGTTGTTATACTTTTTGTTTTATATTTTTTCTTAAAATAGAAGTAATACTTTTGTTGTAGAGTGTTGAGTCAAAAATGGATTCATGATTGATACTATTATATATTTGTTATAGAAATTGAAATTATAAATTAAACATTTTATATGTTTTTACTTTGCTACTTGTGTAAAACATCAAAAGTATCAAAAAGTTGTTTTTGAAATTTGTTGTTTTTTTTTCCGAAAGATGTCACTAATGTTCAAAGCATAGCACTGATGATAAAGCGTTTCTACTATCAAATAATAATATTGTTTCATTTCAAAATAGAAGGAACAAAAGTAAAGCACCAACCAAACATGACCTAAATATATAAGAGTAACGAAAAGTATGGATAGGGACCCTCTAATATCCACAATTTTAACACATACACAAAAAGAGAGGGGATAAAGGAAGTGTATATATCACATATAAAAAGAGGATTTTACCCGTTGAATTTGCATTGCCTGGAATAAGTGGGGAAGGCTCTGTCGAAAGTTGAGTCCTTTTTCATCCACTTCGCCGTAAAAGCTAAGGAGTTTACATTGGCCAAAGCTCATAAAACTCTCTCTTTTCATATTTCTTTTTTTCTTCTTTATTATTCTTTTTCCTTTTCTCTCTAATTTTCCTTTTTTTTTATTTTTATTTAAGGATTGACATGTTTCCTTAGACAAAAGCAAGAGGGAATTTTTTTTCCTAAACCAGAGTTGGCATCACTAAATTTGCAATTTTCAACTTTTTTCTGCCTTATATGTGAAACAACTTATGATAAAACCTGCAACAATTTGTTTTCCCATCCATCTCCCACATTTACCACTTATCCTAATAAACATAATTATTATTCATATATTTATTAATAAATACTATTTATTTGTTGGGGATCTTGTGCACATTCATACCCCTATAACATGTCAATCATGAAGCTCAAACTCTCAACTTCTCTTTTGCATGAAAAAAAATAATAAAATCAAACTAAAGGTGCGGTGGTAAAGGGAAATGTATTAAGCCATCGTGGTTGTCATATAAACACATATAAATATATAATATTATTAAGGAGATTGTCTTAGAGTATTATTAATTGTTGAAATCATTAAAATAAGATTAAATTATTCAATTAAATACACTTAATTAATGGTATTTTTGTTTCGAAAAGTCAACTTGATTAAGGATCTCTTGTGTCCAATGGCATTGAAGATCATACGGTAGAGTCAATAGAGTGCAATATGAGGGATGTGATTCTTTTAATGTTACTTACCTCTTGTGTTGTTGACACAATTTATCATAATCTAAAATTTATTTAATTTTTTATTTTATTATATTTTTTAATCTTTTTTTGCTTCTTCAATTTTTTCCCTAATTCCCTTTAATGGCTTAAGCTATGATGGTAGTCGAAGAAACTGTTTGATTAAGTAGAAAGTTAGGCTAAAAACATTAAACAATGCCCGTAATTTCAGAACATTTTGTCTCGTAATCATATTGGGCACAGCTTTTCATTACTAATAAACAATGTAGAAAGAGAAAGAGAAATGCTTAGCATTGAAACCAGGAACACAGTATCACATATTTTAGATTATTTCCAATATAGCCCCTGGCCCAAGGGGCCTATACTAATTTCTAATTCTATATAGTCTTTTTTCTAACCAAACATTTCTCATTTCTAGATGCATGTCCTTCAAAGTACTCTCCTCCCTCACGTGCGGGTTGACATGCAATTCTATAATGGGTAAATAACAGTTTCACCCCTGTTGATAGTGTAAATTACATCCGCACCCGCTCTATTTTTGCTAATTACAGTTTCACCCCCTCTAGTTTAGGCATTTGTTTCACTTTCACCCCCTCTAGTTTAGGTCAAACCGGGTCAACCAAAATCTGAGATGCGAAATGACCAAATTACCCTTATATGCGTGTAAAGACTTGTTTGCCCATCTAAAATGATGTGAAATGCCTAAACTACCCTCATCACTTATATATATATATATATGTGTGTGTGCATAAATATATGTATATACCCATATACATATATGTATATGTATGAATTGGGTATTGGGCAAATTCAATCTATATCATAGAAACATAAATTGGGTCCAATATCAACAAAAAGAAGTATGATTTAGACCAAAAATATCAAAAAATCAACACACCCATTTCATATGTATGTAGATATATATGTGCGTATATATATATAGATAGATATATATAGTTATATATGTATATATATGTGCGTGTATATATATAGATTGGTGTATATCTATCTATATAGTTATATATGTATATATATGTGCGTGTATATATATAGATAGTTATATATATATATATAGATATATATGTGCGTATATATAGATAGATATATATAGAGATAGAGATATATATAGATATATATGTCATTTTGTTTTGATTTTTTTGTAATTGAAAATGGACAATTAATTGAGTATGAGTAGGAATTGAGGTTTGATAATTGGTAGTTCATTTTAGGGTTAGGGTTTGATTTGAGGAGTTTAGGAGAGAATATGGGTGAGATGAAGAAGATGATGGAAGAGTAAATAGGTAATTTAATATAAAAGAATATTTGATTATTTAAAATAAATATAAAAAGGGGTATAAGAGTAATTACACATATCCGGTCGACGGATATGGGATTCAAGGGGTGAAACTATAATTAGTAAAAATAAAGGGGATCCGGGTGTAATTTACACTATCAACAGGGGTGAAACTTTTATTTACCCTTCTATAATTTGTACACATTTTAATGGGTACATAAAAATTTACCCTATTGCAAACTTGCACATTCCTATGGAAATTCAAGTAGAAAAATACTCTAGAAAAATATACAAATATTACTATACATGCACAGACACACTTATATAACATTCTTGTCTGACAAAGTTTAATAAATTAATTTAAATCTAAATAATGGAAGTACCTAAAACCAAATATAGTGATTAGTTGAAGGTTCAAGTCTCCTTCCCCAAGTGAATCATGAGGCATAATTTAAATTTTATTTAAAATAATTTCTGTTTATACTCGTACGTCTCAGAAAAAAAGAGTCAAAAGTATATATTTTTTAGATACAGATACTCACTACTTCTCAAATGCTATTATAAATCTCAAAAAAATCTTTCAAAAATTAGTCAAATATCATTTAAAACGATTTTACAATTTTAAAAAATAACCTTATTATCAACTTTAAAAGAGAAAAAGAAAAACAAATGAAAATTGAGATAAAAGATACATGTTTAAAGATGAACTCCCTTAACCTTACCTAAATTCACCTTCAATCTATCTTCGAAGTCATAAACATATCGAAAGACCTACTCCCTCCATCCCAATTTATTTATTTATTTTGCCTATTTTACATGTTCTAAATTAATTGTCCAATTTCCAATTTTCAATCGCAATATAATATTATCATATATTTTTTCAAATTATTTCTCTTTATTAATTTTTAAAAAAATGGACCTATTAAAAATTACAATTATACTACACTATCAAAATGCAAAATATTAAACACAAAATATCAAAAAAAATTGAAAAAATTAAATATGAACAACTAAATTGGGATTGGGAGTATAATCATCAATCTCTTTCTTTCGCAGTAAAGGTGTATTATTTAAGACTTAAGGTCATGTTTGGTAATATGGTTTGGTGCCAAATATTTGGTTTTGGTGCGAAAAAATGGACCTAAGCCATATTTTGTAAAATGATGTGAAAATTTGGTTCGATTACAGCATACCATGGTGCGAAAATTGAGAAGGAATTTGAAACCATCAAAGTGGATGGTTTTGTATGGTGCGGACACTGTAGCACCCCACTGTAGCACCAAATATAATATTAATATATTTTAATTTTAATATTAATATATTTTAATATAATATTAATATATTTTAATATAATATTAATATTAATATTAATATACTTTAATACAATAAAAATATATTAATATATTAGTATATTAATATATTTTAATATTACAAAATTTTAATATTTATAAATAAAATGTGAAACAATCCCAAGTTACCAAACATGGTTTGATTTCAGAATTTCAACTAACATGATTTGGTTTTTTAGTATCATTTTTTCTCACACCAAAACTATATGCACCAAACATGATTTGGAACTAAAATAAAACCACACCAAACCAAATCCAACCCAACCTAAACAAAAAAAAAAATTAACACCCCACCAAACCGTTAGCAAACGCAACCTAAATGACATATATTCTCATTCACGTCATCACCATTCACCCCAAACTACCTTCAAATTTCAATTGCAAGAAAACCAAATTCTTTTCCTGTTGCATTAAACAAATACAAAATAAAACTTCCAACTCTAACCCCAAATTTACCCCATTTTCAAGCATTTTTATTCTGGTATTGAGGCAATACGCGCCAACGACAGCGCTTGTGTAAAAATCAAACATAAAAGTACAAATATCTAAGCAAAATACACAATTCTATATATAGATATAACTAACTACATTTTTTATAACTAATGCCGTTTTCACGTTCTACAGTTATTTTATATACACAAACCTACAATAATACAGTTTCAGAACTCCGTTAGTGAAACGTTAATCGGTGACGCCGGAACAGACGGCGGATCCGTCAACTTCCTGAAATACTCCCTAATTTCAAACCCTCCGTCAGTTAACTCTACATCCTCTCTAGACGGCAGAAACGGCGGCCGTAATACCTCCGTCAGTAGGTCCCACCTCACCCCGCGAAAGAACTTGTGCTCTTTGATCTCACACGCGCCTCTGTTATACCCCAATCGTCTAGTGGGATCCTTCTCTAACAGCCGTCCGATCAAATCCATCAGGTCCGTTCGTTGACCGATGAATTCCGGCGCCTTGATTAGAATATTTCGAAACGTTTCCTTCCGATTCTTGCCCTTAAATGGCGTCGTACCGTACAGCATCTCGTACGTGAGAATCCCAAGGGCCCACCAGTCGACGGCGAACTCGTGGCCCTCGCCGCGAACCACCTCCGGCGACACGTACTCCTCCGTGCCCACGAACGAGTTGGATCGTTCACCGGTCGCGAAACTCGGTTTCCGGCGATTCACCGGCGAAACTCGCGCGCTTTTTGCCTTCTTCAGCCCCTTTTTCTCCGGAATCGATATCGGGAAGAATAAGCGCGTGAAATCCCGGCGATGTCTCCGGCGAACAACTGGGTCTTCCGGTTCTGGGTCCGAGAATGCGTTTATGGGTCTGTGAACAAGGGTCCGAGAGAGGTCGAAATCGGTGACGGTGACGTGACCCGACTGTTGGATCAGAATGTTTTCGGGTTTGAGGTCACGGTAGGCGATGCCCATGGCATGGAGGTGTTCAAGAGCGCAGACGATCTCGGCCAGGTAGAATCTGATGACCGCCGGCGAGAAGACTCGGTCGGTTTGCCGGTACCGGAGGACGTTAAGGTCGCCGCCAGGGCAGTACGGGACGGCCCAGCCCAGAAAATCATGGGTCTCGAAGGACCCGATTAGAGTGGGAAGAAAAGGGTGGATCGGGTCGGATAAACGGGTCAGGAAGGACAGTTCCCAGCGGGCACGGCGGTCAGCGTCGAGCTTGGTGTCGAGGGTGGACTTGTCGACGACCTTGAGGGCGAACGGGCAGCGGGAAGGGGCAGAACGGTCATGAACGAGAAAAACCGTGCCCATTGCACCTTTACCCAGTACTTTGATGGCTCTGAGATTGTCCAAGTCTAGCTCCGGCGAATGTGTTGTCTCCATTTCTCTTATTCTCTATCTAGAGAGAGAGAGAGAGAGAGAGGAGTGATTATAGGGTATTGACGAGAGAGGAGTAATTATAGAAGGTGGTGTTGAGTTTTGGCTTTTATATGATTATATATATATATGTATGTATAGATACAGTTGAGCTACTATTGTATTATTGTTGTTATCCGTGTATAATGGGTGTGTTTAAGTGTGTAATAAAAAAGGATGAGGTGGTCTTAGTGCATATCTGTTAGCATTGTTCTAAGGTGTATCTATATCTTATAAGGACCCTATTTATAGCTGTATTTAGGCATGTTTGAATTGGCTTTTCAAACGCAGTTTTTGATTTGTTAGAGGAAAAAATTATTTTGAACAGTGTTTGATAAAAAATTTAGAATAATTTTTGAGTTTTGAAAGAGTGTGCTGAGAGATATCACATTCTCAAAACAGCTTCCGCTTCTCTTTTTCTTCTGCAGAAAGCCATAAAGAGAAGTTATGTCAAACATAATATTATTCTATAATTATAATATAAAATAGGGCAATGTCTAGGATTAAGGTACTCTAATTGTGTGCTCGTGTCCTAATATTCCTATTCAGTAAGATAGTCTTCACAAATTTTATCCATGCTATGAGTTATGGGTTTGTGTCCCGTCAAATCAAGACAGTTAGAATCGGAATTTTAGATAGAATCATTTTGAGGTCCATAGAATCGGAATCGTATAATCGTAAGTAGAATCGTAAAATTCTAGCAACTTGTATTATTTTTTTTAAAATAATATTAATAATTAAATATTAAATTTAAAAGTCTAAATCATATTAGAATGTTCAAAATTTTCACCCTTTAAATATTTTCTTATAAATTTAGGCTATATATTGGGATGTTGGACTAAATCATAAAATTTTTGGACATTTCATATAAAGGGCGAAACCGTCAAATTATTATAAAAATATAGTACAATCGTAATAAAATCGTAAAATTGTAATATTTTACCAGATAAAATCAGAATTATAACTACTTTGCATCAAATGCACTACCGTGAGTGAAAAATTTATTATTTGTGTCATCAATCTAATGACTTATTTACTAAACTAATAACTAATAACAAATCTGACAACAATAAACACTACAATATATATATATATATATATAGGCACGGAGCCACCTATACAGTATAGGGGTCAATTGACCCCTTTGAAAATTTATTTTTTTAATAGTAATACAAATTATCTTAAGGGATTATAGTTAAAAAAAAATGAGATTTGACCCCTATTAATTTTTTTAAAATTTTTGCTTATTGTCCCTTAATTTCAAAAATTATATAAAATTATTATGCTAAAAAATAAAAATAACTTGAAATTATATGTAATATATAAATTAATTTAATAAATTATTTAATAAAATCCTAATTTCATTCTTATGACATATCTAAAACACAACTAAGAGTCCATAAAATCACAACCAATATCTCAAAGCCCATTTAGCCCAATCCATAATATTGTAATTTAATTAAAGCACAATTCACAAGACCACAACCGACATCCCAAAACTCATTTAACCAAGCCCACAATAACTTTTAATTTAATTACAACACAACCCATAAGACCACAACCAAATTACCAACATCTCAAATCTAATTTAACCCATCCCACAATAAATTTTAATTTAATTAAAGTACAACCACAACTCACTAACCCTAATTTCTTTGACGTAAACAGAACTCTAGATCTCTCTTTGTAAGGCGACGAGGCAGAGCCACTCATTGGTTAGGGGGCCATGGACTCTCTCCAATATTTTCAATTTTCTTTTAGTCTAAAAATTATATATATTAGAGATATCTTTATAAAAATTGCATGTGACACCTTCAATGTTTTTTTAAAAAATTCCTTTGGTACCCTAAAAAATATATGATTTTATCAATAAATTTATAAAAAATTGCATTGCCACCTCCAAATGTTTTTTTAAAAATTCCTTTCGAAATCTAAAAAATATAAATTTTACTAATAAACTTATAAAAATTTATATTGGTCCCTCTAGATAATTTTTCTGGCTCTAGCCATGCTCGATGACAAAATTTCTTTTAAAGATTGACCCCCATTAAAAAAGATTCTGGCTTCATACAAGTATATATACACAAAATGATGATCTCTTATCCATCCGTCGGGAAGACAATTCATACACACCTATCCTAATAAGTTAGAAATGATTTTTAAAATTTTAAATAATACTTTTTTTTATCTATGTCAGTCATATTTAATGATTATTATAATAGGTGTGTATAAATTTTTTACGAACAAGAGATCATATCACTTAATCTATTAAGTTACTAATATTATGTAATACTGTAATACATAAGAGCTTTAGTTGTGTTGGCGATTGTGAAAAACTTGGTCACTCGTATAATAAAATGATAATTGGTCACTTGTATAATAAAATGATAATTTTACGTGAAAAGTTACTCGCATCTATTTTAGGAGTAATATTAAAGAGTTGGAGAGTCCAACAAATTCATATGATTAATGTAAATGGTTAGTAATGTAATTAGGATATTATGAATCCATAGATGCCATCATGATGATCTCAATGTTCTATCACATAAATCAGCTGGAATTATTTAACATTCAATTCATTTTTTAATTGATTTTTCTCAATTACAAATTGTGTTGCTCCAATCAAGACTAGAGCATCAAGATATTCTACAATTCTCCTATACCACTATAGTAGGATCCAACATTAATTCCCCATTTCTCAAGTGTATGTACTCATATATGCCCCAATACCTCAAGTAAAGGAATAAAATCCCAAGTTTACCCTAGGAAAAGAGTGATAATATATATATATATACACACACATGAAAGAGAAAGTTTACCCTTTAGGGAATATCCATGCATGTGCACACTCTTTATAAAATGAACCAAGTAATTCCAAGCCCATGCGGCTGAATTTTTTTTTTTGGTAGTTGCACGTTGGGAGAGTATTGGAGTTGTGAGTTGGTTAAGCTCTGTTTGGATGTTTAGAAATAAAAAACAAGGGACGCACACGTGTAGTGATGTAAGGAATGGGTGAGGAGATTGGTTGTACGGTTATCACATGGGGCTCCCATAATCTAAGGGAACTGTGAGCATCTCAGGATGAATTTAGGGTTCTTTTGGAATGTTGTTAGCTTGTCATTCCATACAAAATATTAAAAAATTTAAATGTTAATTTTAAATGAAATTGAGTTTTATATGATTTAATTTAATCATGTTTTAGTATTAAATACTTAGCATGTGTATTGCACAAATATAGGAAAGTGTATATTGACTTTTGGTTAGTTGAGAGTTAGTGATCTGCTTAAGCTGATGCTATTTCACTAAGCGTAGAAGCTTTATCAATCGAAATATTAGGTGATTGTCTTACAATTAAAAAAGCTATAAATAAATGAAGTTAAGTTAGTTAAGTATAATTAATTTGAGTTTATAGGTGTAAAAATTAGTAGACTTTGAATAATCAAATACATCATCGCTTCAACACACTCAAAGTGAATAGTAAATAAAGTGTAAATTAGCATGATAATATTTATGCAAAAATATTAAAGTAATAACCTAAAAGCTTCAAACTTTATTATACTTCATTTAAAATAAAATAAAAAACTTAATCATACTTACATATAGTACTTTATTTATAAATATATGTATATATATATTCAATTCGTTTGTTGTTTGAAAATGGTTGCATATCGTGAAGAAAAAAAAATCATTGTCGAGATTGATTGGGTGAAAATATGGATGAATAAAATCATCCACGAACAATGTTGATAATTATTACAAAGTAAAAAGTGATTTGCCTCTTAGTCCTTTTGCACAACCCTCAACCTCTCTTAGCCACAAGCTCTTTAGTTGGTGATCCTAACAATGTTAACTAAGAACTCTAGAGTGGTAAATAATTTGAAAGAGCTATAAATACAATATGGCTTCAATTAATTGTTTGTATCTAATAAAAATCGAATATTAATGACACCTATACTTCTTGAAGCATTAAGTTACAAAAGTATTTTGCAACAGAGTTTTGGAATCTGCTTTTTGAATCTGTCTTCAATCTTTCCCAGAGTGAATGATTAATTTTTTTGCCATGTGCTACATTTGTAAAATGGTGTAAACATACCAAAGTAATCATAAATAAATAAAAGCATTAAGTAGCAATTTGCTGGTCTCATTGACGCCGGGGTAGCAAGGAAAAAATTGACATTTACTATATATTTTTTTTATCAGAATTATGCCATTATAAATAAATATTCGTACACTAGGAATATATTGATGCTTGAGCTATCACTATTTTGCATCTATTCTTCTTCCTTGTGGCCTTGATGATCGGTATTCTCGATTCTTTTATATGCCACACAATCTTTCTCATGCCTTAAAAGAGGTCATGAAGCTCTACTAATTTCGCCAAGGACATCCAATTAACGCAAATGATTTTCTTTTTCTTTCTTTCTTATGAAATGGATTCTCCACTTATACTTTTGTTCTCCTTCAAATTCTTCAGAACAAATGGCATAATTTTTGTCCAATTCTTTTCCTTTTCATAATACAATATTTGTCTTTTTTTTTTTACCCTTTTCTTTGAGCCTTGTAACTTTTCATAAGTAATTCAGGGGAAAAGGTATAATTCCAACAGTAATTTCCCTCGAACTATCCATATATATGTCATTATATATTTCAAATATGAACTATTCATCTTTCTGTTTGTGAAATCTATTTATATTAATTTACCTAAAAAGCAAAATCTATTTATATTACATATAAAGTTTATCCATCTTTTATTATTATTATTATGTATTTTTCAATTTTTATTTAACACTTATGTTTAAAAACAATTTTAAAACTGATGTATAAAGGGTGAAAGCAATGTTACTAAGTATTGAACATATTAATACACCATATATTAATTTCATTTATCCTCTAATCAAAAACTTAATTAATTTGATGAGGCAGAAATAATCTTTTCTAGACTATATAGTCAACATCTGTAATAAATTTTATTTATTAGATTTTAGATTATAAAACAATCTCACACAAAATTATTTTTATTGGCATTTAATGGTATTTGTTTAGTTTGCAAAACTAAGCTACTCCTTTATTAACATTATTCCACTACTTATAAAAATTAGTTTATTTATTTATATTTTTACCATATACTTTAATTTATTTCCAGAGTTAAAATTATTAATTGATTATAATTTGTTAATTTATAATATCTTTATTATATCCTTTGTTAACTTACTAATTAATTTGAATATTACAATTTAAAAGTAACAACGCCTGATTTTTTATTTCTCAAGTTATTTACACTTACTTATTTCATGTGTTTTAACTCGTGAGTTTTCATCTTCCTTTATTTTGGTAAATTTTTAATAGGTAAACAAAAATATTCTCCACTTTGCATTTGCCGTAATAGTTTCTTACTTCGAGAATTTATACTTTGTTTATTAAGTTTCACTAGTTATTGTTACACACTTGTGCAATATCCTTCCTCTTTGCTTTCATAAAAAAGGAAAGTAAATCTCCTTACACCATATTAATTACATTGTTTGTGTATTTCAACCGTGGCACCTTTTTTTTTTTCCTCGCAAAGAAGATGTTAGGAATTTGAAAATGCTCTAATACCATTTGTTAGGGTTTACCAGCCTCTTATTCGGTTACACACACAAATGCACACACAATCACACACACAAAACACAAAATAAAGAGATTTATACATGGTTCGACCAGTTATGCCAATGTTCACGAAGCGCACCAATAATTCATTATTACTTGAATGGATTACAAGATGTAGATCAACAACTCACATTGTGTATCGCTCTTATTGGGTATTGCTCATACTCAGAAAAATACTACTTTGTATTTTTCTCTCTTTACTTGAGAACCCTCGTTGTGTTCTTGCTTTTACCCTAGCCACCACACAACCACACAATTCTTCATTGAGAAATTTCATATTTATAGCCAAAGAGTCTTGTAATGAATGACAAAGATTTGGTCTCACCAACCATGATGAATGGTCGAGATTTGTCCATATTTGACCAAGAAAATGAATAGCCAATATTGTGATCTCCAACCAAAAAAGGATTGCCCTGATTGATATTTTCCAAAAATAAAGGAGCCACCATATTAACAATCTCACACTTGGCGAACTTTTGCATCAGTGAACTGACTCCATCAATGATTAATGTATTAAAGTGCGCATATCTTTTTCTTCACGCCTGAAGACCCACTAAAGTTTAGAACAACTTTAGTTTCTCTGTTGTCACTGTTTTGGTCAACATGTCGGCTGATCTTCTCAAGTGTCAACACACCACCATCTAAAAAAAAATCTAATGAGGTGATAACGAAGTCCTATATGCTTGGTCCTCCAATCAAATATTGAATTATTTGCCAAATGTATCTCACTCTGACTATCACTATACAAAACATTCTTCTTTTACTTGAATCCCAGCTCTGCCAACAAACCTTATAACCAAATTATTTCTTTAGTAGCCTTAGTTATAGCTACATACTCAACCTTTGTAGTAGATAACACTACAATTTTCTGTATCTGCGAAACCTAACTAACTGTGGTAGTTTATGTTGTAAAGATGTAGCCAGCAGTACTTCTTTTGTGGTCTATTTCACCACCAAAATCTAAATCTACATAGCCATGTAGTGTAACACCCCGCTCCAACACTTGGTACTATATTATCCGCTTTGGGCCCAACCCATACAATTTTGCTCTTGGGCTCCTCCCAAAAGGCCTCATACCAATTGGAGACAATACTGCACATATAAACACATCTCCAGACCTATATTTGGGCAATATGGGATGTCACAATCACCCCTTATTGGGACCCAACGTCCTCGCTGGTGTTACCCACGGGCTTGTGCACGCTCCCACACTCAATTCCGATCGGGCTTTGGCTCTGATACGAATTGTAACACCCATCTCCAACACATAGTACGATATTGTTCGCTTTAGACCCATCCCACACGGTTTTGCTTTTGGGATCCTACCCAAAATGCCTCATACCAATTGGAGACAACACTATACATATAAGCACATCCCCAAACCTATACCGGGGCGATGTGGGACGTCACAATCACCCCTTCCTGGGACCCAGCGCCCTCGCTGGTGTTACCCACAGGCTTGTGCACGCTCCCATACTCAATTTTGGTCGGGCTCTGGCTCTGATACCAATTGTAACACCCCACTCCAACACTTGGTACGATATTGTCCGCTTTGGGCCCAATCTGCACAGTTTTGCTCTTGGGCTCACTCCTAAAAGGCATCATACCAATTAGAGACACACATGTACATATAAGCACATCACTGGACCTATACCCGGGCGATGTGGGACGTCACAATCACCCCCTCTTGGGACCCAACGTCTTTACTAGAGTTACCCACAGGCTTGTGCACACTCCCACACTTAATTTTAGCCGGACTCTGGCTTTGATACCAAGTGTAACACCCCTTTCAAAAACTTGGTATGATATTGTCCGCTTTGGGCCCAACTCGCACAATTTTGCTCTTGGGCTCATCCCAAAAAGCCTCATACCAATTGGAGACAATACTGCACATATAAGCACATCCCCAAACCTATACCCAGGAGATGTGGGACATCACATGTAGCTTTACTTCGCCTTTTCTTAACAAAGACATATGTTTGTGGTACCTCGTACATATCTCAATATTTACTTCACTGCTTCCCAATGACTCTTTCCTAGATTAGACATGAACCTGCTAACATCTCCCACTACATATGCAATATATGGTCTTGTGCAATTCATCGCATACATCAAAGTTCCAATGGCTGAAGCATAAGGGAAATTAGCCATGATGTTCATTTCTTCTTATGTCTTGGGAGACTGACCCCTGGATAGTCGAAAGTGACTAGTGAATGGAATGTTAATTGGCTTAACATTACTCATGTTGAACTGCTGTAAAATTCGTTCAACGTAGTCAGCTTGAAACAACTGCAAAATATACTTTTGCTTGTCCCTGTTGATTCTCATGCCTAGAATCTGCTTCGTTGCACCCAAGTCCTTCATCTCGAACTCGTTTGATAACTGCATTTTCAACTTACTAATTTCTTCAAAATCATACACAACTACTAACATGTCATCAACATAACGTATGAGGATGATATAACTTGTGTCACACCTCTTGAAGTAGCAATATTGGTTAGCATTGCATTTGTTGTATCTATGTCTCTACACAAATCCATAAAATATCTTGCACCACTGCCTTGGGGCTTATTTTAAGTTATACAAGCTATTTTCCAACTTGTACACTAGTTTCTCTTTTCCTCTGACTCAGTATCCTTCCGGTAGTTGCACATAGATCTCCTCATCTAGGTCTCTGTAGGGGAAAACAATTTTGACATTTAACTTCTCTATGTTCAAACCTTCTACTACAACAATGTTAAAAATTGAACAAATGGTGTTCAAGTTTATAACCGAGGAAAAGATGTCGGTATAGTTGACGCCTTCCTTTTGCTAGAAGCCTTTGACTACAAGTATTGCCTTGTATCTCTTGGAACCGTCATGTTCCTTTTTGACCTTGTACACCCATTTATTATGGAGAGCTTTTTTCCTTACCAGCAGCTCGATTAGCTCCTATGTTTTATTGGAGACAAGTGATTTCATCTCATCTTTCATTGCAAGATCCCACTTACTGGAATCTGCTGTCTGACATGCCTTTTCATTCATAACATTTAGGTTCTCCTCCATCAGCGAGTAACAAGTAATTTATGTATTTCCTATTTAACACATGAGTCCGAGAAGACCTCCTTGGTCCAGGAATTAGAGTTGGAGACTGCAGTGTATCATTCTGTTGTGTAGTGCTCTCTGCAATAGGTTCCTATGACTAGGGACTCTCAACTGTCTATTGTGCCTCGTTATTGTCTAGAACATCATCCAACTCGGCATATACAGGATCACTTTGTGCTGAATTAGTAGAGGTTGTGCTTTTCTTTGTACATTTCTTTTTCATTGAATCTCATATCCCCGCTTCGGATCACGTTCTTGATTTAGTCATCCCAGATCGGTGACCAAACTCATTGTCACCCTATCCAATGAGATTCTATTTTAGAAGCTTACTCCTAGAATGATTACTAATATGCACATATGCAACACAGTTTAAAACTCTCAAATGTGAAAGTTTTACCCTTTTCCTCTCCATACCTCTTCTGGTATCTGTGCTCCAATAGTACTGATGGGACTTCATTAATCAGGTATGCTATTATATTGACTGCTTCTGTCCAGAATAGCTTCAGTAAACTTGATTGTATACGTATTCTTCTGGTTCTCTCAGTCAATGTTCGGTTTATACGTTTTGCTATGCCATTCTGTTGTGGTGTACGTGGAACAGTTTTCCCTAATATGATACCGTTCTCATAGAAAAGTTTTTTAAGCCTGGTGTCCTCATACTCACCACCGTTGTCGGACCTTAGTTTCTTTATCTTCAAGTATGTCTCATTCTCCACCATGGCTTTCCATTTTTTTAAAACATCATACACATCATATTTATGTTTCAAGAATTAAACCCATACCTTCAATAATGGTCATCAATGAAATTCATGAAATTGGACTTTTTGCCAAGAGATAAGACATTTTTTTGGCCCTTAGATATCAGTGTGAACTAGCTCAAGTTTTTCCTTTCTGAGGGTTCTGCCACTCTTTTGGCAACTCGCCATCTTCTGCTTGTCGAAGATGAAACTTTCACGAAAGTCGATATTAATTGATTTAAAATATGGTAGTTTTCCCTTTGAATGCATAATTTTGAGCCCGTTTTCACTCATGTAACCTAGCCTTTGGTCCCATAGATTGTGATCCTTTTACTTTCTACAGCTGTTATCGACGTGTTTGCACTGGTAGTTGTGTAGAGAGTAACATCATTCTTACCACGTGTTATAATCATAACTCTTCTAGAAACCTTTCAATTAATTATTATTGAAGGTTATCATATAACCATCACTCGTCAATTGGCCTACTGAGATCAGGTTCTTCTTTAAGGCTAGAATGTGACTTTTATCCTTTAACTTCCATATATATTCATTGAGTTTGATATGAGTTTCACCTCTGGCAACGACACTTTAGGGCTGATCATAACCAAGATACCCCTTTCCTAGGTTACTCAGTACATAGCTTTTGAAGAGCTCTCGACTTGAAGCGGCAAGGAATGATGGTCCAGAGTCTAAAATCAAAATTTCTCTCCAAAGAGCATATCAACACTTCATCTGAATCTTTTGAGACAATATTCGCCCCACTCTTAAACTCCGTTTCCTTCTTTGGAGATCTGCATTGGTTTTCATAGCGACCAGTTTTACTGTAATTCCAACATTTAATTTTTTTTATGGTTGTAATTCATGGAATTCAAGATAGTGATCTTCCATGTCTTGACTTGGAAGGACCACGTCCATAACTTCCGCCTTTCTTTCTATTCGAACTTCTGCCTCTACTTTTGACATTCAATACCAGGTCACTAGTAGAGACACTTGCTTATTGCATTTTGATTTATTCTGTGAGTATCATACTCACAACAACATCATACTCTAATTTTGTTTTCCTTGCAGAGTTATAGTAACTGTGCCGCTCCAACTCTTAAACAATTGGCTTATAATAAGAACTGCTCTCATCTCGTCTTTGATATCAATATCAATGTATTCCAATTGCCTAATGATCTCGTTGAAGATATTGAGATGTTCGTTGAAGTTTTTATTTTCGGATATCTTTAAGTTAAATAACTTTTTTGGCAAGATATACCTTGTTTTCTATAGATGGCTGCCCATACATGCTAGAAAAGGTTGCTATGAGAGACTTTGTTGTCTTCTCATATCTTATGTTAAAACCAATAGATTTTTGCAACGTCAATCTGATCGTGCAGAGAGCCTTTCGATCCAGAATTTTCCAATTCTCTTCTTTAATCGATTCTGGCTTATATTTTTCCAACAGTGTACATAACGGTTTTCCCGGCCCATACAAAAGTGGATCTCGACCATACCGACTCCAGATAGCCCGAGATAATCATCATGGATGATGGCCCGGACCCTGTACCAGACCAACACATCCCGAGATCCCATTCTGTAACCCGACCCGAAGAACATGAAGCAACTCGAAGATTCTAGAATAAACTTGTAGCTCAAAGTAGCGTTATAAATGTGGAAAAAGTAGCTGATGTGTAAAGTGTGGAAAAAATCCAAAATAGAAAATGTTGCCCTAATGGGCCAAAAGCCCATAGGGAAAATGTATATAAGCCAATGAAGAATAATGAGAGGGATCATCTTTTTGTGTTGTGCAAATTTTGTATCTACACAATGGCGCCGTCAATGACCCACTTGGAGATCCTTCCGGAAAGGTCGGGCTTCGCCATAAGTACCCGAATAGGAGTAGAAGTGGGGACGATGATCTGGTATGCCTAGTACCCCAAGAGCCTAGCTGGATGGATCCCATAATCGATTACCTCAAGGCCGGGACACTCCCAATTGATAAGGCGGAGGCCAGGAAAATTAGAATGAAGTCAGCCCGTTACTCGATCATCCAGGGACAGCTTTACAGAAGATCTTTTTCAGGTCCGTATTTGAGATGCGTCACCCCCTCAGAGGCAGAGATTGTGATGCAAGAGATACACGCTGGGGCTTGTGGAAATCACTCGGGTGCCCGATCTCTCGCCCATAAAATCCTATCCCAAGGTTACTTTTGGCCCTATCTGTCCCGGGATACAGAGGAATATGTGCGTAAATGCAAAGCATGTCAGATGCACGGTGACGCTATACTCCAACCACCAGAGTTCTTCAACCCGACAATCGTCCCGCATCCTTTGGCCCGATAGGGAATGGATATAGTCGGACCTCTCCCAAAAGCCATTGGCTCGAAGACCCACGTGCTCCTTGTAACCGACTATTTCACCAAATGGGTTGAGGCCGAAGCCTATCCCTCTATAAAGGGCAGCCACGTGGTGAAGTTCATATGGAGTCACATCATCTGCCGGTTCGGGGTACCAAGGACAATCATGATGGACAACGGCACAAATTTAGACTGTGAACCGGTCAGGTCATTTCTGATCGAGCATGGGGTTAACCAGAACACCTCCTCGGTAGGGTACCCTCAAGCCAATGGGCAAGCAGAAATGACCAACCGTTCGATCTTTAGCACCCTTGCAAAGAAACTCGAGAAGGCAAAAGGAGTGTGGTTGGACAAATTACTAAAGGTATTATGGTCATATAGAACGACGCCCCGGCAACCAACCGGTGAAACATCCTTTGCCATGGCATATGGGTCAGAAGCCGTAATCCCGACCGAATATGCCGTCCCGACATTGAGGTCGCTGGCCTGGGACGAAAGATCAAACAATCAACGCTTATCTCACGAGCTTGACCTGGTGGAAGAAATGCGAGATATTACCGGGATAAGGCTGGCAGCTTATCAACAACGGGTCAGGAATCATTTCAACAAGAGAGTAAAAAGAAGGGGATTCCAAGTCGGGGACATGGTCCTCAGGAGGAAGATAGGACACGTGGGAAAACTCCAAGAACCATGGGAAGGGCCCTACACTGTCACCGAGGTAATAGGTCGGGGGGCCTACAGACTGCTTAGGAACTCGGATAACAGAAGGGAACCAAACACACAGAATGCATCCCGACTAAAGAGGTATTACCCATAGAAATATTTCGTTTTCGACCGTTGTAAGCAAAGGCCACTAGAGCCAAAAGGATTGCAATGAAAGTCCAATTTTTCCCGAAAGTCAGAATCATCTCCAATTATCAGTTTTAAAACCTAAGTGTTGAATCCTCTCCATGGGCCCAAAGTGCCCGAGAGATCCTCACAGACCCACCAGTGGTCAGGTTTTCCAATTATCAGTTTTAAAACCTAAGTGTTGAATCCTCTCCATAGGCCCAAAGTGCCCGAGAGATCTTCACAGACCCACCAGTGGTCAGGTTTTCCAATTATCAGTTTTAAAACCTAAGTGTTGAATCCTCTCCATGGGCCCAAAGTGCCCGAGAGAATCTTCACAGACCCACAAGTGGTCAGGTTTTCCAATTATCAGTTTTAAAAACCTAAGTGTTGAATCCTCTCCAGGGGCCCAAAGTGCCCGAGAGATCCTCACAGACCCACCAGTGGTCAGGTTTTTCAATTATCAGTTTTAAAACCTAAGTGTTGAATCCTCTCCATGGGCCCAAAGTGCCCGAGAGATCCTCACAGACCCACCAGTGGTCAGGTTTTCCAATTATCAGTTTTAAAAACCCAAGTGTTGAATCCTCTCCATGGGCCCAAAGTGCCCGAGATATCTTCACAGACCCACCAGTGGTCAGGTTTTCCAAAATATCAGTTTTAAAACCTAAAGTGTTGGACCTTCTCCATGGGCCCAAAGTGCCCGGGAAACCTTCATAGATCCACTTTCCAAAATATCAGTTTTTTCGCCCGACTGTTATTGTCTGGTGTTATTGTTAGTCTTAACAAGTTACAATTCAATATCCCAATTTTTATCAAATGGAGTGCTGGATCATGCATATCCCCAAGAAAGTTTGAATAAATAAACTCATTCGTATTGAAAAAGGCCCCAGTGGCCAAGGCTGATACAATAGAGCTGTGATAAGTTGTTACAAACAAAATAAGAGAAAAACGGAGGGATAGCCCTACTCCACCACAGGAGGATCCCCGTCACCACCTAAGGCATTGGTCCCGAGGGATTGTCCTGTGTTTTCAGGCTCAGGCTCATCCATGCCAGAGCGAGAAGGCGGAGCGGGCAGGTCGTCTTGAAGGAACCCACCGAAGGCCAAATCATCTGGTTCAGCCTCAGGATCATCATACGGAGGCCCAACTCCAATGCTGAGGTCAAGTTCTTCAATAGTCGGGATCTGCCTTTCCTCTTCAGGCTTTTGAAGTTCTTCTATGCATTCCCTCCAGCCCTGCTCATAGCGGTACTTGCATGTCAGCATGAAACGGGCGATCATCTATTTACCACCCTTGTGGCACATCTCTACCCGAGACCTCTCCACGCCTAAAGCATTCTCGACCTCGACCTTCTCCTCAAGCAACTGCAGCCCCGAAGCCTTTAACTTCTCGATTTCTTCGGTCAGGGCCTGCACTTGGAGAGTTAGGGCCTCCCGAGCCAATACTTCCCGATTAGCCATTTGCTCAGCCTCCCGAGCCTTCGCCTCGAGTTCTGAGATCGTCGCCTTGGCGGATGAGAGCCCCTCTTCAGCTGCAACCGCCCTGTATGTCAGGGACTGGATCTTGTCATTGGCCTTCTTCACCTGCTCCAAGGCCTTGACACACCCAGCCTTATGAACTTGAACATCGCGATTCAAAGCGTTGATGACCCGAGCATCATCCTCAAGCTTACAATTGTACGCCTGAGTAGCGTGAAGCATCTGAAGGAAAGAAAATGTTAGCACGGAATAAGGGGCAAAATATAAGCTAAGTGCGAAATATCTCAAAAGTTATTACCCTCATTGCAAGCTCGGGGCCGTTCAAGGCTAGGCTCATCCTGTCGTATCGACCCATGGCCAATCTATCCGTCGGGGTCCAAACCCCCAGGGCCATCTCCCGCAGGGCTTTTGAATTCCCGATCGTCTGGTCCCCCACAGAAAGGTATGGATGGCCCTTCCTGGTATCCAGCCTGAACCGGGGGCTATGGGGAATATCTTTTCCACTCTCAGCAGCTTTCTCTATCTCCCTATTATCTTGTTTTCTGACATTCGTGGAGATAGCAGTGCGGAGTTTGGTAGGTCGGGATTGATTCTGGTCCTCGTCGTCGGAGCCTAAGTCCCGGGTATCCGACACTGAGACAGGAGCACCCAGTGCTACACTCTGGCTAGAGCTCGGCCTGACTGAAAGGTCGCCTCGAGAATTATTCTGATCCAGACCTGTTGAGGTCGGAACCAGGGCATGATCACCCCCGACCTCGACCGCCTCCGATGCATCCGTTTGCGGATCTTGAGATGGCGGAGGCGGAGGCGTGACAGGAGGATGCTCTACCGGAGGAAGGGGCGTGGCAGCAAGTCCTCCAGCCGGTCCCGCCGATTGACTGATTGCAGGGTTCTTAGGGACTGAAGGGACATTAACCCCGCAAACAAAGGACGTGGAACCCATATCACCCTTTCTGGCCCTCTTTATTGAAAGCTTGGGCATGACAACCGCTTTCCTCTTTTGCTGACCCCCAGACATCTTTCTCTTCAGTTTTTTCGCTCCTAATTTAGTCGATGTGGAACCCGAGGCTATCGTCGGTGAAGGTTCTCCCGATGCAAGCTCCTGCAATACAGATCCAGTCAGGCAATTCTGGCTATCCCTTAAATCCTGACTCCATATAAGGGCTCGCAACAGTTCAAATCGGGATCTTATATACCCGACCTCCCTTTTTTCCTGAGGAGCCTTCAGGAAACTCATAACTAGCGTACCCAACTTATCATTGCACAATTCGCAGTGGCAAGAGGCTCGGGTGTGAAAACTCTTAAATTCGGGAAGTCGGGTTGGCTGGAAAACATGGTTGACTGGAATGTTCATAGCGTCGGGATGCCTCCACTGACCACTCACTACTATCATCCTTTCTTTCCATCCTTTGTTGGATGTCGGGACATTGTCACACAACTTCCTATTGACATAGGAGGTTAAGTTGTACCGACCCCTATTATCCTTCTGCTCTTGAAGTTTGTACGAAAACAGGAGCTCAGCCAAACCTAAGTCCAGGTCCAACTCCTTATTGATCAGCAAAATCACGGCCAGGATCCTGTAAAAGTTAAGACCGACTTGAAGGGGGGCCATACCCAAAGTTGCTAGTGCCAAGAGGAAGAAGGGATGAATGGGAAACTTCAAAATGGCAAGGTGGAATGACGAAAGTAATATCTCTCCGGCCTTTAGCCCCTGTCCGACTCTAAAGTCTGCATCCCGAGGGTAATGCCTAACCTTAACTCCTTCGGGAATCCTGAGGCTCTTAAGTTGGGCATCTATCCTGTATTTGGCTGGGAGGGGATCAGTACAGAAATTCTCCTCCTCCTCAGCATCCTGATCCTGATTAATCCCGACGCCACCCTCTACGACTCGATCCCCTGCGTACTGGGTGACCTCCGGTGGGGTAGACCTAACTACTTGGGTAATCTCAATGGACGGGGTGCTAGCCGAGATCTCGGGATCAGTAACGGTCCGGTCGGTATCTGCCAGTTGCAGGTCACTAACCGACCTAGTATCATCACTCCCAGACATATTTGACGAAAGGTAGAAGAATGACTTACAAAGGTAAGGAAGGTTCAGGCAACTTCTCCTTTGATATGTTCTCCGGCGAGTAAATTGTAGAATCCGGCAAACTTTACCAACAGACTGAGAAGGGTGCTTCCAGTCAAAACTCTGCAGTAGGATTCGAATCTCTCCACATAAAGGAATAATCCACCACGGTCACAGGAGTTTGCCAAGATCAGTGAAACAAACAGTAAATTGTGTAGACTTAAGATCGGATTTGGGATTGCACGCAGGGTTGGAGAATACGACAAGGAGAGGACGCTGAAAGAGAAGAACGATTTGAAAATTTTGAAAATTTTGAAAATATTACAAGTATGGCATATGAGAAGGATTTGTAGGTTATATAGAATTGACGTTTCGTCTACCCGGGTCAGGGTACCGGACCGACATGACCCGACCCATTTCACGCGCATCGGTGCCATCTCAGCCGCTGGTTCAAAACTGCAATAATTGTGACGGCTGCGGCATTCAATGCACCTCCGCATCATCCGGCACGCGTCCCATAGCCATTCCAAGGGCTTTTGATGGGCCTTAATATTCTTTCACCTAATGGGCCTGATAAAAAGGCCCATGAACTGAAAGAGGGCCTGTGTACATGACGGTTTTCCCGGCCCATACAAAAGTGGATCTCGACCATACCGACTCCAGATAGCCCGAGATAATCATCATGGATGATGGCCCGGACCCTGTACTAGACCGACACATCCCGAGATCCCATTCTGTAACCCGACCCAAAGAACATGAAGCAACTCGAAGATTCTAGAATAAACTTGTAGCTCAAAGTAACGTTATAAATGTGGAAAAAGTAGTTGACGTGTAAAGTGTGGAAAAAATCCAAAATAGAAAATGTTGCCCTAATGGGCCAAAAGCCCATAGGGAAAATGTATATAAGCCAATGAAGAATAATGAGAGGGATCATCTTTTTGTGTTGTGCAAATTTTGTATCTACAAACAGTAAATACAAATTTTGCTAGAACAACAAGTCCTCAATTTTTATTTTTCAAAACGCAAAGTTTCTGCCGTTAAACTTATCGATCGTAGTTTTCTTATACGATTGTTTTAATTGTTTTGAGTCGAATCACATAAAACCAAGTGCATGGTTGCGTCTAGATTGGTCCAAATACGTAGTTAACTGGTTTGACCCAATCCAAAAACTGGTTAAAAAGGATTGATTCGGCCCGAAATAGTAAATTGGGCCAAGTTAACTACTGGCAGAAGATTCCGTTAAACTTAATAAAATATTCTATGTCGTTATGACGCCATCAGTAACGTTGTTAGCTGACGCGGTGCTGACGTCACGGTTGACGTGGCTTTATAGACTTCACTGTTGGTGTGGTTGGTGACGTAACTCAGACGACACTGCTGACGTGCCTAATAATGTTACTGTTGACGTGGATGCTGATGTCACGCTTAGGGATGGCAACGGGTGCGGTTCTGGGCGGGTGTACCCTCCCCTGCCCCAACAACCATTAGGAAACTCCCACACCATTCCTACCTAAAATTAGCTAAACGGGGTGGGAGGTCACCTCGTCCTCATCGGATTTTTTAAAACCGTTGGATGCCCGCGGGTACCCATTAACAGTTGGAATTTTCAAATATGTCACTTTAAAATTGAATAACTCCAATTTATACAACAACAAAAATAGAGTTTAGGATTGGTGGGTTACATTTATTTATTTATTTATTTTTGAATGGTAATATACCCACACCCCCACACACCCCCACATGAGCCCCATGGGGCTCGAACCCCTAACCTCCCCTGAGAGTAAATATGATACCATCAGGCTACAAGACCTTTGGTTAATTTTTTTTTTTTTTACTATATATATATTATAATATGTCTAAACGGGGCGGGGACACCTAAAACTGTTCCTACCCCGTTTATGTATGAGTTTTTTTTCCCAACACCATCCCCACCCATATAATATAAACAGGGCACCCAAAACCACTATAAATGGGGTGGGGTGGGGCGGGGAAAAATTGCCATCCCTAGTCACGCTGACGTCAGCTGTTTTCATTCTCTGGACAGTCGTTGGAGCGTGGACCCGCGGCAAGGTGTGTGGCAATTTCTCAGGGAAATATTTTTTGACACGGTTTTGACCGTCTGCTTCTTCTCCACAAACTGAACACGATGGTGTGCTCATATATGGATTTTGTGCAACTTGAATTTCTGGATCGAGAGCAACTCCCTACGTTTTTAGGATCTTCTTCAACCTTCGGCTCTAATACCACTTATTAGGAATTGGAAAACGCTCTGATACCACTTGTTAGGAATTTAAAAATGCTATAATACCACTTGTTAGGGTTTACCCAACCTTTTGTTTGGTCACACACACAATTGCACATACAATCACACACACACAACACAAGATAAAGATACGTGATTCGGCCAATTATGCCTACGTACACGGAGTGCACCAATAATTCACTATCACTTGAATAGATTATAAGATATAGATCAACAACTCACACTGTGTATCGCTGACACTCAGGAAATACTACTTTATATATATATATTTTTTTTAAGAACTCTCATTCTGTCCTCTCTCTTGCCCTAGCCATCACATAACCACACAATTCTTCCTTGAAAACTCTTATATTTATAGCCAAAGAGTCTTGTAATTAATGACCAAGATTTGGTCTCATTAATAAAGATGAATAGTCAAGATTTTTCCAACTTTGACCAAAAAAGGGAATAACCAAGATTGTGATCTCGAACAAAAAAAGGAATAACTCCTATTGATGCTTTCCAAAAATAAAGGAACCACCAATATTAACAGAAGAAACTTACAAAATAAAGTCAGATAGGTTTAAACTCTTCACGCACTACATCGCCCAATCATAAAGGAATACAATCAATAAACTCCATATCTTTCTTTCGTTTTAACGTCTCTCTAGCCAGCTTGTCAGTAACCCCATTGCATTTCCTTGGAGTAAAGGTGACAAAAGAGACTTCAAAACGTTCGAGAAGATAATGGATATCATCCACGATAATGCTTCATTTATAATCAATAATTCCTTAGTCGCATGAAGCCTTCACAATCTGCAAGGCATCCTCTTAGAAAATTATTTTTTTGCAACCCCATGCCAAAACATTCATGGTTTGTCTTAGAGTCAAAACTTCTGCCCTGAATGCATCAAGAGCATTGGGGAAGAAGAAAAGAAAAACCATTAAAACATACTCCAAAGCATCCCTAAACACTACACAACCTCCAGCCTTGCTCAACCCAGGAGAAAAGAATGCATCAAAATTGATTTTAACCACATCCAAAATCGGAGGATGCCACACACACCCAGTGCGGTCACTTCTGTCCGGATGGATCCCAATTTAATTATTTGTTTGTGTTTCACACCTTTTATGTATTAGTTAATAATCTTCCTATAAGCATAACCACCTTCTAATAGTATTTTGTCCCAAATAAGATGGTTCAATCTTTCAATTTTTTAAGCACCTGACCTAACACCACTTTTCCATTTCCAGAAAATGGAAACAATTCCTTTTGTTAGGAACACGCTATAAAGGGGGGGGGGATTCGGGTTGATATAATCTGTGAATCCAGGGGTCCGATAGGGTATCTCTGAAAGAGATTGGATACGCGATAAAGCTCTACAAAGAGGCAATCGTTGAGGGCTGACAAAAGGGGTCATAGCCAAAAGTCAACCTCGCGACCCTATGAGTTTATTGTGTAGGAAGTGCCATTTGATTGACCTGAGGAAATATTTTGATATACTGAATGGTGGGTCGCGACCTTATTCATCAAAATCACTCAAAATAAAGTATTTGGAATGCGTCAAATAATGCTCAGGGTCATGTAAATGGAAAATATGCATAAAGGACATGACCCAGGGCACTTTGACATCAATTAAAGGAATCCGCGAATTGATAACCTCCTGATATCGCGGGATGGTAAGATCGCAGATTAGTAATGTCGCGAATTGAATACCGCGACCCAGGTAAATTATGGAGGCTAACCACAGATCTATATCGTCGATAAACATGATGACGTGACAATAACTTATGCTTACACCAGTGCCTATAAATAAGGGGTCAGGGACTCAATCAAGGGGACTTTTTCAGAGACTTAGAGAGAGAAATTCTTAGAGAGAGAAAAAGTTATTTTTTAGATCTTTTATGGTGTAATTACTCTTCTCTTCCTTTCTCTTTCTATAATTCTGTATTCATCAAAGGTATTAAAAAAGATATCATTTTCAGTGAGTATTAGAGTGGGTAGATACTATTTCCAAATCACAATAAATAAAGACCCCAACATTAAGGCGACTCTGCTGGGGAGGAAATGTCATGTGCATAAGCTAATCCTCGAAAAACTCGCTAGAGAAGACCTCCACATACCCGACATGCCGAATAAACTGAGGAACAAGAAGAAGAGCCAGTTCAGGAAACTGAACCAGTTCCGCTAGCACAAAGGTAGCACTGGCGTGCAACTGCAAGAGACGCACAGACAGAGGTTCGTCTAGTGGAAAATCCAACACCAAAAAGACCGGAAGTATCACCAGTTTTGCTACAAGCTTTGCTCAACATTCAGGAGACTCAAAAGGCTCTTCTTGTCATAATGAAAGCGTCTTAGGCAGCAGTACCAGGCTCAAAAGTACCACGAATTGAAAATTGAGCTCCGTTGAGAGTTACCACACCAGAAGCTTCACAAGAGGTGCCCCGTGTACAAACAGAGTTCCTAGAGAATGCGATCTATATCACCAGGGATCAACTGCAATCCATTTTAAGTAAAAAAGTTGATGAGGAAGAAGTTGAGATATCACCACCATATCATTCGAGTATCATGGCCTTGCTGTATCCTGAGGATTATGTTGCACCAAGTTTTCAACAATTCGATGGCAAAGAAGGGAATGTAAAAGAGCATGTTTCCAGATTTATTGATGCTTTGGGGCCTCAAAGAAATAACGAGCACTTGAAACTTAGGCAGATTTCTAAATCCCTGACAGGCACTACATATACGTGGTATATTAGCTTGGTTCCTGCCTCAGTAGCAAGCTGGACAGATTTGGTGGTAAAATTTTACACAAAATTCTTCCAAGCAGATGAAGAAGTATCAATGCTTTCGCTCACCAGGCAAAGACAGCGCCTTGGAGAAGAAGTTGTTGCTTATGTTAGGAGATTTTGTGAGACTGTTTTACAATGCCATGAGCCTCTCTCTGAGCTTCAGTTAATCAAAATTTGTATAAAAGGAATGTTGTGTGAATATATAATGCATTTAGTCAATTATGAGGTCAAAACTTTTTCAGCACTAGTGGATAATGCGCGAAGATTGGGAGAGGTCCTAGCACATTTGACATGTCCCAGCATTATCATGAGACGAGTATCGATGGTGGCAGATACACAAAATGAGAGGACAAGGGGAGACCGTGGGGATCACACCGAAATATCTGAGCCACCTCCTTTACCTTTTGGTGAAAAAGAAGTAATTGCTTTGCTTAATCAATGGATTGCTGATGAAGTTATAACACTACCCACCACCCAAAGGATGCCAACAAGAGAGGAAAAGATAAGGAGTAATTACAGCCCTTATCACAGGTCCATTCAACATTCTTTAACAGGGTGTTGGACATTTCACGGGTTAGTACACAGGAAAATAGCATTAGGAGCCCTTGATGTGGCTAAAAACGTGACTAATGAGCCTTTTCTAGCACACGTGGCAGTAGTAAGTGGTCACGACGACATTGAAATGGTGAATACTGTCAAGCAAGAATGCTCCAGCTCGTGACATGAATGAGTCCGCTAAGTTCGAAGCTTTCTTCAATAAACTCCTAATTCAAGAGCACGTGAAAGAGTTTTTGAAAGAACAGACGATCGCTGCTCTTAATCATACTATTATTATCCCGTAGCAGGCAAAGGTTATAGGAGAAATTACATTCTCATAAAATGATAGGCATGTCTTGTTCCCTCACAACCACCCTTTGTATGTACCTGCTATTGTCAATGGTCGCGAAATAAAATGAGCTTTTCCGGATGGTGGAGCGTCTGTCAATTTAGTACCTATCGCGACCCTACGAATGATTAATTTTCCTGAAAGCAAGATTGCGGCCCATGCTATCTCAGTTATTGATATGGGTTTCGCAACCCTACGAATGATTTAGTACCTATCGCGACCCTACGAATTTAGTACCTATCGCAACCCTACGAATGATTAATGGAGACCAACAATCGACTATGGGTTTCGCGACGTTGGATCTCAAGGTTGGGAAAATCAGGGCTCCTACTAAGTTTCATGTCATCAAAGGTGAGCCCTCATATCAACTACTAGTAGGAAGATCATGGTTACATGCATATGGTGTAGTGCTTTCATCATATCATCAAGTGATGAAATCCAACTGGGGAGAAGGCATAATGACGCTTAAAGCTACCAATAACCCCTTCTGTGCTTTTGAGGCTCACTTCACAAATGCAATTTACTTTTTTAAATACGGAGAAGAAAGTGTTCCGGGTATCTATGCCACACCCTTGCCAAAATGGGAAGAATTGGAAGCTGAAGTCATGTATAAAAGAAATTCAAAGGAAGTGAGTTGGTCGCGAGTAAAAATGCCCGATGGGTGTGTAGTATACAAGTTGTGACGAGATTGGGGGTCAGAGGCCTATACAGTTGGCACTGGCCCCAAGAAATCAAAATTAAATTCGCGACCAGAGCATGGCTTATGCGAAGTTGACATTGGAGATGGAATCATTCCGCGACCAACCTTCATAAGTCATAGTCTGAGCAAAGAAGACAAAAAAATCCTTGGTAAGTCTGCTCAAAGAGTATCACGATATATTTTCCTGGGAGTACGTCCAAATGCCAGAGCTCAGTAGGTCATCATCTTAATGTGCACCTAACGTTAGAACCAAAGAAGCAAAAACAACGGGTATTTCACCTAGACTTGGAAATACAGATCAAAGCAGAAGTGGAAAAATTGTTGAAAGTAGGTTTTATTAAACCTACTCAGCATCCAACATGGCTCGCAAATATAGTACCTGTAAAGAAGAAAAGTGGGCATATTAGAGTTTGCGTGGATTACCGTGATCTTAACAAGGCCTGCCTAAATGACGATTTTCCTTTGCCCAACATTGATACTTTGGTGGATGCGACTGCAGGGCACGAGATTATTTCACTTATGGATGGTTTTAGTGGCTATAACCAGATTAAAATGACATTAGAGGATGCTGAGAAAATACTATTTCGAGCCCCCATGGGAAATTTTCATTATACAATAATGCCATTTGGACTAAAAAATGTCGGAGCCACGTATCAGAGTGCCATGACAACCATTTTTCACGATATGATGCACAAGATAGTGGAAGACTATGTGGATGATTTGGTGGTCAAGTCCAAAGTAGCACATAATCATGTAGATGATTTAAGAAAGGTGTTGCAACGATGCCGTGAGTACAATTTAAAGATGAATCCTTTGAAATGCGCTTTTGGGGTTTCAGAAGGAAAGTTTTTGGGATATATTATACACCGACAGGGAATAGACCTGGACCCCACAAAGGCTAGAGTAGTGTTAGAAATGGCACCTCCAAAGACTCGCAAGTTGCTGAAAACATTTTTGGGGAAAATTTCATATCTCAAAAGATTTATTCCAGTGCTGGCAGAGGTCACTCACTCGCTTATGCCATTGCTAAAGGAAAAAGCTGAATATAATTAGGGGAAGGAACACCAAGAGGCTTTCGAAAAAATCAAGTAGATTTTGACATCTCTAAAAACAATTATGGCACCACAGTCAGGAAAACCACTAATAATGTATGTCACTTCTACCAATAAGTCAATAGGAGCACTATTAGCTCATGAGCATGAGGGAGAGGAAAAACCAGTATATATATTAGTTGCGTACTCAGAAGGCCTGAGTCGCGGTACACATCCTTGAAGAAACATTGTTTGACTTTAGTATTTGCGGCTCAAAATTTTTGACATTATCTATTTGCTCATCCTTTGGAATTGGTAACTAAAAGTGATCCCATTCGATATCTACTCACGAAACCCATTATGAGTGGAAGAACCGCACGCTGGCTATTGGCATTATTTCAGTACGAAATCACATGCTCTAGGCCAAAAGGCAGTGAAAAGTCAGGCGTTGTCAGATCTATTAGCTTTATTCCCATGAGGTTCTGAGCCCAAAGTCGAGGAAGTAGGAATGGTAGGAAGCATATAGTACACGTTAGAATTCGACGACTCTTCCACAAAATAAGGAGGATGAGCTGGTTTTGTGTTAAGAAATGAGGAAACAAAAGAAAAAGTGGGTGATGGCCTACAAGCTTGACTTTCCTTGCACCAACAACAAAGCAGAGTACGAAGGATTGACACTAGGGGTACAAAATGACCCAACAATTGAAGGTAAAGGTGCTCCATGTAAAAGGGGATTCAAAAATTGTCATAAAACAAGTTAAGGGGAGTATGCTGTGAAGGAACCCCTTCTTGTGCCTTATAGAACTTTCATTGGATAGATGTTGGGAACTTTTGAGTCTGTAAGCGCGAGAAAGCAATAGACGTTCTGACGCGTTAGCAACATTGGGTTTCGCGATTACAGTTTCAAGGGATAGATTCCAATTTGCAAATACTGCGGAGAACTAGTTCAATAATCAGTTAAAAAGTAGAGCCACGACCTTATGCGGACTGGAGAATGGATATAGTTCAAGCCTTGATTAGCAATGATAATACTACTTTGAGGCGGTGATATCAAATTATAAAGGAAACATTGTATCATAAGGCCACAGAGGGGATGCTAGCTAAATGTATACCAATAAAGGACGCACATGAGCTACTGCACAAAGCTCATACGAAAATATGTGGACAAGTGGATATAAGTCTTTACCGAAGCATACAACGAGAAGGATACTTTTGGCCAAGTATGAAAAATGATGCCACAAAATTGCAAAACAAGTGTCAGAATTGCAATGCTTACCCATCCGCGAATGAGGGAAACTTCGCATAAATTACCGACTGGCGGTATAAGTATGTGCTTTACCTAAATGAGGGAATTCTACCTGAAAAAGATAAGTCGCGGTTTAAAAGTCGGCTTCACGGTATGTTTTTCATAATGGGAAGTTGTTTAGAAAAAACTTTGAAGGAAGACTGCTGAGATGCATTGGTGAAGAGGAAGCAGGAGAAGTGCTAAGGAAAACTCATGAGTTTGGACATAAAGGCCAAACAAAAGTATTTCAACAGCTTTTGTTGTCTGGATATTACTAGCCTACAATGGAAAAAGATACTAGAGAATTTGTTAGAAAATGTCATAATTGTCAGGTACATGAGGATCTTATTCACACCCCAGCAGCGGAGCTACGTAGTTTATCTACTCCTTAGGCTTTGGATATAATTGGGTCAGTTACACCACAAGCTCAGGGACATGCATGGGTGTTAGTCGCAACTGAATTGTTTACAAAATGAGTGAAAGCTGTCCCATTACGATGAACAACGACCGACAATTTGGTCAGGTTCATAAAAGAGAATATTATACTATCAGATAATGGGAATCCTTTAGTCAACACTAAAGTCGCAGATTTGCTTGAAAGATATTAAGTAATTCATCACAAGTCAACACCATACTACCCTAAAGGGAATGGGTAGACAGAAGCTTCAAACAAAGCTTTAATTAGAATATTGAGTCATTTGGTGCATAGTAATCAGAAGAAGTGGATGGAATAATTACCCATAGCTCTATGCGCACACCAGACATCCTACCGAACTGCTATAGTAATGACCCCGTACTCACTAGTCTATGGAGCAGAGACAATATTACCACTAGAGATAACAATCGTGGCTAAAACATTGACTGTGGAAAGTAAATTGGAGGACATAATGCTACAAGTTGAAAGTTTGGAAGGGAATAGGGATGAAACGTTTATGAATCAAATGGCCTATAATACTCAACAAGCAAAGGGGTACAACAAGAAAGTACGGTACCGATGGTTTAAAGAAGGGGATAGAGTGTTAAAGACAGTACCAACAATAATGCGGGGACAAAGGATGAGAAAATTTGAAGAAAAATGGGAAGGCCCTTATATAATCACAAGTGAAAGCAGCAGTGGGTACTATAAATTGGAGTATGAGATTACTCGCGAAAGAACAAGGCCACTCAATATAAAATGGATAAAGTTGTATCAGTCTTAAGAGGAAAGATAGATTCATACACAATATGTATTCTACAAAGGAATGAGTATTGATAAAAAAAAAAAAATGTCTTATATCAGTATAAAATGTGTGAAAATTAGTAAAATAAGTACATCAAAACACTAGTACAAGTATCTACCAACAGGAGAAGAGACGTGAAGGCTCTCATGCTCCTCTTGCAGCTCGCGAGAATGAGTAGAGTGATCAGTGGAATCTTTTAATTTGTTACTAATTTCTTCTGCAGCAGCCAATTGTGCTTTAATTGCTTCAACCTTCACGACACTCGCCTGATACTCAGCATGAGCCTTCACTTCAGCACAAAGTTTGAGATGAAGACGCCGTACTTGTTCCAAGCGAGCTTCCCACCAGGATACATCCATTTTCATGTTTTTCCAATCCTTAATTATCTTCCTATAAGCAGAACCACCTTCTAATAGTATGTTGTCCCAAATAAGATGGTTCAATCTTTCAATTTTTTAAGCACTTGACTTGATATCACTTTTCCATTTCTAGAAAATGGAATCAATTCCTTTTGTTGTAAACACATTGTAACGGGGGGAGGGGGATTCGCGTTGATATAATCCGCGAATCCAGGGATCCGATAGGATATCTCTGAATGAGATTGGATACGCGATAAAGCTCTACAAATGGGTAATCGTTGAGGGTTGACAAAGGGGGTCATAGCCAAAAGTCAATCTCGCGACCCTATGAGTTTATTGTGTAGGGAGTGTTATTTGACTGGCCTGAGGAAATATTTTGATATAGTGAATGGTGGGTTGCGACCTCATTCATCAAAATTACTCAAAATAAAGTACTTGGAATGTGTCAAATAATGTTTAGGGTCATGTAAATGGAAAATATGCATAAAGGACATAACCCAGAAAATTATGACATCAATTAAAGGAATCTGCGGATTGATAACCTCCTGATATCGCGAGATGGTAAGATCGCGGATTGGTAATGTCGTGAATTGAATACCGCGACCCAGGTAAATTACGGAGGCTAACCGCGGATCTATATCGCGGATAAACATGATGACGTGATAATAACTTATGTTTACACCAGTGCCTATAAATAAGGTGTTAGAGACTCAATCAAGGGGACTTTTTTTAGAGACTTAGAGAGAGAAATTCCTAGAAAGAGAAATAGTGATTTTTTTAGATCTTTTGTGGTGTAATTACTCTTCTCTTCCATTTTCTTTCTATAATTTTGTGATCATCAAAAGTATTCAATAAAAATATCATTTTGAGTGAGTATTATAATGTGTAGATACTATTTCCAAATCACATTAAATAAAGACCCCAACACACATACAATATTCGTCATTACATTTTGAGATGTTTATCAAAATTTGTGTTGGGAGTTAGTACAAAAATATTTGTGTTCTTTTTTTTTTTCTACTTTATCTCTGTTGATCATAAAGTTTTTATCACCTGTTTTTTCATAGTATAAATAAATAAAATTATTTATGAAAATTAAATTCTTGTTCAACTATTTCACTTTAAAGAGCATTAAAAAAATTATGAACACAAAGAAGTTATATTACCTATTTTACCCCTTCTTTCAACCTTCTTTAGGCTGAGTACTCTTTCAAACTTACAGATTCTTCTAATACTAAAGAGTACTTTTATTTCCATATTTTAAGTTGCTGATTTTATTCTTTTAATTTTCCTCTCATTCAACAAGGAAATTGTTCACGTAAACAAACATGAATACTTTAACGAAACTCTAAAATACTATAATTCAAAACATTTTAGGATAGAAAGAATATTTCAAAAACATTTAAAACGATCTTCTTCATACTAATACTAAAACATACTAGATGAATTTGAAATAAGGAGAAATCTAAAAGGAAAAGAATCCACCATCATGAATTTTTTAAAATAAATTTTCTATTTTCTATATATAAATTCTTCGTCAATAAATCACACTACACCAATTAAATTATAACTTGAAAAGATGAAGAAAATTATGACATTAAATTGATTTAGTGGTAGGTATTCTTGATTTTAACATAATTGGTCAAACATGAAGAATATTTCTTCTATTTTTAAGTCTCTAACTCAGTTTTTTAGTTATTGATATACATACTGTATAAAAAATGCAACACATGTAACATTTTGAGGTTTTTGATTATTGATGTAATACCAACAAATAGAAATAAAGTTTTATTTCATTTGAAAATGAATTCAAGATATCAAAACTTTCTGTACATTGATATTCACTAATATACTCTATAAGTTTACTTCATCAAAATATTGTGAAATAGAAAACATATAGTTTTGAGTTGTTGAAGCAGCTAAACAATTTTCTGCACTAGACCAACCAACCACCCACCGTACAATGCGTCTAGTCTTTTTCTTTCTACACAACTTCTCACTTGGTTGCCATTTTTGTATATTTCTCTTTGCATTCCAAAATTAGAACCAATAAAACATAACAAATACATATATGAATTTTATAATAAATAAATGATATATTTTGTGAACTAATCACATGTATAACTAAGATACTTCTCCTAAATTACCCAGATATATATATTTTGGTTGGTAACGTCTTGGTAGACTCAAATACTACGTCTCGTTTGGTAAGGTTCATCTATTACCTAAATTGAGGTGCTTATAATCATCAAATCAACTATTCTTGCCTTGTACTACAATATAGATTACATTATTACTAAAATGTCATGTTGGAACTGTGTTGAGGTGTACGTATCTACTATCAACCAATAGCTATAGAGATAAGTTATCTCACTCTATTAATGAAGATTATGGTTAGATTATGAAAGTAATTAACTAATAATGAAGATCATGGTTAGATTATGAGAGTAATTAACTAACTGATTTGTGATAATAGAGTATCTACTGCCACATGGTATGGTGGGAGCCTCACTTTTTTTAGTTGACATAGCCTAAAAGAAAACCTAATCATCAATTCAACATTTTTCTTCCTCAATAATTTTGACTTCTAAGGTCCTGTTTGGCAAAATTTATACTTAAACTTCTAAACACAAGAAAAAAAAAAATATAAGCTATTTTAAGAAACTGATACCTCTAACTTCTTTAAAATATTGTTCTAAGACAAGAAGCTTAGCAAATTAATTTTTTGTCAAACACCATTTAAAACAACTTTTCATTCTAAAGAGTCAAAAATAACTTTTGAAAAGTGAATCCAAATTAAAATGACCTAAGGGTCTGTTTGGTTGTGCCGTTTTGGAATTGCATTAGAGTTGCAATACATTGTTCGGATAAGTCTTGGAATTCAAGTGTAATTGAATTTCAATCCCAAACTCAATTTGAATGTGAATTTCAATCATAATCTCAATTCGAATGTAAAATATCATAAATCTTGAATTAAGTTAGACAATATAAATAGATTTAAAAATGTAAATATAAGTATGAAACTATGAATATATATATATATATATATATATATATATATATATGCATGTGTATATGTGTATGTATATGTATATGCATGTAATATACATATATGTATTTATGTAAATATGTAAATATATGTGAGCTTGTGTGTATGAATTTGTATTCATAATTTTATATATATACATTTATGAGTACATATATATTTATATATACATGAGTGTATATATGTTTGTATATATAGGCATGTGTATATATGTGTATATATGTTTGTACATCTATATAGGCATATGTATATATATAAATCTTTGTGAATATATATGTAAATTTGTAATTATGAAAAGTTAGTTGTTAGAGAGAGAAAATTTATTGGATTGAAGATTTAGAATTAGAAATCACAACTTCTTATGTGGAATTCAAATTGTAGAATTGGTAGATTTGGAATTGGAATACAATTCCAAATCCAAATAATTTTTGAGCAAACGAACAATGAAATCTTTGGAATTAGAATGCAATCCCAAATCCAAGGTCTAAAACGTTGCAGTGGAACGAAGCCTAACTGTATTATCTTCTAGTCTTGTATTTGATATATATACTATGTAGACAATGTAGCTAATGCATGACAAGAGACATCAGTTATCTATGTTTAAATTTCAATTAAGTGAATAACCTTAATGATTCCAGTCTGTGCTCTTAGAAATTATAGAATTTCAATTAAAATTCCCATTTTATGATGATGCCAAGTAATCACTAGGAAATTAATGATTTTTCTGAGTTTTTAAGTAATTCAGTGATTGCCCACTACCATCGTTATTTAATAATTGATTTTCGTAATATTGATAACAAGCTCCCCAAATATATTACTTAATTTCGCAAGATGATTTTGTTACATTCGCAGACGTCATTCGACAAGCATTTTTGTTATGTTTCTAGTTATATCCAACAAAAAAAATAAAAAATAAAAAAATATCCCCTTAATTGGATGCAACACTGGCCTGAGTAACAACTCATCTTGGCTATATTGGATAGTGTGGAAGCTTGGTTGGGTGTGCACCTAGAAAAGTAATAACCTATTGGACCGGTAATATTTTTGTTGTGCAGTGTATTCATTAATAGTGATATATTGAATGTTTTATAATTTTCATTTTTTATTTTTTAGTTTTTTTAAAAGTAATGATTTTGAATTCCTAGTTCAAAATGAAAAGTAAAATCCTGTTTTGCAATTACATTTTTCAGAAAAAAAAATTAAAAGTAAAACACAAAAAATGTGTTTTGATAAAATTTATGTTTTCATTGAATGTTTTAAGAAAAACAATTATAATATATATCATCTCTCACTCAGTTGGATGATGGAACTATATTCCTAAGTTAAGGATTTATGGTTAACACATGCAGTAGGAGAGGCGGAAGCGGTTAGCCTTCCAGAAATTTATATGTTAATGACTTGATTTATAACTAAATGGGTCTATTAATAACAAAATTATACGGTTTTTTTTTTTAAAAAAATAATTATGCAACTAATTTGAACTCTAATTTTTGTTTTATTTATTTTATTTTGTGGGTAAAGTTGCAATAAAATAATAATAAAATCATAAAAACATAAAGTAGTTTCTTACTACATTGCCAAAATCAGAGAAATCACATTTTTTCTTTTACTTTTTATTCTTGATCTTAATTAAATAGGAAAGTTGGTTTTTGTAGACACATAAACTTGGTGAATATTTAGTGCATGTTTGGCAACATGGAGTGGAGCCAAAATTTTGGGTTTGGTTTGAAAATTTTGCTCCACTCTATGTTTGGCAAATGGTGTGTAAATTTGGAGTAGACACTGTAGCAATTCCATGGTGCAACTTTTGTGAAGGAATGAGCCAAAATTTGGAACCATCATTTTTTATGGTTCATGGTTTTGGTTTTGGTACCAACACTGTAGCAAATTCATTTTTGATATTAATAAATTTTGAAAAATTAAATATTCTGAAAAATTAAATATTTATGAAAAATTATATATATTTCAAAAAATTAAATATATTAATATATTATAATATTAATATATTAAAAAATAAAATGTGAAACCCATATATTAATATATTTTAATATATATTAATAAATAAAATGTGAAACCCATATATTAATATTAATATATATTAATATTTATTAATAAATAAAATTAATATATATTAATATTTATTAATAAATAAAATGTGAAATTCATATATTAATATATTTTAATATATTAATATTAATATTTATTAATATATTAATATTCAGAATTTCAACCCATACCAACTCTACCAAACATGGTTTGATTTTTCAGCATCACTTTTTCTCACACCAAAACCATCTGCACCAAATATGGTTTGAAACCAAAATAAAACCATACCAACTCTAACCAACCCAACTCCAACCAAACCAAAACCAAAAACCAACTCCACACCGTCTACCAAACAAACACTTAATCACCGTTGGATCGATCAACTTAAGTCAATAAGTCTCGGTCAAATTCATTGACAATTACGGGTCCCACAAATGGACACATGTCAAATTCTCAGGTCGGGTTATATGCTTTTAATTCAAAATTAAATTTGGATTTGTTCCCATAAATAATAAATAAATAAATAAATATTATTTTATGGGGTTTTAAGCATAATTGGTGGGTACTTTCCAAAATTAAGACCCCACTTTTGGCCTATAAATAAAAGGCCACCCAACACATTGAAGGGGAAGAAAAAAAAAACAAGAGAAGGAGAAGAAGACTGCAACGAAGCTCTGCCGACTCCAACTCAACAAAACCTCTGAAATTCTTGAAGATGAAGAACAACAAGCACGCCACACCTGTGCTGTTATTCTTCAAAGACTTTCAGCAAATCAAGATCTCTTCAATTCCGAAGAACACAAGCAACAATCAAGTAACGGTTCAAGATCAAGCTTTCAAAGCCCTTGCACCTGAGTTTTAGGAGATTTAATCAGAGGAAGATTCTTATTTATTTAAGAATCGACCATAGAGAATTGTACCACTTTATTTTATTATTTATTATCAATAAAATCATTTGTTTGCTATTATTTTGTTTCCTAGAATTTCGGATACAAAATTTGTGTTTACAAATTTCTGGCACGCCCGGTGGGACCTCTCTGCCTCTCATCCTCCTCTCCTTAACCATTCATCAAATCTCTACCTTTCTAGCATCAATGGCTCCCAAGAATGCTCAGCTTGAACAAGGGTCAAAGAATGGTGGCAAGAACGCCGTCACTTCCACAACTCGCAAAGCCCCAACCATAATTGCTGTCAAGAATGTCGTTGCTTCATCAACTGATAGTAGCACCTCCACAGGCGCAGTAACCCGTCAGAAGGCAAAGACACTCGCTTCATTGGCACAAAGTGAGAAAAGAGGGTGGTCGACCCAACACCACCTGAAAGCACAAAAAGACAACCATTCATCACTCTTGAGTCTTTGAGAACAGGGAAGATCAATACTATGAAGTCTCAAGAAGATTTCCCTATTTTTGAAGAATGTTCTCCCAAAGGTAGAGCGTCGCACTCCATTTCTGATTGCAACTCAAGCACCGGATCACAATCAGGATCTATTCCAGGGACTCCAAAAGGTTTCGGTCCCGAATACTCAGACTACCAAATTCATTCACACACAACCAATATGCAAGTCATGATGACTGATACAACATCAATAGAATAACAAATGGCTACTATGAGTCGAGCCATCGAAAAGCTCACCAAAACCGTTGAAGGGAAAGATCTGCAAATCGCAACACTCATGAACAGGCTTGAGGCCCAAAAGTCAAGTTAAGGACCTACTCACCCTCCTGGTTTTACACCGCAAGTGGCCATGAAATACAAGGATCAACATATAGCCACGTCTGAGCAAGGGGCAACCCAAACCTATTTTGCTCATTCAGTGGGCTCTCTATATGTCCAACAACTGTAAGACATGATCTCCAATACAATCAGATCACAATACGGTGGAGTAAACCGGAGCACTCTCATGTATTCAAAACCATACACTAAACGAATTGATGATATGAGGATGCCGATGGGATACCAACCGCCTAAGTTACAACAATTTGACGGGAAGGGCAATCCCAAGCAACACATTGCCCATTTTGTGGAGACTTGTAATAATGCAGGGACGGGGGGCGACTTTTTGGTGAAACAATTTGTTTGTTCTCTAAAGGGAAATGCCTTTGATTGGTATACCGACTTGGAAGCTGAATCAATTGACAGTTGGGACCAAATGGAGCGAGAGTTCCTGAATCGCTTCTATAGCACTCGACGTACGGTAAGCATGATAGAACTTACCAACACTAGGCAATGGAAAGAGGAACCGGTCATGGACTATATTAATAGGTGGAGGGCACTAAGCTTGGATTGCAAAGATCGACTATCAGAAACCTCTGCCGTTGAGATGTGCATGCAAGGTATGCATTGGAGACTTCTCTATATCCTTCAAGGAATCAAACCCCGAACTTTTGAGGAATTGGCTACACGGGCACATGACATGGAGATTAACATCAATGCTCACGGTGGCAAGGATGTCTCTGTCTTAGAACAAAGAAATGATAAAAAAGATGGAAATAAAGAGGAAAGACAAACAAAGAAAAACCATAAAGAAACCATGACCATCACTACAGTACCATTGAAAATTACCATGAAAGATAAGAATAAGGAAGTTAGCAAGCAAACTAAAACTTAAGATACTGAAAGGCCTCCTCCAACACTCAAAGAGTTAGAGAACAAGACATACCCATTCCCAGACTCTGATGTGGCCAGCATACTAGAATTCTTACTTGAGAAAAAAATAATCGACCTGCCAGAATGTAAACGCCCCGCAGAGATGGGACGAGTGAAGGACCCTAAGTATTGCATTTATCATCGCATCGTTAGCCATCCAATTGAAAGATGTTTTATATTCAAATAATTGGTCATGAGTTTGGCAAAGCAAGGCAAGTTCCTTTTGGATAAGGAGGAAATAGCTGAAGCGAATCATGCTACCATTGCCTCTGTTTTAGCTAGCCCAACCAAAACAAAATCTGATGTGCAAAGTTTTCATGGAAAACAACCGGAGAGCCTGAAGACCATCCAATTTGGTTCATTAAATCCAGTTATCATTCCTCTGTCGAATGCAATTTTGTCTGAACAAGTAGAGGAATGATGGACTCTTGTAACAAGAAGAAGATCTTGCAAACAAAGAACTATTACTGCACCACATACCAGCCCAAACTGGGGGCATAAAAAGGAAAAAATTCAGCAAGGCCCACAGAAGAAGCAAAAAGCCATGACGGAACGTCAAGCAGTTGAGCTCTCAAATAAAGATACTCACCGAGGTGTTACTTTGGGAGAATTATTTCCTATTGAATATCTTACTGATGATCAAAGTCTAACCGTTTACACGGTATCAGCCACTGAAGTTGACGAGAAAGATGAACAAGAAACATTCGAAGTAGATGGTCAAGATTTTGACAAAGCATAAAATCGCACCGTTAAAGGTACGGAAGAGAAAACCCCTAAAATGATGTGTGCCTCGTGTTGTGCATCTATTCTTTTCACCGATGAAGATCTCCAACTTGGGTCAAAACCTCACAATCGACCGTTGTTTGTTTCTGGGTACATTCGGGAGCAAAAGGTCACTCGTATTCTTATTGATGGGGGCTCCGCAGTGAACATCATGCCAAAATCCACAATGAGAAACCTTGGCATTACAATCGACGAGTTGGCTCGAAGCCGGCTAGTCATTCAAAGATTTAATCAAGGAGGACAACGAGCAATTGACATGATAAGAGTTCACCTCACCATTGGTGAATTGAACGCTGAGACTTTGTTCCATGTCATCGATGCAAAGACCTCTTACAATTTACTGCTAGGTTGACATTGGGTCCATGGAAATGGTGTAGTCCCTTCTACATTGCACCAATGCTTTTAGTTCTTCGATAATGGTACAAAAACTGTGTTTGGAGACGAAAAACCATTTTCTGAGGTAGAGTCTCACTTTGCGGATGCCAAGTTTTACTTAAATGCTGACGCGCCAGCTGAAATTCTCCCGTCTGACAGTTTCTTCACAAGAAAAGTAGATGCGGAAAAAGGAAAAAAGTTGAGTTGCCCCCTGCGGAAAACATTGCACATGATGACAAGAAAGTCATACCTGCAACACATAAGTCTGAACTGTCCTATGAAATTCCTAAAGGTAAGGTTGTCTTCAAGTATGTTCCAAAATCCAAGAGAAGTGAAGGACAATCACCCTTTGTTGAGCTGTCAGAAGCAACAAAAATGAAGACAAAACTCATTCCTGCCTCGACAAGTGAGGATACACAAGTTCTAAAAGATAACCTAATGATTCCTCTTGTAAAAGTTGAGAAGTCTTCAATTGTCAAACCACCACTAGCAGGTTTTGTCTTTGGCACGCAAGACACGATAAAGCAGAAGGCACTTCCACATCAAAGAACAAGAGAGGGTTTTGACCCTAAGGCATACAAGCTTCTAGCTAACGCAGGGTATGACTTCTCAAATCCATCAGAACTTGGGCAACTTCATCCCGATGTCACCGGCGAAAAGATTCATGGCCTCAATGAGACTCAAATGAAGTTGCGACAAGAAGGGCATGCGATCAATGCACCCAAGATTGGTTTGGGGTTCAAGCCTAGTGAACCAATTCGAATCCCTACAAAAATAAGACAAAGAAGAGAAAACACACAATACATTAGTGTGTCAGAGGCTGAAGAAATCGAAGAGCAATACCATGTTCAACGAACATTGGTGTTTGATCGGATCGAAGCTCCTCCGTATTGTGTTTCTGTGTTCCAAAGGCTAAGCACAACAAATAGAACTAACGAACTACCTCATGAGAATCACACTTCCCGGGCTTCTGCATTCAATAAATGTGTCCATGTTGATAGTAGAGAAGCCATAAATCCTCAGTCCCGAAAATCGGTATTCTCTAGAATTGGAAACAACAATATTACACCTAGAGAAAAATGCGAGAAAGTAGGATGGATGAGTCACGAGCTCAAGCCTGAAAAGGATAACGACGTGAAAAACTTAATTCCATCCCGTATGAAACGCAATGTAGAAGTGGAAGTCAGTGTTGATGAAAATTTGAAGGCCAAGAGACGAACCATCGTCTTCACAGAGTCTCTTGCAAAAGAAAATTCAGAAGATGATGAAGAGAAAAATGCTCATGTCACATCTTACCATATTACAATCGAGGAAGATAACATGGATGAAGAGTCTCAAGATGATGAACCCACGGAAGCGCCTCCAACACTTGAAGACGGGGGGCAAACAACTATTGATCAACTTAAAGAAATTAACTTGGGATCGATTGAAGAACCTAGACCGGTGTTCGTTAGCGTACTCATGAGTCCCGTGGAAGAAAAAGAGTATACAGACCTACTAGCTAAATACAAGGATATTTTTGCTTGGTCTTACAAAGAAATGCCGGGACTCGAACCAAAAGTCGCAGTCCATAACCTGGCAATAAGACATGGGACACGTCCAATTAAGCAATCTCAGCGCTTTTTCAGGCCTGACCTTATCCTAAAGATTGAAGATGAAGTCAATAAACTCATTGAGGCGGGCTTCGTTCGGGAAGAAAAAAAAAACAAGAGAAGGAGAAGAAGACTGCAACAAAGCTCTGCCGACTCCAACTCAACAAAACCTCTGAAATTCTTGAAGACGAAGAACAACAAGCACGCCACACCTGTTCCGTTCTTCTTCAAAGACCTTCAGCAAATCAAGATCTCTTCAATTCTGAAGAACACAAGCAACAATCAAGTAACGGTTCAAGATCAAGCTTTCAAAGCCCTTGCACCAGAGTTTTAGGAGATTTAATCAGAGGAAGATTCTTATTTATTTAAGAATCGACCACAGAGAATTGTACCACTTTATTTTATAATTTATTATCAATAAAATTAATTGTTTGCTCTTATTTTGTTTCCTAGAATTTCGGATACAAAATTTGTGTTTACAGTTTTAAAAGATAAGAAGTAAAGTTATTAGATGACATGTTCGATCTTGCTGGATACAATTCGTTTAGGCTACTGGAGGTTTGTCCGGTCGTTAACTTCGGTGTCTCGGGAATTAGTTGAGGTGCGCGTAAGCTGGCCCGGATACCTTGGTTACCCAAAAATAAAGTAAAGTTATTTTTTTAAACACACTTTTCTTTTTCTTTTTAATTTTTTATAATTGACGGCAAAAAAGTAGAGATAATTTTTTACTACTAAACAACCATCTGAAACTATATTTCTTGCAAGATTTGTGAAGCAAAAAATAAAACATATGCATGATGAAGAAGTACAATTTATTTTCCCAGCCTGCCTTCTCCCAGCCTGCCTTCTTTGGCACAATATATGCTGTAGTATTCAAATTGCAACAAGCATTACCAAGTATCAGTGCTCTGTTAAATGTACAATAATTCAAAATATTATGCTGTACAACTAGAATGTGGCCATGAGCACTCCTCCTATAATCCTATTTCCTAAAATTACCATTCTTTATATATATGTGTGTATATATATATATATATATAGAGAGAGAGAGAGAGAGAGAGTGCTTCAGCTGTTGGCGTCTCCCGTGTAAAATACATTCTTTGAAAAGGATCCTTCTATTAAAATCCAATATTTTCCAACTTTAGGTGGCACAAAATCTTGAATCCTATATTATTTTTGGCTAACTTTTTAGGCTATTCGAGCTTATGTGGGACATAATTGCCCCACCATGAAAATTTAAAACCCTAAAATACTTTTCAAGTTTCACAAAATTGTGTTCTTTGTCGGCCATCATTTGGTGGGAGAAAATGCAAGCTTCCACCTAACTAAGTTCAAAGTAAAAGATAGGAAAAAAACTACTAATTATATTCCCCACCCATGTCAAAGCTATTAGCAACATATGTACTTTAAAGAAAAAAGATGTGTATGCTTTGATGATGACTTGGTCGGCCATGATACCACCAATGAAAAGAAATACTTTCTCGTATCATTTTGAAATATGTATAAATCATGCAAGAAAAAATGCACACACATGTGCGTGTAGTGTGTGTGCACAGTTTGATTACATGTAATGATCTATAATCGAACAACTTTTGACTAATACGAGAAAGAAACCCACAAAGGTTCTTCCACAAAGCCACACCTATGCTAGCTATGCCTCATGCACGCACACACGTAAAGATATAAATCTATACTACTATTAAAAGTAGGAAGTGTTTCAGTATTTTAATTAAAGTTACAATATATTAGAAATTTAGACCAATTAGAATTATTTGAAAATTTTAATTAAAATTATATTATATTAGAATTAAAATTTGAAATTTGGACCAATTAAAATCCTAATGCAAGTATTTCTAACAAAATAGAATTGTATTAAGTTGTACAAGCAATTATTTATTTTTATATTTGTATTATTATTTTATTTTTAGAGATATAGATAATTATAGTAACCTCTTCTTCTAGACTCCTACAATTAATTTTTGTTAAAGTTTATGTTTAAAAAATCTATTGAAGTAGAATTCTATTTGTACCAATATATATGTTAATGATTTGGAAATATATAGTAGATCAACTAATAATAAATAGATTATGATAATTAGTCCAATTCATTCATTTTTACATCTTAAATCACACCAACATTATATTATTAGCGTTGACTTGTAACATTTCTAATTGTATTGAAACTCCAATTGCACTTAAAATCTATAAAATTAATATTTCACCTAAATTTTACTATTAAAAGTAAAAATATAAAATTAGTATATCTTTGTTAAAATCTATATCTATTCTAAACAAATGTATTTCTATAATTGAGTCTATTTAATTATTCTATATATATTCGAATTTTTTTCAATTTTGTTAAAATCTATATCCTAGAATTGTTGGTACTAGGAATTGGAGTTATTTTATTTTATTTCATTATTTCTCAATCTTGTTATATATGTGTTTTTATATCTATCTATTTTTCTAAAAGAACGATTTATCTATATTTTAAATATTTTTTCACTATTTTAGTTTCAAAAAACAATAACCTATATAATTTATGACTCCTTATGAATTTAAAATACAATTGGATAAGTTTAAATTTTTTGTCAATAAAAATATATTAAGATAATTAAGTACAATGGGATAATTATCTTATAAAGTGTAAACATAATTAGGTTTTAATTTTTTTAAAACATCAATGCGATAATTATCTTTTAAAGTGTAAACATAATTAGGTTTTGATTTTTTTTTAAACATTAGATAATTATATATTTTTTATCTATATCTATACTACTATTATTAGTTCTATATCCTAAGAAAAACTAATTATTACAATTTAATTTTAATTTTAATTCCAATCAAGCACTCTGAAAAAATCACAGTCTTCCTAATAAAATAATTAGGAAATCCTATATGAGATATAAAGGTTAAGTCATTCTTTAATAAGACACCCAATATTTATCAAAGTGAAATCCCTTTTTTACTTTAGTTTCATCCCTAGAACAACATTTAGTATATTAAAACTCTTTTATTATCTTACTCTTCTAGGATTCTATAAAGCACATATCACAATTCATATAATTCCTAGAGCCAACCTATTACATTAATACATGCATATCACATACCTTCTATGCAAGTTCTTCTCTTAACCTTCCATGAAAGTTCTTAGGCTTTTGAATCAAGATTAGTTTGAACAAAATTATATTAAATACATTTTTTTTAACTATTTTAGAATAATTGATGACTTTTATTTTTAATTTTTTTTAATACTTTAATTTCAATATTATTTGGTTATATTTTGATGTTGAGTTTCTCTTTCTTATTCGAATCTACTCCTTCTCCTATATGAATGTATTATTTTTTCCCCATATATTTGATGCTTTATTTTTTATTATTATTTATTTTAACTAAATTAGTTTGAGTTTGAGAATTTTTTATTTATTTTTTATTTTTCAATATTAATATGAATTTTAGATTTTTTATGTGGTATACTTATATTTTTAATTATTTATTTTATTCTTTTTAAAACTGTGTTAGTTTTAGTTTGAGTAGTTTCTTAACTTTTATTTTTAGTTTTTTATATATTAATTTTAATTTTATGTATTAAATTTTTGTTTCATATCTATATGTACTTCTTTAGTAGTTTGATTTTGACGAATGGAATTAACAACATATTTTTATTCTTTACTCTTTTTTATAATATTCATTATTTTTGCGATATATTAAAAATGTTTTTTTTTGCTGTAGTGTTGAATTTGGGAGAATAAATTGACAATAGAATTAATATTCATACTTGGTATTGAGGAATTATTTTCTCTTGCCAAAATTGCATTAAACACAGACACAAATATCTATTGATAATTCATTTATATTAATTTTTATTATATATATATATTTTTTCTATTTGTGATAATTTATTTTAATTTTTTCCTTTTAATTTTTCTGATTTATGTTATATTTTAGGTTGAGTTTTTAATTATTCATTTTGCTTTTCCTAACTATATATTAGTTTGAGTTTTATGATTTATTTCTTTTATTTTTTTTGGGTTTTCGATATATTACTTTGTTTTCATTTCTATATTTGATCTTTTATAAGTATATGCATGAGTTTGGCTTGGAATATATTACTTTGTTTATGATTATATTATGTAGTCTTTTTTTATTAGGATATATTGGACTATTGATTTTACTTTTTAAAACTATATCATGTGTAATTTGAGGACTTTCTTATATTTGAATAGTTTTGATACTTCAATTTAAATATTATGTATATTTTGAGTTTGAGGAGATGAACTAGCAACATAATTTATATTCTTTTACCTTTTTATTATATTCTTTTTCCTGTTGGGTTGCCAAATATTATTTGGGGGCTTATTTATTTAATTTTTATTTTTCTTTTTGCTCTTAGGATAAGAAATGCAACACATCTTATCTATTTCAATATTTGACAACATGATTCGTTCCCATTATTTTTTTCCATTAATAAATCTATACAAATATATAGTTGATCTATTTATTCGTTTAAATATTTTATCATTTTAATTTCATAAAATTAGTTACTTTTCTATTGTATAATTCTATTAGTATCTCTCTTTATTAATTTAATCCCTTATTTAGCATTAAAAATATTTTTTTTATCAAGCTACAAATTATTATTTTTTACTATTTAAAAATACTAATAGAAATTATATCATAGATTTTTATCACGTGCATCGCACGTACACTTTGCTAGTATACATATATGTGTAAGTTCTACACTTAAATTTAGTAAATCAAATTACTATCGTACTCTTATGAATTGGGGTGAATAGGCTTTTTGTGGGTTTATTGATAAATTAAAATTAATTGCGAAAAAGTCAATTTTAATTCAATTCAGTTAACAAGATAAATCATGCAACGATTAATCTAAGTGAAGAAAATAAAGCAATAGACACACACGATATTTATACATGGAAAAGCTTGGAAAGACTCCAAGTAAAAATCACGGATACGATCAGATATCGATGCACTATGAATTAGAGAATTTGTACAGACTTTATGAAAATAATACTTATAACCGATGTAATATGTTGTTCTTCACTCGACGTCTAATAGTCTAGATTCACTCGCACTCCATGAAACTCTCTCTTCGCTCTATACTCTGACGACTCTGTTTCTCAACAGATCAAATAACCACGAAGCCTCTCTCTCCGATCTCTGCACTCAGACGACTCTGTTCTTTAACGGATCAATGGAACATCGTTGCAATAGATGGTGTGATAATTTTCAGCAACTAGATCATCCAATTGTGCATAAGATCTTCGGTGTAGAAGCATAATTGGAAAATCCCAATAACAAGAGAGAACTTGAATATATATGATCACTTAATATTTTCTCTCTCTGTGAATATCTATGTAGAAGAATATGAATGATAGAATACTACAGAGATCTCTCAAAAACCGTAGCCTCCTCTATTGTAGACCTTGGTATTTATAAGCAATGTAGATGATAAACCCTAAGTTAGCCCTCTTTGGTAATTTCACACTCAACTGAGCCAATCCCTTCAATATCATGTATAATATGTGATATACACATACTTATAGGTGTTTAGGTCGAACTCAAGGTTATCCGGGTTAACACGGATCAATCCAAGTCAAAATAGGATTTCAACCCGATTCTGAAATTTCCAGCTTTTTCCTGCGGAACACCTCTCACACTTTTGATCATATTTGGATCTACACACATTGGACGAAGACTTATAATATATTTTTGGAAAGATGACTTCAAGTTCTTGATGTTAGGCTCAAGAATCACCTCATTCGGACCTTTTCTATTTGAGATATGAGCTCCCGAAATTGACTGAAAATCTTGCTGAAATCACTATTTTCTTTTTGAACAAGGATTTCTCCCTTATTTAATCCTCTTATAATTGGGTATGAATCTAGTCAAATTTAGTGTATATATCATTTATACACATCCTAGGATATATAACAGTGTAGCCTAAGTCATAATAGGATACGTAACAGTCAGCAACACAGTCATAATATCACACATACACTTTTCAAAACTCGGTCGCATCTATGCCTGAAGCGTATCTAGCGTAGGTCCCCTATGCTTGAAGCGTAGGTTCAAGCATACCTTCAAGTGTAAAACTCCACTTTCCAGCCACTTTTTATTCTGAAAGTATAGGCTTAAGCGTAGGTATTTTCATAAAAATCACTTTTCTCCGCAACTGTGCTAAAATGACCATCTTGACTCCCCGATACTTTTTGCTTAAATTGACGACTTTGGAAGATGCCGTTTTTGTCCTCTGGGAGACATTTTTATCAATACACTCATTTTTATACTTCACTTGTATTCTACACTACTTCAATGCTTGATTTCGCTTTTGTCGAAGCTTGTAGATGTCGTTGAAACCAACACGACCCATCTAACACTCAACATGGTTATTATCTAGAACATGCCATAAATAAACAATACTCAATAAGTGTTCTTACAATCTCCCCCTTGTCATTTCTGAGACAAAACCATGTTTTACAATATAGCCTCACAAATAACAACATAACATCTATACCTGTGAACACACACCGACAAACATAGATACAAACTGTTATCTTGCTTTCTTGACGGTCTACCAATCCTGTAACCACAACACTGAACAAACCATTAAACGCAAGTGTGGAAAACAGATATAAAATGATCATAAGGAAAACACAATATCCATGTAAGCATAATGATCATAAAACACACACTCTTTCTCCCTCTTACTCAATACTTCTCCCCCTTAAACCATTACTCCCCCTTACTCAATAATTATTCCCCTTTTTGTCATTGAAATGACAAGGAACAATAAAACACATGAGAGAAATAAGGAAAAGTCTCAAGATGAAAACATAGGGAAAGGATCATAGAGGAGACTTTAGAGTATCTAAGGCAAGCACTAAATACTAAGATAAAATACTATGTAAGATTATGTCCAGATTATCGAGTAACAAAAATCTCTACAATTCATGAACTTAATACTAATGCATGAATGCAAAATAAATATTTTTGTTTTTAGAAACATATGAGCAGGGCAGTAGAGACAATGAGCTAAACATTAACACATCATATTCACATATTTGACTTGACAACTATATATATGATAGTGAAGAAAATCAGCACACGTATTTTGTAATCATAAGCAATCACATGACAAGTTTTACTTAACATTTTCATATATGAAAAACTATTCAGGTGGAAGCAAATAACTAATTCTAACAATCTCCTCACTAACCGTGATGATACTTCAGTTCAAAATCCAAACTAGAAGTCAAATTTTTAGCTCAGACCTTATTATTAAATTAAAAAACACAATTTAATATTTTCAACCGTTTCACCATATTCCTTTTTATCTTTCTAAGCTCCAGACTTTCTAGCGAGGATTTTTAGTCCCGACCAACTAGGTCTGAGCTTCTTCCATGGGATTTATACTCATTAGTCTTCTCCCCCCTTTACGCGAACACTCAATGCTTACTGAGGCAAGAGGCCCGATTACTCAGATCGACGAACTACTTTTTGCATTTCTATATTTTAAATATCTCATTCTTTCTTCTTTTCAACATCACCAAACATTCATAAACATGCAAAAGGAATTTAAAAGCATAGATCAATCTAACATAACTCATGAACCTACATATCACTTTGAATTAGATGATAAAAACTAAAAGTTTCAACAAGTATTATAGTCATCTCCGAATTAAAACAAGCCCCCAAAATTGATGAGTTCCAAAAATAATACTTAAACATATCAAGTGAATAACTCATAACCTCATGTCAGACTAACAACTCCAACTCTCATAAGCATAGTAAGAAAAGTAAATATAAGAATAAAGTGAAATATGACAATCATTTGTATTCTTAGTCAAGCTCAACATGCTAAGAATTTATTTATTTTTATATAATTTTTATAGACGTTTGCATAATGATGTATGTATGAATAATCATAATAGTATCAAAACATGATGCATGCATAATAATAAAATAACAAAACAAAAAAAATAAACATGCAAATAAAATAAAAAAATGCATGATAATGTATCAATTATATGATAAAAGATAATGCAATATATTCCTAGAATGAAACATATTAAGACATTTATCCTAATGATAATATGCCACTAGATTTTCTAAGATGCATATGCTTTTGAAAATCTAATGGTTTTGTAGAGATGTCAGTTGACTGAGAATCTGTGGATATATCCTTAAGACATTTCTCAGTACAAAATTTAGGAAATATGCGATACCGATTATCAGATGTACGTACACCTTCCATAAGACAATTTCCAAAAGAGTCATTAATAATGCATTTATCACCACCGAAATTGACATATTGATAATCATTACATATCTGACTAATGCTAAGCAAATTAGCCTTTTGGCCCTTATCACAATCAACATATTCTAGTCTAGGTAAACCAGAAGCAACAATGGTGTCATTTCCTAAACCTTTAGACTTTTTATTTTCATTAAAAGAACCATTCTTACCATCACTATCCTTGAGATTATCAACCACTGACTTATCTCCTTGCCTAGAGTCATATGCTCTAAGTTCAGTATGAGCCTTACAAAAATGTAGCTCACTTTTTCTAACCCATGTATGAGCATCACAATAATGTATCTCACATTTTCTAACCGATGCTTGTCTGATCTTAGGTGTTTTACTTGCATGGTTAGATAAATTCTTTATCTCTTTACTCAAAACCATAATTTGATCTTCAACATTAGGTCTTTTCTGAGTTCTCGATTTCCTTTTAGATTTCAAAGTCTTTCCTTTTAACTTTGAACACAAAGGTCGAATGTGACCTTTCACTCTACAATGATGGCATATTGGAATAAACTTTTGAAAACCATTATTCAAACCCTTAGAGATAAAAAGAACCATTCTTTCAACAAGTTTTCTGACATAAGATTGAACATTAAAATTCATATTAGACTTACCTTGAGAAGAACTCGATTCTACATGAGATCCCTTAACAAAAATAATTTTGGGAATGACATTATAATTTATCGGTGTTCTGTCAAACCCCAAACATTTAGTATCTCCCACAGATTTACTTACACTTCACATATGATCAAGCTTATTAGTTCCACCAGACCATCTATGAATAGTTGAGTTAACATCTTCCAAATTCTTCTCCACATCTTCAATCCTCATAGATTTCTCAATCAAATCAGATCTTACAGCTGTTAGTTCCTTATTAAGATCTTCTACACTCTTTAAAACATCCATCATTTCTTTTACAGACTTTTTCAAACTTTCAATCCATTCAGACTTAACAGTCATATGTTTATTAAAATCATGAGTAATTAATGCTGGTTAATTATTCTCTTAAGGATTCTTTTTCCTTGTCAACACTTTTAAATCTACCAATAGATTTTGAGAAAACTTCGCTAAGATGAGTGTACTTATCATGCAATTTATTGTACTTAGCTTGAAGCGAATCATCACAATTATCATCACCCTCATTATTTAACCTATCAACAACAGATGACCTATCAAAGAAACCTCGTTCACGAAAAAATTCCATCATCAAGTTCAAGATCTAACCCTAGGTAGTTAACCTAAATCGGGGCAACCATGCTCTGATACCAATTGAAATTACCTAGACGATCAAAGAAAATACCCTAAAGAGGGGTGAATAGGTTTTTTGTGGATTTATTAATAAATTAAAATTAATTGCGGAAAAGTCAATTTTAATCCAATTCACTTAACAAGATAAATCATGCAACGATTAATCTAAGTGCATAAAATAAAGTAATAGAGACACACAATATTTTTACGTGGAAAACCTTGGAAAGACTTCAAGTAAAAATCACGGATACGCTTGGATATCGATACACTTTGAATTAGAGAATTTGTACAGACTCTATGAAAATAGTACTTACAACCAATGTAATATGTTGTTCTTCACTCGACGTCTAAAAGTCTAGATTCACTTGCACTCCACGAAGCTCTCGCTTTGCTCCGTACTCTAACGGCTTTGTTTCTCAACAAATCAAATAACCACGAAGCCTCTCTCTCCGATCTCCGCACTCAGACGGCTCCGTTCTTCAACGGATCAATGCAACCTCATTGCAATAGACGGTGTGATGATTTTTCAGCAACTAGATCATCCAATTGTGTATAAGATCTTCGGTGTAAAAGCACAATTGGAAAATCCCAATAACAAGAGAGAACTTGAATATATATGATCACTCAATATTTTCTCTCTTTGTGAATATCTATGTAGAAGAATATGAATGATAGAATACTGCAGAGATCTCTCAAAAACCATAGTCTCCTCTATTGTAGACCTTAGTATTTATAGGCAATGTAGAGGAGAAACCCTAAATTCACCGTCTTTGGTAATTTCACACTCAACTGAGTCAATCCCTTCAATATCATGTATAATATGTGATATACACATGGTTATAGGTGTTTTGGTGGAACTCAAGGTCATCCAAGTCAACACGGATCAATCTAAGTCAAAATAGGATTTCAGCCCGATTCTGAAATTTCTAGCTTTTTCCTGCAGGATACCTCTCACTCTTTTGATCATATCTGGATCTACACACATTGGATGAAGTCTTATAATATATTTTTGGAAAGATGACTTCAAGTTCTTGATGTTAGGCTCACGAATCACCCCATTAGGACCTTTTCTAATTGAGATATGAGCTCTCGAAGTTGACTGAAAATCTTGCTGAAATCACTGTTTTCTTTTTTAACCAGGATTCCTTCCTTATTTAATCCTCTTATAATTGGGTATGAATCTAGTCAAATTTTGTGTATATATCCTTTATACACGTCCTAGGATATATAAGAGTGTAGCCTAAGTCATAATATGATACGTAACAGTCAGCAACGCAGTCATAATATCACACCTACACTTTTCAAAACTCTGCCGCATCTACGCTTGAAGTGTAGGTCCAAGCGTACCTTCAAGCGTAAAACTCCACTTTCAGCCGCATTTTGATTCTGAAAGCGTAGGTATTTTCATAAAAACCATTTGTCTCCACAACTGTGCCAAAATGACTCTCTTGACTCCCCGATACTTTTTTCTTGAATTGACGGCTTTAGAAAATGTCATTTTTGTCCTCCGAGAGATATTTTTATCAATACACTCATTTTTACACGTCGTTTGTATTCTACACTACTTCAATACTTGATTTCGCTTTTGTCGAAGCTTGTAGATGTCGTTGAAACTAACACGACCTATCTCACACTCAACATGATTATTGTCTAGAACATGCCATAAATAAACAATACTCAATAAGTTTTCTTACACCTTAGTTGTTCACTTTCTCAACTTTATTTGTCTAGTTTCGAATCTTAATACAATATAATCTTATACTTTATCAAATTATTCTTCTTTATTAACTTCAAAAAGTACTGGGTTCCACTAAAAACTATAACTATATTATATTATCAAATGACAAAATTGAAAACACAAAATAACAAAATAAATAAATTGGAAAGTCTGACTTGAACAACTAATTTGGGATGGAGGAAGTATTAAAATATTATACGTTCTTAATTTCAATTGTTCCAAAATACTTCTCCGTTTTGAAGTTCAAAATAATATAATTTTTCACTTTTATCAACTACCCTTCATCCACTAACTTTAAATAAGTCGGAATAAGAGAGTACTTATCTTGAGGTGAACTTACTACTTAGATGCTTTCAGTAGTTATCCGCTCCGCACTTGGCTAACCAACATTTATCTTGGGCACAATAACTCGTACACCATAATTGCATCCTTCTCTATCCTCTCGTACTAGGGAAAGGTCCTCTCAATGCTCTAAAACCCTAATCCCATATGGACCGAAATGTCTCATTATGTTGAATTGGACCCACTAACTTGTAAGGGGAATGCAACTTATTTTAGCCACACAATTCCTTATCCCACGCTATTGTAACAAGACATTTGTCTTACCAAATTTTTATTTAAGAAAATAAACTCATCCCATTCAATAAGATTGATGTGTAACCATGATATATATTTTATACATATATGTAATTACTCTACTGACAAGTGACAACTAAGGAGAGACATATATAATGGAGAGCTAAAAGTATTGTTTTCAAACATACAATAACACTTCGGAATCAAATCAAGGACAAAGTCTTTACTCATTGTTTAAGTAATTCATTATTGTACCATATCATACACAAAATTATCATAATTATTGTACAATTGTTTGTCTTACTTGAAAACTTGTAATTCAATAATGGTTAAAGTGGGCAATACACACAGCATTGCTTTTTTGTGCACAATTGGATGCACGATATTGTAGTTGCCAAAGGACCCACTACACACCTGAAAAACAAAGGCTCCTTTTGTGTACCGATCTGCAAGGAAATTATGTTGTACGATTTTGTCATGTTTTATGATGGCTTCAATTTGAATTTAGTGGTATATATGAGGTTTTATGTCGTTGCCATTCATCCTCATCATATATATATATATATATATATATACACAAACAATTATTGATTATCACATGAATAAATTTCACGTAGTATTCTAAACTAAACTAATTAGAAGAAGTGATATCTATATCTATATCTATATATATATTATTATTATTGCACTTATGAGAATTCTGCGAAATGACCTTCCGAAATAATAATTTGAATATTTTGATTTATTAGTTTGAGGAAGATATCCATCAGACTATGTAGATGTGTATTTTTGCACAAATATTTGAATGAATCTTATTGAGGCTCTAAGATCATATTTATACAAAATAAATAGGTTTCTCCCCTTGTGATTAGGATTAAATCCCTTTATTTTTGGTAATTAATTTTCTTCTATGATTACAATTCTTTTCCTAACCAATCCATTAGCTTTAGTCCCAAGTTTGGTTAACTTGTGGGCTTAATTGGATTGGGCTTAGATTTTCACTATACTCTCACTGGGTCAAACCTTTAAATGGACCCAGGCCTGCTTGCCTTTTGAATAATTAACCTCGGGTCTTTCTTCTTGATGGACCGGGAATTTTGGCCCTTACACTAGACTCTTTGGGTCTAACCCAATGTGGCATGGGTCTGACCCAAACATTGGATTTTTCAAATAACCTTTTGTTCTTCTCATACACATACAGGTGTAAATACACGGATGTGGATCGATCGCTGACATCACAGTAATCATGACCCCAAACGGCGTGTGTGTTTCAAATTGAATTTGACGACTTGATTCCCTCAAAAATCGCATCATTCCTCCTTGAAAAGACGCAACGTTTCTATCTTCGTTTAAGGCACCCCCTGGTCGCACCTCTTCACCCCTATATATACCATATTTACTTGACACTTGGAATTTTCACTGTTTACAAAGATCCCCTACTTACAAATGTTCATATCTTTCTGTAATTTCATGTATTTATAGGTTTTGTTTCTCTGAAGCCACTTCTGGTCATCTTCTCCGGCGGTCTATTTTCAGTGTTTGTAAGTGTTTATCTTTTTAAAGCTTTCTCTTATTTTGCAAAATGTTTGAATCTCATGCCAGTTTCGCTAGTGAGGAATTAACCCCTTTGTCCCGTGGTGAATCTATTAAGAGTCACAGTGAGGAAGCCCCTGTCCTTCCTTAAGAGAACGAAAATGCTGATGATATTGAAGAGCTTCCCCATTACAAACCAGATAAACTTCCTGCTAGCCTTCGCAAAACCCCAAACATCAAATCCCTTAGGAAACTGGTTAAATCTCCCTCTGGCGTGAAGTTTGAGGCTTATGACCTTCAGTTAGATTTTACCCAGGGTAAGGGTGTTAGCCCACACGACCTTCTTTTTTCTTATAATCAAGTGAAATTGGCCAGGTTTCCCTTTAACCCCCTTTTTCATTTCATCTTTTTCATTTTAAGGTTAGCCCATTTACAAGTTAACCCTAACTTTTTTTGAATCATTTCAATGCTAATCTTGGCGAACCGTGACCACGGGTTTCACCCGGGGTTTGATGACCTCCTCTTGTGCTACCAGGTTCTAGAGATTTCGAATTGCGTGGGGATGTTCATGTTTTTCCCCTTTAAAGACAGACACATCTGTGAAAGGAAGAATGATTATGAAAAGGGATGGAAGGAGAGGATGGTCCTCATCAAGGGTCGCTGGTTCTATCCTCATTCTGCCTCATTTCCTATCCCTAGTGTTTTTCGTCCTGACAAATTCAGCCCTTATAAGTTTCTTCATGGGCATACAGTTTTTTGCATGTGCCATGACTGTGGCCTCCATATGCCTGAATATATTTATGAGTCTTTTGGTGTCAGTAGCAAAGGGTCTTCTTTTAGTAAAGTTTACAAAAAGATCAAGCTTTTGAAGAGTAAACTTTGGTCTGAGTGTCTTGACTGTACTAACCTTTTGACTGTTGGTAATTTGCAAGACATTTCGAGACTAGAAGCTTCTGTAGACATGCTTTGCTTGACCCGCCCCAAACTTTTTGATGCCAATCCAGAGGGTACCCCCAATCCTGCTACTGAAGGGACCTCCTCTCGAGTCATAACTGCAGCCCCAACGTCTGGGGTTGTTGTAGTGTCTGGGTCTGTTGTAGCGACTGAGTCTGTTATTATCCAGTCCCCTGCCCCTTTCTTGCCTCAGCCTACTCCATCGCATACTCATCCTTCTACTGAGGAGAGGTCCTCTAAGAGGCAAAAATTAAAAGGAAAAGTTGGAGAGGATGGGGGGGATGACTCTCTCCCCGCTACTATGGCTGCCATGACTGAAAGGGTCAAGTCCGTCTGGAGCAGGGAGGACTTAGACGCCATCAAAGCTCTTGATGGTCCTGAGTTTCCAGACAGGGTAATGGGCATGATGATGAGGGTACGTTTTTCCTATGTACTAGTTTTCATCATGCTTTGCTTCTTCCCCCCCCCCCCCCCCCTATTTTTTCCTTTCTTAATTGAGCAATACTTTTTGTTTTGGTGCTCTGACCATTTTTTCCTTATGTATTTTTCCACAAGCCTTTTATACTGTGGGGTCTTTATGCTATACTCGCTAGAACCATGCTGATAAACTGGCCCATCAGACTGGTGAATTAACATGCCTCAAAGCTACCCTGGCCTTGGCAAATGGGAGGGAGACCCTCTTGGTCAAGTAGTTTGCTTCTTTGAAAGAGGAGAATGTTGTTTTAAAGGAGAGCAGGGCTAAGGCAAATACTGAGATTGAAGATCTTCAGTATTGCCTGTCCCTTACTCATTCTGATCTAGAGATGTGTCGTCAAGGGGGTTGGCCATGCATTCGCCCTATGAAGTCTTCAATAATTGCGTTGCTAGCCAGTTTTGGTGCAATGGTTTTGACACTGCCCTAAAAAAACATGCGCAGATAAAACCAGCAGATCCTGAGGCCATGGATGTGCATCTTGGTGTAAAGGCTCCCTATGATGCTCTAGACCCAAGTCCAGCTGAGGACCTATTCTCCAAGTTCCTACAGCTGGCCCTCAGGGCTCAGAGGCTCCAGCCCCTCCTCCTTTTTGAAGTGTAAAGGATGATGATAGGGCCCTAATACGTATCTTGGTCTCATCTTGATTTGTAATGTATCTCATTTGTGGCACTATCATCTCCCTTATTATGAGCAATCTCCTCTTTTAATATTGTTGATCAGACCTATCTCTGAACTTTTGTTGGCGATTGGGCAAATTTATATATTTCTTAATGAAAAATCTTCGTTCTTTTGTTTTTTTTTTTATGAATCCACCAAAGTTTGTATGTCTTAACTGATTATTTGTTTCATCAGTATGTGTATGCCTCTGGCATACAAACTTTTGGTTGATTTAACTATAGGAATGAAAGTTTCCTTGAATTGGCTCAGGCACGTGCCTCTGATTTTTATAACTTAGGAATAAACTCCCCTTTTAAATGGGGCAGACATATGCTTCTACCATTTTTATAACTTACGAATAAATTCCTCTTTTAAAATGGGTCAGACATATGCCTCCGCCATTTTATAACTTAGGAATAAATTCATTTTTAAAATGGGTCAGGCGTATGCCTCTGCCATTTTATCACTAAGGAATAAATTCATCTCTAAAATGGGTCAGACATATGTCTCCGCCATTTTATAACTTAGGAATAAATTCCTTTTCAAAATGGGTCAGCGTATGCCTCTGCCATTTTATCACTTAGGAATAAATTTTTCTTTAAAATGGGTCAAGCGTATGCTTGCCATTTTATCACTTAAGAATTAATTCCTCTTTAAATGGGTTAGGCGTATGCCTATGCCATTTTATCATTTGGGAATAAATTTCTTTTAAAATGGGCCAGACGTATGCCTCTTCTATTTTATCACTTAGGAATTAATTCCTCTTTAAATGGGCCAAGCGTATGCCTCTGCCATTTTATCACTTAAGAATAAATTCCTTTTCAAAATGGGTCAGCGTATGCCTCTGCCATTTTATCACTTAGGAATAAATTCCTCTTTAAAATGGGTCAGGAGTATGCTTGCCATTTTATCACTTAGAAATTAATTCCTCTTTAAATGGGTTAGGCGTATGCCTATGCCATTTTATCATTTGGGAATAAATTCCTTTTAAAATGGGCCAGGCGTATGCCTCTGCTATTTTATCACTTAGGAATTAATTCCTCTTTAAATGGGTCAAGCGTATGCCTCTGCCATTTTATCACTTAAGAATAAATTCCTCTTTAAAATAAGCCAGGTGTATGCCTCTGCCATTTTATCATTTGGGAATAAATTCCTTTTTAAAATGGGTCAGGCGTATGCCTCTGCCATTTTATCACTTGGGAATAAATTCATTTTTTGAATGGAACTCTTTGTTAATTGTTTCCTAAAATAACTATTTGAGAATGTGAATACTTAGACTCCGGCCTCTTTTTATTTATTGAATCAAAAGTAACTAATAAACAATGTGGGCGTGAATTGCCCCTGCTAATTTAACTTTTTTTTGAATCTAACTATCGATAGTACTTCTTTAATCTGGAGGCATTTTGAGAATTGGGTTCCATGCGTTCATTGGATTTTCTGAGCCGGTAAGCTCCTTTGTCAATAACTTCGATCACGGTGTAGGGTCCTTCCCAATTTTCCTGAAGCTTCCCGATGATGCCAATTTTCTTCTTGAAGACCATATCGCCTACCTGGAATTCACGTTTCCTTACTTTTTGGTTATAACTTCTTTTTATCCTCTGATGATATTCAGTCAATCTTGTTGTTGCCTTATCTCACTTTTCTTCTAGAGTGTCGAGAGCTTGCACCGGGTTCTGATTGTTTTGATCCTCTTGATAATTTTCACTCCTGATAGTTGGGACCACATTTTCAGTTGGGATCATTGTTTCTGCTCCATATGTCATGGAAAATGGGGTCTCTTCAGTTAGGAATCTTGGAGTAGTTTTGTATACCCACAGAACTTCTGGTAGTTTATCTGGCCAGAGTCCCTTGGAGTGTTCCAATTTCTTTTTAAGATTATTCAAAATAGTCATGTTCGTCCTTTCAACCTGTCCGTTTCCCTGTGGGTATCCGATTGAAGACGTCTTGAGCTATATGTCATACTCTTTGCAAAAAGCCCTGGTCCATTTGTTGTCTAAGTTCATACCATTATCGGTCATTATGACTCTGGGGGGCCCGAAACGATATATGATGTGTGTCCAAATGAATTTGATCACATGCCTATGAGTGATTACTGAATATGACTCTGCCTCAACCCATTTGGTGAAGTAGTCTGTAGCAATTAGCGTTAATTTCACATTCCTTAGTGCTTTTGGAAGCGGTCCTACGATGTCAATCCCCCATTGTGCAAAAGGGTGTGGATTGAGCGTAGGATTGAGGAGCTCTGGCGGGGGTTGATTATTGTCACGGTGGATCTGGCACTTGTGGCATCTCTTAACGAAGGCTTCTGTATCTTGGGAAAGATAAGGCCAGAAATAGCCTTGATTCAGTACTTTGTGAGCAAGTGACCTTCCACCTGAGTGGTTGCCACATGTTTCTTCATGAATTTCCTTCATAATGGCTCTGGCCTCGAAAGGAGTAAGGCATTTGAGATATGGTCCTCCAAAGGATTTGTGGTATAAGTGTCCGTTAATTAGAGAAAACCTGGTGGACTTTATACGGACTTTTATGGCCTCAGCCTTGCTTTCAGGTAGGGTTCCATCTCTTAAATATGACACAATTTGTAATACCCCGTATTTAAATAATTATGTTATTTCCTTATTTATTTTGGATGGCATGATGGATATTTAAATTATTGAGTAAGGGTACTCTAGTCATTTTATGACTACTAGGTAAGTTTTGTTATTATGGGATCTGATAAGGGCATATTAGTTTTTAAGACGAGTGGCAAGATGGTTATTATGGCAGATCTAGGGGCATTATGGTCATTCGCCATAACCTAGCTTCCCCTATATAACCATAAGGATATTCAACTTATTATCTCTCAAGACTGAGATGAATTTCAGACCTCTCTCTTCTTATTCACTCATTTATATACGTATACATATATATATATATAGATAGATAGAGATCTAGAGAGAGTAAGTACTTGGTTCGGATCTGGATCTGTGGTGTAGTAAGCTCTCCAAATCAGGCAAGACATATGTTATACTCTTCCTCTTTGTACTAAAATTCGTAACCTTTGTTTGATACTCCTATAAACTATTATACATTAATTTCGTATATGTATACTTATGAGTATTAGCATGTTCAAATATGTATTGATATGTAGTTATATGAACATGTATGTGTAGATCCGTACCTATATATATATATATATATATATATGTAGTTATATGAACATATATGTGTAAATCCGTAGCTATATGTATGGATATGTAGTTATATGAACATGTATGCATAGATCCGTAACTATATATGTATATATGTAGTTATATGAAAATATATGTGTAGATCCGTAGCTATATGTATGCATATGTAGTTATATGAACATGTATGCTTAGATCCCGTAACTATATATGTATATATGTTGTTATATGAACATGTATGTGTAGATCCGTAGCTATATGTGTAGATATGTAGTTATATGAACATGTATGTGTAGATCCGTAGCTATATGTTATATTTATAGATCCGTAATTATGTGAAAACATATGTATAGATCTGTTATAATATGTTGGTATTTACGTATATATATGATGATATATATTATGTTATACATATATGTATAGATCATGTGTATATGGATAGAATTGTGATATATATAACCACTCATGTATAGATCGGTTATTGTAGGTTTTGATTCATGATTACATATGATAGTATATATTCTGTTTATATGTATCTGTATATACATTTATTTGTAGTTATATGTACAGATTTGTTTTACCATGTTCATGTCCATGAATATATACGAGATTTATTATATTCTGTGTAGACTTGTATGAATTTGTATGTTATTATGATTTACCATGAATTATACTAAAATACGTATATTCGATTGTATAAATGAACAGTTTTGACCGTATAAATATACCATATTTTCTGGTGCTGGGGTGCTGCCCCAGACCTCGCCAAGGGGGTGCTCAGGAAAACATCGCCCCCCCGGACCCCTCAGGCTCGACCTCTTAAATTTTTATATGTTCTCGAATAAAGAATACAAGTGAATTAATAAATTCGTAAAAATCATAAGATGTAACTAAAATGAATATGGTCGGGAGATTTAAAAAGGAACCAAGTAGGTTGACTAATAAACGCAGTCTCACTAGTACCACGGGACATGGATGAGTTATCAAGGCATGACTGAGTTGTCGGGTACGTGGTTATGGTTGAAAATGGAGATGATGGAAAATTGACTTATGGAAGGAATTTATGGTATTTGTATTATATCTTCACGGTGGTATCCTAGTAAATATAAATAAAAGTTATGAAATTAATTATATTTTCATGATGGTATTCTAGGGAATATAAAGTATAGTAAGGTATATTAATATTTATTAATATTTTTGGGATATGTGTCACTGGGAAAGGGGATGGTTTTTAGTACTCTGTTTGAGATCATGTAGAGATGTACTTGCTCGTGAGTTTGACCCACCTTTGTTGATATTTCAGGTCCTCGGCAATTGCATCTGTAGGGTTGAGGATTTGTTTCTCTTGTATTCTCGGTCCAGCAGTTCCTTCCACTGCAGGGTAGGAATTCAGTCTTATTGTGGTTAATGTAAGTTTGTGTGGTCTAAGGGTCCATGTTATGGGATTCCCAAGTTGTATAAATTTGAAAACTTAAGTTATTTCAAAGATGTATTGGGTGTGGGATCTTTCCTGTATAAGTGGTATCATCAACTCTTATTATCCTATCTTTATTTTATGTCTTATCATCTATGCTTATTTTTGTCAATTGAAGATACTCCTAGTTTTTGTGTATGGGCCTGGCCAATCTATGCATAGAAATTGGGGTTGTTACACAATTGGATCCATCCAACTGGGTTCCCACGAAATTATGCAGACGCTCTTTGGTTGTTGTGTGTTCGGGATCTCCAAGTAGTCTATAGGTGTTACCCTGGTCAAGTCTTATGAGTTGGATGAAGCCATGTTGGCCAGTCTGTCTGCACCTTCATTCTCTTCTCGCGGGATCTACTGAAGGGTGAATTGATCGAAATGACTAAGCTCTGAATGAGCCAAGGCCTTGTATGGTTCTAGCTTTTCACCAACCTCATATTCTCCATTGATCTGTTTAACAACAAGTTGGGAGTCGCTGTATATTCCGAGGCGTCTTACTTGAAGACTCTGGCATAATCTGATTCCGGCTATTAATGCCTCATACTCAGCTTCGTTATTGGAGACTGGAAATTCTAATCATACTGATTGATGTATTTTTGTTCCATCTGTCGTTACGACTTCCAGACCTAATCCAGCACCCGCAATCCCAATTGATTCGTTGACAAATAAGTTCCATTCTGGCTCCTCTGACTCGGATGCTCAAGCTCTGGTTCCGCTTCTAAAAGAAAATCAGCAAAAGTTTGCCCTTTGATGGCGGTTTTGGTGGTCAAAAATTTTCTTTACAAGCCTCTAGTAAGTATTACCTGCATTTTTTAGTCCGAAAGACATTACTTTATGATAAAATGTACCTTTTTTTGTGATAAAATATGTTTTCTCCTCCTCTGCTGAATTCATAGGTATCTGGTTGTACCCAGAGTACTCATCCAAGAATGGGAGTCTTTCATATCCTGCTGTGGCATCCACCATCTGGTCTATTTTTGGCAGAAGGAAACAATCTTTTGGGCATGCCTTGTTTAAATTGGTGAAGTCGATGCAGACCCTCCATTTCCCATTCTTCTTCTTGACAACAACCACATTGGATATCCAGGTGGGATACTTGACTTCCCTGATGAATCCAACCTCAAGCAACTTTCTGACCTCGTCAGCTATGATCTGGTTTCTTTCCACTCCAAAGTGCCTCTGCCTCTACTTGACGGGTCTGGCCTCAGGGTCAACATTCAGGTTGTGTTGTACGACTGATGGATCTATGCCTGGCATATCCAAGAGTGACTAGGCGAATATGTCCATGTTGTCCTGCAATAACTTTATTAGGTTTACCTTTTCAGGGATTGTTAAGGTAGACCCAATGAATGTGATTCGTTCGTCTCCGGTGGAGTTGATATCTACTTCTTGGAGCAGCTCTGCCGTATTCTAACTTTCCTAACACACCTTGAAAGGGTCAATCTGTAATTATTATTTTTCCTTCTACTTCGAGCTCTCCTGAACCTTCTCGTTGGATTTGGTCCAAGTGTTGAGGTTCTTCATTGATATTGCATAACACTCCTTTGCTGCTACCTGATCCCCTGAGATATCAATCAGGTCCACCCTGTTGGGATCCATACACCTCATCACTTGATGAAGGGTCAATGATACACCCTGCATCCTGTGAATCCAGCCTCTGCCCATAAGGAGGTTGCATGACGACTTTACGTCGACTACGACAAAATTTTCCTTGAGTGTCCTTCTGGCAGCTGACACAGGAAGCTGGATGACTCCGATTGGTTCCACCATTCTCCCATCAAAGCCGGCAAGAAGGACTCTAGCTAGCTGCATGTGATTGATGTCCACTCCAAGTTTGTCGAATGCCCATTTGGTCATGATATTGTGTTACTTTCAGGGTCCACTTGACCCTTTTAACAAAACAGTTAGAGATCGGGAGTGATATAATCAGAGGGTCTTCGTGTGGTATCTGCACATTCCTAAGGTCATTTTTAGAGAAGTTGATATGTGGCTCTTCTTTTCTATTGGAGGTCTGACAAATCTCGCCAACCTTCTTAAGTTTGTGGGCCTAACGCATTTAGGATCTCCTGACCCCCTTTGTCTCCTCGAATGCTTCACCCTTGTGGACCATATGGATTACTCGTACCGGTTGCCCTGCTAGAGTATTGTTCTGAGGGGTTTTTTACTGATGTTCGACCCGTGTCTGGTCTTTTGCCACATACTCTGACAATTTTCCTTTCGCAATCATCACTTCTACCTATCTGCGTAGATTCTTGCAATCGTTAATGTGGTGGTCATACTCACTATGGAAAGCGCAATGCTTTGTCATATCTCTCTGTTCCATGGGCTGTCTCATAGGCAAAAGGGGTCTGAAAATTCCCTTATTCTTTTTTTCTAGGAAAAGCTTTCCCATACTTACTTTAAGAGGAGTTTCCCTGTCTTTCACTTTCTGTTTCTTGTTGGTGGTCCTGTTTGATGAAAGGCTTAGAGCCTGACGGGTTGACTTATGTTCTTTGATGCGATCTTTGGTTATAGACTCGATAGTAATCATGACAACTCTTTTGCATATGACCGCCTCTTCTTCCTCAATCTGGAGGTAACCCTGGGCTCTGGAGTTTAACTCTCCTATATTATTCGGGGGCCTTTTTACCAGAAAGGCGTGGAACTTTGTACCTGGAATCAGGGTCATCCTGCATCCTTCTACTGCCGAAAGTTGGTCACACTGGTCTATGGAGGGCATCTCTCTGGTAAATCTGGACAAGAAACTTTGGAGACTCTCGTCCTTCTCCCGGGTCATAGTGAATAGGCTGTAGATGGTCTTCTTCTACCTATGATTGCCATAGTATTGTGTTATAAAGAGTTCATACAACTTGTTCAAACTGTTAATGGAACCAGGGGGTTGCTTCCTGAACCATAGAAGAGGCGCCTCTGTCAGGCTAGTGGGGAATACGTTGCACATCAAGGCCTCATCCTTCTTCCATGCAGTCATCTTGGTTTGGTATTGGTAGATGTGATCCGTTGGGTCTTTGGTCCCATCATAAAGAGTGAAGGTTGGCAACCTAAACTTTTTTGGGTACTCAACCTGATCTATATCATCTGTAAATGGCGATCTGATCGTGTCTACGGCTGCATGGACCGCCAGGTCTTTCATCGTGGGTGCCTGGGCTTTCATGCTTTTCAGCAGTTGCTTCTGGATTTTAGCAGCCATGTCCTCCAGATCCTTCATTGTGGCTTGAGTCTGGACTGGGGGATCCTTGTGCCTCTGGTCGGTGACCTCTTCTTGTTCATCAGCTATTCTGCTCCCCGTGCCTTCTCTCCCAGTATTATGGTTCTCATCATTCCGGGGTAGATCCGGGAAGACGCCTTCGTTGTTGGTGGCGTTGGCTTGGTTTTCCAGGTTGTTAGGGTTAGGGGCCTAACCTTGTCTCTGGCGGAATTCTGCGTTTTGACATTCCAGTTCTTCGTTCCTTCTTTCTACCGTTGTCAATCTCTCCATAATTGATTGAATTTGAGCAGCTTGAGCATTGTTTGCCTTGGCTAACGCCGCTGAGGACCTTGTGTCCACCATAATTAACATAAAAGGTGTTTGAAAAAGGAGTTTGAAGGAGGGATAAGAAAAGAAAAAAACCGAATCTGGGGTGAGAAAAGATTGATAATAACCTTCATTCCCACAGACGGTGCCAAAGTGTATATTCGTATTTTTGCATAAACACTCGAATGAATCTTATTGAGGCTCTAAGGCCATATTTATAAAAAATAAATGGGTTTCTCCCCTTGTGATTACGGTCAAATCCCTATATTTTTTGTATTTAATTTCCTTCTAGGATTACAATTCTTTTCCTAACCAATCCCTTAGCTTTAGTCCCAAATTTGGTTAACTTGTGGGCTTAATTGGATTGGGCTTAGATTCTCGCCATACTCTCGCTGGGTCAAACCTTTTAATAGACCTGGGCCTGCTTGCCTTTTGAATAATTATCCTTGGGCCTTTCTCCTTGATGGGCCGAAAATTCTGGCCCTTAGAGACTACTTTCTCATCTATTAAAGAGAGTCTGAGACTATGAGTTTTTTCGTAGCCTCAAAACTGAATGTGGTTGTTTTTTTTTATTGTTAAATAAATAATGCTTTTTATAATCACAACATACAACCATAATGTTCTTTGTTCAGATATATACAAACATATCTTCTGTATATTGTGAGGGTTGTGAATCCACTTGAAATATATTTGAATTTCGTATATTATAGTGGAGAGGATATGTTTCTACTTTTCTGTGGCACTACATCATGCAAGATAGCAAAGAGGAGAGCATTATTGCTTTTAACTTTTTATTGTTAAGAATGAAAATAATTATTGCTATTATTATGAACATTCATGACATTGTGAATTCTGGTATAAAATCATTACGAACCAGTACAAGCAATAAAAATTGTTTTGGTAATAATGAGCCCACTCTGTATACACGCTTGGAAACTTGCTATTGTGAGTTTATATTTTCCTATCATAATACTGTTATTATTGTGCTTAGGGTAGTAAACCCCTCCTAGTATGAATCTTGAAACAAATAAATAGATAAATATAAGATAAAATGACTCAGCATTCTCATATTTGCCTCTTTCTACTATCAATTTTGGTTAAATTGTTCTGACCCTCTCCGTCAGTTAATCTTGAAAATCGTTAATTTGAATGGTAAAATAATTAAACTGACCTTCATTTATTTAGTGAAATTACTAAATTAATTCTTAATGCATTTATAATTAAATAAATACACACACACACTTAAACAATGCTTATATGTGGATATAAGTTTGTAATTCATAATTTCATATAATTAAGCATACAAATTCATATACACACACAGAATATTATTTGAGTATTATTTGAAACTCGATGAGTAAAGTTGAGAAATTGGATAACTAATATGAGACAGAGGGAGTAGTAGAAGAGGGGTTATGATAATTGTCGTAACTTTTATCACTACTCGAAAAATCCCATGTATGATGCACGTGATGAAACAATTATTATGAAAAATGTATAGAAATTAGGACAATGATATTCATTGCATGTCTTAAACATTAATACAAAGAATGTATATAAAAAAATATATTAATATCCTACACTAATTAACAATTTTTGTTTAAGAAAATATTCATTGAATTCTTTTTTATTGATTTTTTTTTTTTTTTTTACAATTAAGTATCTCTCTCTATATATATGTGAATTTTCCTAATTAATATTTTTTGTGTGTGTATCCATTGATTTTCTTTTATAAAAATTAGGAAGTAAGTCCTAATTAATATGTATATATCCAGTGTTGTGTAGAACTTTTAATTTATTTACAAAAATTAGTAGTTTCTTTTTTTGTGTATATATTATATTTTCTTATTAAACTAAAAAAAAAAGTTGTATAGTTAATGGAAATGATATATTAAAAACTATGCAAAATGATCTCTTTCAAAATTTTATTTTTACTTTGAACGAAATAACCAATACTATTACAGATGTGTAGAAAGAATCTATTTGTCAAGGTCTTAAATATATGACTTCCGAACTATTATTCGAGAGTATCAAAATATCCTTTTTCAAAAAAACATATTATTTCAAAATACAAAAATATTTTTCATTGCATTGGGCAGCAATCATCGATCCTCAGTATCTGTATTACTGGAGATGTTTTCTTTTTACACTTCCACTAAAATTTTGCCCTAGAGTAGATCATTCTTAGCACACCATAGTGAAGGCCCATATAGAATGCAAAGATGATTATGGAGAAGAAGTATTTGGTATAGATATAAGATAGATGTTGTCAATTACATACCTTAGATTTGGCATTGGTTTGGGCTTTGCCAGGTGAAGTTGCAGAACTATATAACACACCATCTGGTGCAAGCCCAATAGAATGCAAAGATGATTATGGAGAAGTATTATATATAACTATAGGGCTATTATCACAAAATCTCCTGATATTTCACCAAATCATTAGATTACCCTCTTACCTTTCAAATAACCTCTTAAGCTTTGCAATTGGATCAATCTTCTCCTCCACCATTAAATTGTTAAATGATTAATTTAATTTACACTCTTCAAATTTGACAATCTCCATTTATACCCTTTATTTTTTCAAACTCACATCATTTACAACTTTTATACCTAAATTACCCTCAAACTTGAGATATATTGTGTTTGGAAATAAGGTTTACTATCATCTTATTTTATTATCCAAACAAGGCATTGATTTTTTATTTTGGCATAAATCAAAAAATAAATTCGTTTATAGTAAAATATTTAAAAAATAATAATTGGTACTTCGAAATATTTTTACCCTAAATTTTTTTATTTTGAAAAAAATTAGTCCTTCAAACACATTTTGGCATAAGTAAAAAAAAGTAGGGTAAAATATGTTTTTTTTTAAAAATAAAAAATGGCCTAAGTCTCAAAAATCAGACCAACCCATAGGCTTTTATACTCCAAAGTCCAAATAAAAACAGAAAAAAAGCTACAAAGCGACATCGTCTCTTTTCACACAATGTAAACCTTAGCTACTGCTATACTTGTACCTCAAACGGCCATATGCGAACTACTTTTCGCAAAATGTAAACTGTAGCTACTGCTATATCTGTACCTCAAACGGCCACACGCGAACTACCAAAGCTAGCAATTTTCGATCAAAAAGGCGACTCCGATTTGCAGATATTATGGAATCGCATGCCAAAATGATTCAAATGATTTCTTTCACATGCAAGTATATAAATAACGATAATAATATATATACCTCTGTGATTGTCTAAATGCGACCCTATTCATCTCACCCTCCTCTAAAATCGATTATACTCGTATATATACACAAATATGATAAAGGAGTGTGTTAAACCCGCACAGTCATCGTGTGGTACCCATTTCTGGCCAGTCCCACACCATCCCTCCCTACTAGTCAAAGGGATTCCGAGCTAGCCATAGGAGCTACTATACCGGTTGCTCGAAAAAAGCAACAAATTGCTATTTGTAAAGGATAGAAAGTATAACAATCATCTCAAAGCGTAGCTTGGAAAAAGTGACTTCAAGGGGAAGTTTGCAATAATTTTGTTGTTTGGGGCGGCTCGTATGCCAAAAAAAAATAGTTCAAAAGAGTATTTGCAACTGCTTCATACTTCAAGAATTTTATGCACTTCTACCGAATACTTGATATACATTTTTAATAAATATCCCTCGGCATTCAACCTCAATAATACATAGTGGGTGTGATTTGTGTGAATGAATTTATTTTTGGTAAATAAATAATTGATTAATAGATAACAATATACAAGTACAAGTGATGGGCTATATAGCCATTGGCAAGTAAGAAAAAACCCAAAACAAAAGGGGATAAACATGGGCTATCCCACCCTACAACTAACCAAACCTAGAGCCCCAAATTTAAATTCAAAATCAAACTGTAATATGGCTTCTCTCTTTCAATACTCGTCAATTCGTATGAGATATTTGGGGGGAAACCAAGAATGAAACTGTGTGGGTTAGGCCAAAAGTGGACAATATCGTATCATGAGTTGGAGCAGACTATTACAGATGATATCAGAGCCTGAGTTGGGCACGGAAGTGTGGGAGCGTGAACAAGCCCATGCGGGTCACGCCAGCAAGGATGCTGGGCCCCGAGAGGGGGTGATTGTGACACCTCACATCGCCCAAGTATAGATATTGTGATGTGTTTATATGTGGTATAGGCCTTTTGGGGGAAGCCTAAGAACAAAACTTTGTGAACCGGGTCTGATCAGCGTTCAGAGGTGTTTAGAGTATATGATAAAAAAGCTATAATTTCACGACCTCATTTTACCTCTCTTCGCAAGCACATGAGTCATTATATATCATAGTTGACTGGAGAGGATATGAAATCCACAGAGACTTAGTTGTATTTCAGGTTTCGGCAAGTTATTATGATTGAATTGCCAAGAATGATTGATTTGATTTGGCTTCAACTAATTCTATGAACTACAGTAGAGTAATTAAATTAAAGTAGAAAATAGTGAAAAAGATCAAGATAGAGAGATTTTAGGGTTTTTCAACGCCACCACTAGCCTCGTAATGCAAATATATTTATTCAATTGTAAAAGAGAGATACAACACATGTGAAGCAGATTAGTACTGTTACAATCAAATTCCTAATCCCAGAAAACATACAATCGATCCGACTCGGCTACAACCGTCTTCGAATTGAGCGTGATTAGTGCATGCAACTACTTTACTCTACTCCTACAGTGCAAGAAATTAAAAGCATGTTTATATCACCTCTCCTTAGCATCGCCTGTCCAAGTTTAGATTTTATCATGTCTGATGCGGTCAAACTAGAGTTTAAAATAGTGATTAAGAACGGACCCTTACAGTGACCTAGTTTTACCTCTCACAAGTGCACGAATCGTACTGTAGTATAGTTCGGCTTGAGAAATATTATCGAACCCAATGGACTAAGTTGTACTATGAACTCTTGTAAAGTAATACTCTTGAATTATTAAGAAAATATGAATTGTTGTTTTTGTTATCAACTAACTAACTAATAAAGCAAGTAAAAATAGATTAAGACAAAGATATAAAATCTATGGTTTTCATACTCCACCACTAACTGCATAATGTAGTTATCTACTTGATCGTTCGTAAGAGGGCGATCCATCACATGTGAATCATATTATATTGTAAATAGTAAAATATAATCCCCAAAGAGATACCGTCAACTGGATTCGCTACAATCCATCTCCGGATAGAATGTGATTAGTACATGCAAACTACGTTACTCTAATATACTCTTACAATATAAAATTAAACTAAAGCATGTCTATATCACCTCGCCGAGGCATGGCCTTTGTAAACCTAGGGTTTTGAGTGTTAAGAACCATTGTGTAAAAAATCATAATTTGAGCATCCGAGTTCCGACCCATATTGAATAAATACGATTGATTGAGATATGCATTCATTCAGTCTAAGACAAGAGTATAATAAATATAAAATCCTATATATTAAATAACTACGATATCTCATCTACACAATCATCACATATGTGGTCTTCAGTTTCCCCTCGTTACAATTGAAACAAATAAATAAACTACATTACTTGGCTAAGGTTTTGTTAAAAAATCTTAGATACCGGTTTAGTTGCTCATGGTGGGAGAGATCAGTATCATTGATGTAGAAACGCCCTCCATGATCTTTTGCTCTGAATCTCTAGGTTTTGAATGACTCCCTTCTTCAAAAGATGTAAATATCCAGAGATATAGTGCTCTAAAATTTATGTATTTAGAAGTTCCACTGATCTGAATTAGACATTGGTATTTATAAAAGAAGTTGAGAACAGTCCTGCTTATATTACTTGTCTCGCTTGGAGAAGGATTCCTCTTTAATGTGTTTATCTTCAATTATGAGTCAAACCCCTTTAATCTGATGTAAATACATCTTATACACGTGCTTGGAAGTGTTGGAGTCGAAGACAAGTCAAAGGAAGTTGAATCAGACCAAAACTCAAATTCTGGAAATTGCTGATCTGCTACAAATGCCTACCACTATGCCTATGTGTAGCATGTACTACTCCTAGGCGTAGCCATATGCGTAGGTAGGCACTAAAATGAACTTTTCAACCAATTTTTAATTGTTATATATGTAGGTAGGTGTAGCAAAAATCATGAAACCTTCTTTTTCCAATATTTATTCAGTTTGAACCCTATTTACTCCTCCAACATGTTTCCCGAAGCTTCGGTTTCGAAAAATATCCGTTTTGCCATCCAGAATGCATTTTTTGCTTGAAAACTCCTTTTTTCTTCTCTTTTCGAGTGGTAACAAACATAACCTTGGTTAATTCACCAAAGTTAGCTTATTTTCTTCGTTAAGCTTGATGTTCGTCGGGTGTGGTTAAAAATATGTGTTAAGAATGCACCATTTATGACGACCTAGGTTTTACCTATTCGCAAGCGCACGAATCAATTGTAATATAAAAACGGCTTGAGAACGGGAATGTCGAACCCACATAGACTTGTTTATTCACTTCAACAGTTCAAAAGTATTGAATTATGTTTTGAAAATTTATTTGGATTTGATTTTTGAGAATTAAACTAAAATTAACTAAGAAAACAATAAAAATGATAGTTGTGATCGAGAGATAGAGAGATAGAGAATACTAGGGTTTTCATCACTCCACCACTAACCGCATAATATAAGTCTTAATTTGCACAATTGTAAGAGGGCGATCTATTACTGTGATATCAGGTCATACCGCAAATAGTCGAATATGACCCCCAAAAGGATACCGTCAACCGAATTCGCTACAACCCATCTCCGAACAGATTATGACTAGTTCATGCATGTACTCTAAACTACTCCTACTAACATAAATTAAAAAGTATGCTATATCATCTCGCCGAGGCATGGCCTGTGTAAACCTAGGGTTTCAAGTGTTAAGAACCATTATGTAAAAAATCATGAATTAAGCATCCGAGTTCTAGCCCATAGTGAATAATCATGATTAAATAGAAAAATTATATTTATTCCATCTAAGACAAGAATTTAGAACAAATATAAAATTCTGTATAAAAATCAAAACGAACACTCATCTACCACAATCATTACAGAATAGTCACAGATTCCCCTCTATTACAATTGAAGACAAATATAAGGACTACATTACTTGGCTAGGGTTTTGCTAGAAAACCCTAGATACCGGTTTAGTTGGATATGGAAGATAGTGACTGCATCATAGATATAGAGACACACTCCATGGCCTTCTTCTCAATTTTTCTAGGTTTGAGTATGGCTCTTCTTCTCCATAGTAGCAAGTCTGAATGAACGTATGAAAACTTAATGAAGTCACCCCAATTATGATGTATGGTCGTGTATATATAGGCAATGATGTAAAGAATCCCTTTTCAGTCTTTTCACTCTCAAACTCATGTAAACCCTAACTTCTTATATATATAAATGTATAGACATGTATACAAATGTCTGGAGTTGCAGGGCACGTCTTCTAATTAAGCCGGGAGTGAAACAGGAAATATTCACGCAAAAACATCAACAATTGCTGCACCTACGCTTCAAGCGTACAGGGTTCTACACTTCAAGAGTACCAGGCCTACACTTCAAGCATAGGTCCAAACGTACCCCTAAGCGTAGGTCCAAACGTAGTTTTGTGTTTTCTAGCCACTTTTTGGAACTGGAAGTGTATGCACAAACGTAGGGAATTTATGAAAAACCACTTTTCTCCTTGAATGCACCAAAACGTCCGTCTCGAACCCACAATACTTTTTACTGAAAATGATGGCTTCTGAAAATGCCATTTTTGTCTCGGATTGCCTCTCTGACTCTCTTATTGGATAGAAAGAATATACTATTCAATTAATTCACCAACTTTAGCTTCATTTCTTCATTAAGCTCCTAAAACATGCTTTAAGACGCAAACAACATAAAAATACCAAATAATGGATTGTAAAGACATAACAACAGTAATATAGGAACTTAAAATGGATATTTTTGAGAACCTATCACACCCCCAAACTTATATATTGCTAGTCCCTTAGCAATAAACTCAGGGAACTTTCTTGTGATGATTTCTAATCTATCTAATCTTACCTAATCCTTTATTTTCGTGAGGGTCGACGATTACACTTATCACGTATATCAAGCCTTTTAAACCCCTAGGTTACCCCTAGTGAATGAGTGAAGTCTCATGAAAATTTCTAGTGATGGTACCTACAATATCTTAGTTCTCTGTAATCATGCATTCATGAATTCACACACAAATTAATTAAGTCATGTTATAATGTAAAAGATAATATGAATGCAAATACTCCCACTCACTACCAAACAATAATCATATTAAGCTTCATGTCATGAACGACCCCCACTAAAGTGAATGATTTCGCTACTCTCTACTTAAAATCCAGACAACCGTCCGTGATTTTGTGAACATTCAACTACAATACTTCAGTTTCTCTTCTCCTACTTCATTGATCAAACTTTGCCATTGTTTTATAAAAAAAACATATTACTTCCATCTTTCCACTTTTCATCCATTTTTGTCTTTCTAAGTCTCCGGACTTTCCAGCGAGGATTTTTAGTCCTGACCAACTGGGTCGGAGCTTCTTCCATGGGATTTATGCTCATTAATGTTCTTCCCTTTTTACGCGAAAGTGATATTGGTGATACCAAGGCCCGGTTACTCAGATCGAATAACTACTTTTTGCATTTTTTTTTCTCAAAATAATGTTTTCAATTTTCTACATTTCAGCATAACATATCCCCATCTCCCCTTTTATTGTGGCAAAATTATCTTTCAACTCATAGTATAAAATCAACATATTTCTCATAATGAATGTGTCTTTGTATTTAAAGGTTAAAGTCGTCTTTCTTAATTTCAATTTCACTCATTCACTCACCCATGTAAAACCACATCACTTCACTAACTCAATCTAATCATTACTCTCATGAATGGGAATATCACATTACATACTACTCATGCATCATATACAAAAACTCAATCGAATTGTAATGCAAAACATTCATGTGTGAAAACAAAGAACTGCTCCAAAAAATTTAAAATTTCCAATTTTTTCAAAAAGAATTATTCCTTGTAATACTATACTCTCACCCCCAAACTTAAATTAGACCATGTCCTCATGGGAAAAAAAGAAAATAGGAGAACATATAGAGTTACCCTTGAAGCTCAATCCTGGATTCCAAAACAAAGTATGAATCCCCACCCCCAAACTAGATTTGGATTACCTGTAGATATCATCAACACAACATAAATACCCAATCATATCAAGGGAAAAGAAACTTCATCATAAATATCCAGACATTAACACATTTTTTTTTTCATGGAATCAAAGATTCTCTTTTTCTTTTTCTTTTTTCTTTTTATTTATTTATTTATTTATTTTGAATAAAGAACAGTTTCCCAATTAATCCAACACTGATACACTCCCAAACTTAAATGCACAAATGATCGCATAATGCGAAATAAAATTATGAAAGAATTCAAACTATCAGCACATGTAAAATATGCGTAAAATTCTGGGGATATTGCAAACACAATTCGGATTGAACATAAAAACTGTATTTTTATAAACTATGAAAATATCAAAAACATTTAGAATAGATTCGTTCAAGCGGTCACATCAAGCCTTATACAAAACTATCCGCTCAACAATTTATCTCTAACAAAAAATGAAACAAAAATAAAATGAAAACAAAAACCTAACTAAAACTAAACTAAGCCTCATCATCAGAGGTCAGTGGTGTAGGTGGAATCTGCACACCTGCATGATGACTCATAAAGGAAATCCTATTAAATAACTTCCTTTGATCCTTTCGTCGGGCATGTCTCTCCTCTGCCAAAGTTCGCTTTATCCCCTGCATCCGTGCTATAAGAGCATCAAACAGTAACTAGGATAGAGTAAATGTATCACCCGTAGGTGTTTTTGGCATTGCTACCTCCTGAGAGGCATCTGCCATATGTGGCATCTCAGCCTTAGCCTCCTAATTAATACCCACATCATCAGCCTACTCCTGAGCTCGTGCATCTGGTGCCGGTAATACACCGAACACTAGTCGGCGTCACATAATATCATCTGCATGCAACCGGGTCCAAACACTAGTCCACATCCCTCTGGCATATGGAGTACCCTCTCTATATCTATTTCGCTCACTCGCACCATCTCAATCTCGGCATCCATCATAAGCTTCATCACCAAGCATGGGAATCGAATCTGAAATAAACGTTGACCAACCTTGGTCTCCTTGCGCAGATGAATATAATGTGTATATAGGCCCTCCCACAAAATATGTGGGATAGAAATTCACCTCTCGAACTCAAATGCATAGTAGAGGGCCGAAAATTGCGCATAACACATGGTCGTGTGGCTGTGCGGTAGAATCTGAGATCGAACTATCACATCCTAGAACCATAGCATAGGATGATAGTTCACATTCTTCGTGCAATTCTGATGATCATCGGCCCACTGCCCAGCAGTCTAAAGTGTAACCAGATCAGAAATAGATAGGAGTACCTCGGGCATAGGTGAGAACTCAACAGCTAGCTCGGGTGGACACTCATCCGGAATACCCCATGCCTCAGCAATAATCTGGGGAGTAATCTCAATCTCAGTACCTCGGACCATTGTGCGTAGTCTCAACCCTCTGCTGAAATGGCGCATGTGTAGCTAGAACTCCCGGATCATATCCTTGTAAATATGCGGAGTAACCGGGGCTAGAGTAGGCAATAGACATCGAGCCCTCAATTGACCGATCGTCCAAGCTGGCACTGGCTGTAAACCCTCAAATATCCTTATTACGTATGTCTGCTCTTGCTGATAGCTCTTTCGTATCACCCGGTCTAGTAAATCCTCTACCGATGCTGTCAGGAGTACATGTAAAAATGTAGTCAAAACCCCAGGGTCACCCTCCACATGTGGCTTTGGTACTCTCTCATCTGCTCGATCATCGCCCTGAGCGGCGTCCTCCTCTCGATCAACATCATCCCTATGCTCAGTATGCTCATTCTCTGTATCCTCCTCCATCTCCTCAGCCTACTGCTCCGGCATAGGTGGTGGTGATGGTTCCCGTGGATTAACTAGCTCAACTACTAGGCGACCATGTGGCAATAGGATATCGCGCCCTTGTATATGGTCATCTGGCACCTCTGCCTCAAAAGACTGGTGCAGAAGATGACGATCTAGACCTCTTTCACACTAGTGGATCAACCGCAACGGCGGCCTGAGCCACACGCCTCGCCGACACTTTGGTCCGTGCCATGCCTTCAATAGGGAATTTTTAAAAAGTAAGCAATAATGAACCGAACACCAAACACCGAATCAAACTCAAACTATATCTAAATATATCTAATACGATGATTAAACAAGCCGTCATCCCAAAAATTCGATCTTCAATCCGATTTCAAAGTAAAAAAAAAAAACTCAACTTTTTGAAAACGGATCAAAACACGATTTTGATTGGACTCGTTCGTCAATACTAGTTTAGAATAGTTAAATAAGTCATATGAAATCAAAATAATGGAATAAAACTCACCGAATCGAAAGAAACGATGATTTTCCAAAAATTGAGTTTCAGAGACTTTTCGAGTTCTTCACGCGAATCTGGACGAATCACCAACTAATCTGATGATCCGCTGGAAATGAATGATGAGGAATTGGATGAATAATCAATAGAATCAAACCTCTCGAAGAATGGTGTTGAATTAAGGGAAAGAAATGTGTTTGAATGGAATGGGAGGGAAACGTTATCGGGGTCCTGTTTATACAGGCCCACAACTACTCTTCAAGCGTAACAAACAACATAAAAATACCAAATAATGGATTGTAAAGACGTAACAACAGTAAGATAGAGGCTTAAAATGGATACTTTTGAGCACTTATCAAAACTCCTAAAACACACTTAGACATGCAAACAGGATAAAAATACCAAGTAATGTGATGATAAGACTTAATAATACCAAGTTAGGGGCCTAGAATGAACAACATTTAGCACCTATCAATGTCCATGAAATATTATTGTGTAGAAACTATTATTTAAACTTCGGAGTACTAGCTCGTAGTGAGAAAACATGGTTGAGTAAGATAAAACATTCATTCAATCTAAGACAAGAATAGAATAAACATAGAATCTTATATAATGAATATGTTCGATCACTAACTACACAATCATCACATATGTGTTCTTTAGCTTCCCCTTTTACAATCAAAATAAATAAATTCTAAATTACTTTAGTAGGATATTGTAGCCGCTCATAGTAGGAAAAGACCGCATCGTTGATGTAGAAATCGTTTCCATTATTGTCTTCTCCGTTCTTCTTGGTCTTAAATAGTTATCTTGAATGATGTTGAATATTGCAGAGAATATAGTCTGAGAGCCTCGCTTTTGCTGAGCCGAACCCTTTTTTTTTATAGAGGGATGAATCCTAGTTAGAGTTAGTTATCTTATTTTCCAAGTTATTTCTTTCCTTGCGTGTGCTCAATGAGAAAGGAAGTCAAATCTGACCAAAATATACCCAAAGTACACTCAAAGATGTCTTGGAGTGCACACAAAATCAAAACGGGCCTGCGAGAAAAAGTTGAGGAGGTCATAGCGCACTTGCGCCCAGGCCCAGGAGTGGTGCACGTATTTGCACTCCCATTTGCGCAAAATTTGACTTTAGAGGCACTTTTTGCCTCTGATTGTGCCCAGTTTTGAGATTTTGCATTTTTTGTATTTTCAAACGCCGTTTGTTCCCGTTGCACGTACACCAATGCTCATGGATATTTTAATGCTTATTTTGGAATTTTTGATGTGTTTCATGGTTCAAACTCGCTTCATTCGTCCTTAGTTTTGGCTTTTGAGTGTCTCTAAGGTGTTATTTCAATTAATTCACCAAAATTAACTCATTTTTTATGTAATGCTCCTGAATAACAATACTGAGTTAATGGTCTAGAATGTATAACATTTGGCTCCGATCAAGTCCCAAAACGGACAATATCGTACTATGAGTTGGAGTAGGTTGTTACATGTTAGGGAACCAGACTAGTTTGTGACAATAGGTATGGGGAGGATTCTGTGAGATGGCCTAAATAGTGTGCTTTAAGGTGTATGTTTGGTGGGTGAGTGAGTCCACTAGATGATGTACTTGACTGAGGTGTTTGGAGAGGGCAGGGTAGCTAGGTCTATAATAGGTGATAAGAGGTTTGGCATATTCTTAAACCATGTCCATTGACCATTAAGGAGAAGGGAAGAGACCCTAGTATGATTGTTATGTTGTCATCTTAGTTTAAGTAAAGGGTCAAGAATTGTAGAGAGGGCCACATGGTAACCAATTGTCAAAATAAATCATGGTGGAGATACCATTGCACATTCTGTGTTTGATGAGTGGTTGTGCTAAGATTCTATATTGGAACAGTTTCTTCCAAAACCAAGAACATTCACTTGAAACTTGAATCTCTAGATGTATTTCATTTTAACTAGATTCTTCATTGTCCACTCCTTCCATATATTGTCCATGTCATTTAAATAGATTGTCCACAAGTGTCTTAAGATTGAGGCCTTATTCCATAATCTAATATCTTGTATTCCAAGGTCTCTAGAAGCTTTTGGAGTGTAAACCTAATCCCATTTATCCCCGAACTTGGCCATAGTACCAGCCCAAAAGAACCTTTAAAGGACTTCATTAATCCTTCTACATATCTTGTTGGGCATGATTAATAGGTTGGTCCAAAAGGTATGGATGCTTAAGAGAGGTGCTTGGATCAGTTGTAACCTACCTGCAAAAGACAAGGCTTTAGTTGTCAAATTGGACACCTTTGCAAGTATACTATCAATTAAGCATTCGCAATCAATGGATGTGAGCCTAGTGGTGATGAGTGGTAGTCCTAAGTATCTAATAAGCAATGTCCCACATGGAAAGTTAAAAGTGACACAAATGTCATCTAATAAGGGGCCATGAACACCACTATAAAAGATTTGTCTTTTGTTCGGGTTCGGGGTTAGTCTTGAAAGGAGAGAGAAGGTGTCAATGGATTTCTTAATGACTTTGGCTAAGCTTAGGTCACCATTGAAAAATATTAGGATATCATCAGCAAAAGACAAGTGGGTTAGCTTACTTGCTTTGCACCTCCAATGGAATTTGTAAAGGCTGCATTTGAGGTTATGGTGTTAGTGATAGATGACAAAGAGATAAGGTGATAAAGGGTTCCTATGTCTTAAGCCTTTGACAGTCTTTAAAAAGCCACAAAGCTCACCATTGACAACAACAGGAAATGAGGTTGTGAAGATGCAAATATTGATCTAAGAAAGGAATATAGAGGGTGTAGAAATCAAAAATAATTGGACCCAAGCCTAAATGGCCCAAAACAAAATATGGGCCAACAAATGAGTTACCCAGCCCAAAATTCATTGGGCTAACTCAAAAGTTAGTGGCCCAAGCCTATTAAAAATGTTGATAATTATCATTATTAATTTTAAGAGATATTTATCAAACAAAAAGATGTTAATAATTATATAATTAAATAATTATATAATTATCATCTCACAACCTAAATGCCTATAAATAGAGGTGGTAGGGGGAGAACAGGAAAAAGGAGGAGAGCCAAAGTCCTGTAGAAAATTCTCTACAATTCACAACTTGAAGGGAGATCAACAAGTACCAAAGTTCGTGTCGTTCTTCCCCAAATTTCCCCGGTGGTTCAAGATCAAGCATTCTCTGCCCTTGAATCCATCCAACGAAGGAGATCAAATTCATTATTCATCAAATATTTTCTGGTGATTCAAGATCAAGCATTTCCAACTCTTGGATCCAGCCATTGAAGGAGATCAAATCAGAGGACCAATTTCTTTACATTGTGGAGAAATTATTTCAAAGATTGTACTCACTTTATTCTATCAATAAAATTTATTTTGTGACAGGCTTTATTCCATAATTTTTGGAGTAGAAATTTATTGTCTACGGGGGGAAATCTTAAAATTAGAAGAACATCAAGGAAGAACTATCAATCCAGATTACCAAAGGCTTTATGCAAGTCAATTTTCAGAGTGCATCTAGGAGGATTCAAGCCCTTGTGATGCCTTCTAGTAAGTTCATGTGCAAGAATGATATTATCTCTAATCATTCTCCCCTTAGTGAAAACATTTTGTGCTTTATCAATGAGGTTATGCAAGCTTCAATTTGTTTGCAAGGAGTTTAAAATGCATTTGTACAAGACATTGCAACAAGATATTGGCATATAGTGGCTATCAGGGTTGGGAAATTTAGGAATCAAAACAAGATAGGTTGTGTTGACTTGTTTGAGTATCATTCCATTTTGAAAAAATTATTTAATTCTACATGTCACCT